>JAIEZT010000012.1:30373748-30476959 GCA_019594935.1 Periophthalmus modestus | reverse complement strand
AGATTTATGTTTATGACATTAAAGTCAAAATCCTTTACAGTCTCAGTTCAAACACAGAACAGAAACTGGAGCTGCAGTTTCTATATTAAACCCTAGAGTATTTTGTCCCAGTGAAATGTTCTGAAATGAAAATGATCACAGAGATGGCTCCACTTTGACACGAACATGGAACTACTTCAGCTTCACACGAGTACGACAAGAATATAACAACACGAACAGGACAAGCGTCTGTCCACAGCTCTAAAAACACGACAGAAGTCAACACATGTTTACATAATGTTTATGTTTCATGGTGTTAAAGCTGCACTATGTCACTTCTGTGGTGGGGGGTCAGCCACCACCGTGTCTCCATGGAGATCTCATCGTTTTGCCTTGAACGTTCCTTAGAGTGGCTTTTACCAAATTACCATTAGGCCAAGTTAGTGATCAGATCTGTGGAGAAGCAAGCACCTGCATGGTGGCAATAAAAACACCAGGAATTTAACAAAAACAGGATAGATAATAATGCCTTACTGCGGAACCTGGCATCTGAGTCCAACTGAAAGATCTGACAACTTATTGTCTCAAAAACTGCTATAAGTAATAGCACATTTTTTTCAGAAATATAATAAAGAGAGGAACTGATAATTTACACATTTAAACAACAGTACAAGCCCGCTGACCCTCTCTCCTGTCCCTCTGACCCTCTGTCTCTGTCTTGTACGACCCTCTGACCCTCTGTCTCTGTCCTGTATGGCCCTCTTGACCCTCTCCTCTCCCTCTGACCCTCTGATCCTCTCCTGTACGACCCTCTGACCCTCTCCCGTTCCTCTGCCCCTCTGACCCTCTCCTGTACGACCCTCTGACCCTCTCCTGTCCCTCTGACCCTCTGACCCTCTCCTGTATGAGCTCTCCGATCCTCTCCCGACCCCTGTTCCTCTGTCCCCCCTCGCTTGACCTTCTGTCCCTCTCCCTAACACAACCCTCCCTCCCCTGTCCCTCTATCCTTCTTACCTCTGTCCCTCTGTCTCTGTCATGTACAATCCTCTGTCACTCTCCCGGCCCCTCTGTCCCTCTCATGACCCTCTGTCTCTCTGTCCCTCTCCTGTCCCTCTGTCCTTCCCCTCTACTGTCCTGTATGAGCCTTCTGTCCCTCTGTCCTTCTGACCCTGTCCTGTACGAGCCCTCTGTCCCTCTCCTGTCCTCCACACTCGTCAAGTGATGCCTCCCATTGATTCTTCCCTTCTTGTGTTTCGCTCTCCCTTTGATGCCGCCATGAGGGACATGATACCGTTCCTATAGCAACCGGCGGCTGCCCTCCTTTTCCCCTTCCCGACGTAAACACCTAAACCTCTGTGATGGACTTGGGCCCGTGCTGACTTACTCATCTCAGACCGCCTGTTTCTGGCTCAAAATGGCGAGAGATCTCAGACTGTAGTAGCAGCACAGAGAGGGAGGCGTGGAGAAAGTGAAAGCATGACTGAGCACGTCCTGTCAAAACACGGGGAGGTGGGAGGAGCTGGGGAGCAAAGAGGCTCGTCCAGAGCTCGCTGACCAAACGCCACTGCACTGGTTTAGTACAGGTCAAATGCAGAGGACTCATTTCTCTATGGTTTAACCTGATCCACATATTTGCGGATGATGGGGATGGGGGGCGTCAGAGGGGTCAGCGAGGTTGGGGTGAGTGAGGGTGAGGATTGAGGGTCAGGGGGTCAGGGGGCCTGCAGCAGTTTGAACCTTCCTCACTCAAATCCTAATTATTCAACACAATTTTAGAAGCACGTTTCACAACTTTCAAAGGTCAGAGTGGAGCTTACCGTACCGGCACAGTAAAGCTAGCAAACATTAGCATGCAAACAGTGCACTTCCTGTTTATCTGAGAAAAGAACACAGTCTATAATTAAAGGTAGAAAGCAGACATCTGTCTCATTTTCACCCCAAGTGCTTCTTTTACACTATATCTGCACTGGGGCAAAACATAGTTGGCTTCAGTCAGCCCTGTTCTGCAAAACTTTTCAGATCTTTAACCATGTTCTAGTCGTTTTTTTCTCGTTGTGCTCCTAAAGTTGTATTTGGAGTGATTCATGTTTGAGTAACTTTAAGCTCTTACTATCAAGACGTCATTTTGCCGATCTACCCCCATTTTCACCTCTACTGGTACACGCCCACTGTGACGTACGCACTTCCTTCTACAGTTTTTTTTTCTTAATGGGTGATACTCGTTGCGTCGTCATTTTGCTACAAATGGGAAAAAAAAAAAAAGGGCTCCTCGGTAGTGTGATATGCAGCTATCCATAGGGGGCGCCAACAGCACTTTGTTGTAATGACTTTTATGGTGACGTCAACGCATAGGTTAGCGGACTTGTTTCTTTCATGGGGTTTAAACATAGTGATCCACGAGTGCCATAGATTATAACTAGACTATAGAGCAGCCTCAAGCACTATCATGTCTTTAATTACATGAAAAAATCTAATACCGCCCCTTTAACTCTTCATACACACTATCGCTGCGTACACCTACCCCGTGACACATCCCCAGAGGAAGTGCCCACCCTGATAAGGCCTTTCAAACATTCCGCTGTGTAAACATCTTTATCTCTCGTCCATGTCCACTGTGGAGCCTTTGGTTCAGTGCTACGATAAAACTTCAACTTCAAGGATGTTCCCTAAAATGTGCTGTATAAATAAAAACTGAACCGAGACAGAATAGTGTTATTCCTACTCAGAATCAGGCCAGCGTTTTGTGTGTACATGTTTGAACGCTAGTGCTAAAGACCACTTGATTCCTGTTGGACTTGGCTCGCATGCAAGGGCGGTGTGCACATAAACCCAACTCTTATGGGATGGTAGCTATTGGGTTGCTAGGAGCCTTTCTGAGAGATAATGCATGAAGCTTGTAAACTATGTAAACATATATTTTTATCAGGAAGTGGTCTGTTTTGTCCATGTACAGTGGGCTCAGAACAAGACTCTTACACATCTCTTCATTAATTTCATGCTATAATTAAAAAGCCTTGAGCAGTTCGTCTGTGATGTGGCTCGTTTATTCTGGGCGGCTTGTTTTTAATTAACACTTTGCTTTGGGCTTCCAATAAGAGACACTATATAATAATAAATACATAATGTGACACTGCCAGAAAATGAATGGACTGAAACAAAAATGTTGAGTTTTACGTATGTTAAAAGTGCTGTCTTTTCTGGTGGAGGCCTGCCACCCGCTTGTTTCCATAGAGATGATATTGCTTTGCCTGGAATGTTTCACAAATTTGGCATTAAGATCTGTGGAGAGGCAACCCTGCTCACAGAAAGTGCAGTGTTTTTCAGGGAATTTGTAATAAAAACACCTTTTATTAAATAAATGCAAGACAGAAACATTTAATACCATACTGTGGAACATTTCTGACAAAATAATAACATGTCCATGGTGACAATTACCCAAGCTCCATGTGGGGCCTTTGTACATGGGCGCTTCAGTCCGGACCAACTTAAAACATGCCTCCTCTAGTGGGGTACTTCCTCCAGCCGGGTGCCCTCTCCAACTGGGTGCCTCCTCCAGCTGGGTGCTTCCTCCAGCTGTGTGCCTCCTTCTACATCTGATAATGATTGTTTTAAGAGCACATCACGGTGATGCAACTAAACGATCTTTGACTTTGATCCATTTTAAGTGTAAGTAACCTCTGACTATTTCTGTCTGGTTCTTTTCACAAACCCCTTTAGCAGCTACTCTCAGGCTAACTCCAGTTAGTCCTTAGCATGTGTAAAGTAGCTAATAATAATGACCTGTCCTAATGTTATAATTAAGATAAGATACTCAAAAAATGTCTTTAGTTTGTTGTTGACTGGACAGTGGCTTGTCATTTCTGGAGCCGGTCTTTATGCCTGATGCCCTCCCTGTGTTCGGTCCCCTCTCAAGGACAATGGTTTTAATGTCTGGAGAAGGGTCCCCAGTGCTGTTACCTGCTTGAGCCCCGTCCATGCCGCTGAAGGCTTCTTTATTGGCCCCAAGAACTTTGGATTTTTCAGAACTAACAAAGAGAGAAACATTTGATATGTTTGAGGAGATGTGGTTGATTATTGTGATTCTGAGCCCTTTAAGTTGGTGAGTAAAAACACAAATGGTAAACACGATAAACATGTTAACCCCATAGAGTGTATATATAAATGGACATAGCTAAGCTGCTAGCTGCTGTGTTTCCAAACAGGACGTGATCATTGGTGCGTTTCTGGCTCCATCGACTTTACATCAGACAACTGTAATTGTCAGGCTCGCCAGTTTGGTCTTAAATTGTTGTATTTGACTTGATTGGCTTTTGGTTGCTATGAAACTCGGAGTCAGAATTCCTTATATACAACTTTGCTCCAAATTCTCATTATAACAGCCAGCCTCGATGAACTTCATTTGACTGGAGCTGAACGCTGTGGGTGACGTCACACACTCACTTTTTTTATACAGTCTGTGGTTAGCTCCATCACATTGTAACTATTGTGTATGTTTTGGCCCTTATTTACATTATGGTTGCTAGGCAACACCTACGTCATAGCTGTCCAACCAGGAAGTATCAAAATACTGTGTTTATGTAATCTAGAGTAGAGTGGAGTGTGTAGTAGTAGTGGAGAGTACTGTGTTTGTATTTTTAGGTTTTACAGGTGTCTCTGTATCTATTTTCACACGTTTGGTCATGTGACTATGATTCAGTGAGACAGGGGGTTCTGTTGGTCATGTGACTATTATTCAGTGAGACGGGGGTGTTTTGTTGGTCATGTGACTGATTGAGACGGGGGGGAGTTGTGTTGGTCATGTGACTGAGTGAGATGGGGGGGTTGCGTTGGTCATGTGACTGAGTGAGATGGGGGGTTTGTGTTGGTCATGTGACTGAGTGAGTGAGATGGGGGGGGGGGGGTTGTGTTGGTCATGTGATTGGATGAGATGGGGGGGTTGTGTTGGTCATGTGACTGAGTGAGATGGGGGGGTTGTGTTGGTCATGTGACTGAGTGAGACGGGGGGGTTGTGTTGGTCATGTGACTGAGTGAGATGGGGGGGTTGTGTTGGTCATGTGACTGGGTGAGATGGGGGGGTTGTGTTGGTCATGCAGCAGGACAATAGCAGTTGTCAGTGTTTGTTTTTGCACACGGGATGTGAACACGAACGTATCCTCCTGGATATCCTCTTCACTGGCAGCGGATGAGATCAGAACAATGTGCCTGATGAGATGGAGGGAGGAACCAACACGAAGGACAACAAGAAACTGTAGAGACTCTAGAGTCGTAAATACATTGTGGGTGGATTCCATCGACAAGAAAAGTTCAGTTTGGATCCACAGGTTTTAAAGTTGCGAGTGCTGTCACGTTACTAACATTTCAATACTAAGGAAAATATTCGATACTGAATATTGATTCCAATACCACAATGATAATAAAAGCACTCCCAAAAAAAAATCCCATGTGGCCTTATATCTGTGTATTCCTCAGTGTCCAGTAGGTTCATAGTGGACCATGGGCGTATACTAGTCTATGTGTCTTATGCTTGTTCTGATACAGCTCAAGATCATTCTAAAGATATTTAGTAAAGGTTCTTTTCTGTCTTGTGAATGGGACTTTTTTTAGTATCAATAAATGCAAAAAATCTAATTTCGATACTAGTTTTAGTATAAATTGGGATCTGTTATTTCCAATGTGTCATATATTGTTGCTTTGCTTATGTACACTCTTAATGTATTAAGTGTAATGCTAAAGAAAGCTTTAGCATTGAACCAAACAGACTTATAAAGATGAATCTCAGTGTGAATTTCATTAGAGTTTATTTTTCATTTTAGTGTGACTTGGTAAAAAGCCCACAGAGTTTTAATGAAGGTGGAAGGGAGCGCATTAGTGACCTGAACTAGCCCACGAGCTGCTGTGCAAAGAGCCAATCACATAAATTTCTAACCCTGAATGACCTAAAGCCATACGGCCCACAGAAGAAGGAGGAAACTGTATGAAATAAGAACATCTGAACGATCCATGAAGTGCTTTGAGATGAAGCCTTAGTCCCACACCTGTATCATCTGCACAGGAGGGGCTGTACCTTTTGTCCAGTTAAGATTTAGTGTAAAAGGAGCTAGGAAGGTCAAAATGAGACCATAGTGCGCTGTCTGCATCTGATTATAAAGTGTTTGTACCGTTTGTGAATGCTGGTGCAGTGTTGTTTTTAGTTCTACCTCTGTTCTGGCCTCTGAAAGTTGTTAAAACCCATGGCTCCAACACAGGAAGTTATAGGAGATGTTTATTTTACACATCATTTTGAGTTACAAACAAATGTTCAAATGTGCTTTGTGGGGTCACCGTGGGTTACCAGCCCTGCGTCCCATAGAGAGACAACATGGAGTGTTAGGGACAGGTGCACTTATATGGAGCCAGGGGCCCCTGATCACCAGGCCCACCCTGTAACAGGGGGGCTTATAAAGTAGCGGTGAGTAATTAGGAAAGTTCAGGTTTTCATATTTTAAGATGTAAAAAAAGTACAGCGCCTTTAAGTCCAGTTTAAATTTTGTCATTTCCCTTTAACTTGAGCTAAGACTTTTACTCTGCCAATTCTGACTGCCATCACAACACCACCATTATTATTATTATTATTATTATTATTATTATTATTATTATTATTATTATTATTATATTATTATTATTATTATTATTATTATTACCTTCTTCCGCTCAGAGAAACCACAAGATGCATCTCCCAGAAGATCTGCCAGAAGCAAAAGTTACATTTAAAACCTGCAAGGCCCTTAAAGCGACTGTGTCCAAGGCCTGGAAAAGGTCTTTGTTCAAGGCCCTTAAAAGGGCTAATTTCTTGTGCACACTGGTGTGGAGAGTAAATTCAGCTGTTTACTCATGCTGCAGTCCAAAGACATGTGATCATGTGAGCCAACAGTCATGTGGGCGTGTCAGGCTGAGGACCACCTGCCAATACTGAGGACTGGGGTTTTCCTAAAGAAGTCATGAGGGATGACAACATACAGTGATGTAATGATACAACTGAGTGAAACAAGATTAAAGCTGTGGCTCTCAAACCTTTCACACCAAAGAAAAACATTGGCTTTGGTGCCTCAGATCTAAACCAGGTCTATAACAGGACTTTTCCAGGTGTAATCTAGAACTAAATCAGGTTTATAACAGGACTTTTCCAGGTCTCATCTCAGGCTAAACCAGGTCTATAACAGGACTTGTCTAGGTCTAATCTCGGGCTAAACCAGGTCTATAACAGGACTTGTACTTGATTTTCACTGCAGTGATAAAATTAACTTTAGGCCGAAGATAGTGCAATAGAACGAACTAGGATACTAATAGGTGTGAAAGCAGCCATTAGTGGCCTGAATGATTGCACATTAGTGCTCAGTAGACCATAGCTAACAAACAGAAACTGTAAACAATATATGTTTTATGTTTTTTGTTTCAGTGTAATTAGCTCCTCCCTTCAGACAGATATAAGTCAATGTCCACCAGTAATCTGACCAGAACTGAAGAAGCAGCTTGGATGAACGTCTTTATTCAAGAACATTTTGTCCAGTTGACAGATTTTATATTTTTCTTTCACTAAGGATCAGACCTGGATGGCCGAGGGTCACACAGGATCAGACCTGGATGGCCGAGGGTCACACAGGATCAGACCTGGATGGCTGAGGGTCACAGACATCAAATGTTTAATGTTTGTACATTTTGTGCTCTCGTCCGGTTTTGTCATCAGCTGTTACTCTTGAATCAGATCCCATGTCGACAGAAGCGCCAGATGACACGCTACAGAATGCATTAAACCCAAGGAACCATCACACAGTGTTCAGTGATGGAGAAAACAGTTTTAAAGAGCACTATGTAACTTTTCTAGAGAGGGGACCACCATCTGTGTGTCTCAGTAGTATCTACCTGGAATGTCCTATAGTGTGGCATTAAACTTATCTACCTTACATTTAAAAAAAAAAAAAAAAAAGTTTGGTGTTTATTGCTAAAACATCCCTTGAAAAACACATATTCTTTTTTTTATTGGGGTTGCCTGCTTGTCTCTTTGGAAATATATGTTTAATATCATGCTGGGGAGTCAACAGTTACCATGGTGACATAATAAACACAATAGCAAACATCCATCCGTCGTGCATTTAACATGTCTGAAAACTTGATGAAAATCTTCATGTTCAGGAGGTGATTTTCAACAAAAAGCAGCTACCTTTTTTGCTGGCTAGCTTGTGTTGAAAACAAGGCTCAGAAAGCTTGAGGAACAGATCTTTAGACAGCACAGTGCCTCCAATTAGCATCACCCCTAGTATCAGTATATATTTAACTACCTGGTGTGTTCCTTTTGGCCCACAGCTCTGCCTCCTGAACATCTGGATGTTTCATTTAGAGAGTGTTTTTCTCCCGGGAGCTCACAGTGTTTGACTGATGCTGGTTTAATCTCAAGCTGTATCTTGCTGTGACTCCTCCTCCTCAGGCTCTCACCAGCTGCACCTCCTTATGACTCCTCCTCCTCAGGCTTTCTCCAGCTGCACATCCTTCTGATGTCTCCTCAGGTTCTCTCCAGCTGCATGTCCTCATGACAATTCCTCCTCAGGCTTCCTCCAGCTGCACCTCCTCAAAAGTCTTCTCCTCAGGCTCTCTCTAGCCGCACCTCGACATGTTGCCTTCACCTCAGGCTCTCTCCAGCTGCACCTCCTTATGACACTTCCTCCTCAGACATTCTCCAGCTGCACCTCCTCATGACACCTCCTCCTCAGGCATTCTCCAGCTGCATCTCTTCATGACGCCTCCTCCTTAGGCTCCCTTCAGCTGCAACTCCTCATAATGCCTCCTCCTTAGGCTCTCTCCAGCTGCATCTCCTCATGATGTCTCTTCCTCAGGCTCTCACCAGTTGCACCTCCTCACAACATCTCTACAGGCTCTCTCCAGCTGCACCTCATCATGACGTCTCCTCAAGCTCTCTCCAGTTCTCCGTCACACATTTTGTATTTGATCAAAACATGTCTTGCCCCAGCACAAACATGCTGTAAAAAGCTCCTGAGGTCAAAATAAGTCTGCTGTGTACTGTCTGCATCTAAATATTGTATTTTTATCATCCAAGAATCAGGATGTGCTTTGTTAGCATGCTAGCTGTTGCCTCTGAACATGGTGAAAAAGTGGATATGAACTCATCATGGTGAGTAATTGGGATGTTTAAACGCATAAGGTAAGTGAGGAACAACTTTGGACTGCATCAGCTGCTTGTCTTCATGAGGACTGACAACTGAGGACTGACAACTAACAACTCACAACTGAACTCACAACCCACACCTGACAAGGCTTTTAGAGAGAATCATGGCTCCACCGTCTGAGGCAACTTGGAAATTTAATTTGACTTTGTGCCAGTTTGGAATATGAACTTCCTATTTAAATGAAGGAACAAAAATACTGGCAAAATCTACTTGAGTACATGTGATTTGTTCAAATGTAACTTCCTCTTCAAAATATGTAACCTGTAAAGTGAAAAACGCCTCCGAGTGTTCTTCTCACCCTCGTGCTAGGCGGGGCCGGAGCCAAGTCTGGACTTGTCACAGATATTTGTTTTGAACTTTCTCTGAGAACTTTGGCTCTGTTATTGACAAGAGAAAAAAACATCATCGTCTTCCAACTCTGGGCAACTCTCATAGAAACATTAAAATAATCCATAAAGTCTTGAGTTATAGACGAGGCTCTTGCCCCCTGAAACTGTTGTCAGGTTATAGAAGCCTTGTACTTGTTTCTTTGCCTGGGATGTTCCACAGTTTGGCATTAAACTGGTATATTTTCCATATTAGTTTTGTACCTTCTCTCAGAACTTTGACCGTGTTATTCATAGAAGAAAAATTAAGTATGAGATTCAGCATGTTCTTATCCAGCTGTAACACCTTAGGTTGCCTTGGCCTTGGTTGTTCCGCAGTGTGGAATTAAACTGCTGTATCTCTGTGAAGACAACTTACAGGTCTATATGTGTTTTCATGATATTTCCTCTATTAGTTAGGTTTAGTTCAGTTCAGTTTGCTCTGTGTGTTCTGAGGAGCTGAGGAGATGGAGAGAATTTTGCAACAGACCATTATGTAACGTCTGTGAATCAGAGAATACATGAATTCTAATGTGAACATGGACAGAGTTTGTGATGTGTGGAAGTAAAACAGTGTTTATAAAATTATAGTCCCTCGGTTCATACTACAAAATAAAAGTCCCCTGTTTCACAGTAGAACATCTGCATTTCTCCCAATTCTGCTCAAATATTTAAATTGTATTGATTGAACTAAACAGGGCGACCTGTCAGGACCAGCCTCCAGAGTTTGAGCTGATCTTGCAGGGGACGACCTCAGCTGGAGGATCTGACCTTAAAACTGGAGGATCTGACCTTAGAGCTGGAGGATCTGACCTAATAGATCAGGGGCAGGGAGACACAGGGAGACCATGCAAACTCCACACAAAAAGTCCTGAGGTCTCATTTATATATATGTAAATATAAAAAAATAAATAAATGGAATTCTTACTAAAAGTGAAGATAAGAACAAAACACAAACGTCCCCATATGTTCTTACTGCTCCTCTCTCTGAGCTCACAGTCAGAGTTCAGAGTTCAGAACTATTGGACCGGACGGCTCCTCTCTACATGTCATCTTTTTATCTCCAATCCAACTTTATTTGTAGAGCACTTTATTTGTAGAGCACAAGAATAACCAAAGCGTTTAACAAACAAATGATCACAGAGAACAAACACAACTGGAACCAGAGTGGTCTCAAACACATATAGATCATAAACTCCACGTGTGCTTCATGTTTGCACTTACACATGTTTTGTGAAGGAGGCCTCTGTGCCTCAGAGTGGAAAACATCCGCACAAAAATAAACTTGTAGATGAGTAGAACCTGCAGCTAAAGGGTTAGCATGGTTTGTGATGATTTCTTCTTTTTCTTCTTTTACCTTGGTCACTACATCGCAAAAAGAAAATTGAATCCTGTCAAAAGGATTGTAGATTCATCCAAGCAGCCTCAGTTCTGACTGCAGTTAATACTCTATTTCTAAAATCATTTAAAACTACATATTGGGGAGACATTCCTGGTGGACATTTTAGGAAATCACTTCTTTAAGAAGTTGGACCCATCTGGCCAGTGAATGAACGAAGGACACAGCTGTGTCCGGGCACAAGCTCAAAGGAAGGAACTCCACAAACAACTTCACTGTTACAAAAATAAACCAAGTCACATGGTCTGTATATGACCAAAAGCCCAAAGTGAATTAATATATTTTAAAATAGTAGGAAATAATTTATCTGAAAATGTTCATTTAAGTGACTGCATGAGGCTCAGATCAGAGCCTCATATCATCTGTGTTAAAACTTACACTTCAGAACATACACAATGCAATGATAATCCCATCAGGACTAAACAAAAGACCTGAGGGACTGGGTCTTCTAGGCTTCTGAATCAAACATGTCATTCACCATCTTCAAAAAAGCTCTGAAAAAAGCCCCTCATCTCTCTAAAACTGCCTTCAAATACCTACATCTACTTTTATCTGTTTCTTTCATTTGTGTTTTGTAGGTTTGAGGTTAGGGTCTTAAACTGTGTGAAGCGTCTTGATCATATTATTATTGTTTATAATAATAATAATAACAATAATAATAATAATAATAATAATAATAATAATAATAACAATTATTATTATTATTATTATTATTATTATTATTATTAAAACTTCCACCGGTAAAGATTGTGCTGGATTTAGAATAGTCTGAATCTGAATCTTTATCTTCTCTGAGGCCCTCTAAATCATCCTCTTGTCTCAGATTCTTGGATGATTAGGGATGACGTCAGCCCACAGACCCAGAACAAGCTCAGGTTTTGAGGATTCTCTTAAATCACATGTGTCAGACTCAAGGCCTTGAGATGGGTTTTCTATGGCCCGCGGACGATATTGATTTATTATTAGCAGGCCAGCAGCCCGCAGGTGTTTTACACGCACCAATACTACATTTCCCACAATGCAACGGTGGCGCACTGAGCGGGAGGCAGCTTCATTTCATCATTCATCAGCGTCATTAGAAAAAGTCAACTTTCAGATACCCATCAAAAATGGCAAAATGGAAGGTGGACACTGAGAACCGGGGGTTTCAAACAAGGTGGGAGTCGGATTAAACATGTTCACGGAGGGAGCGGGAAAACCTGTGTGTCTTCTGTGTGGAGAAAGTGTGGCGGTAATGAAAGAATATAATCTGTGACGGTATCATGAAATGAAACATGCGGACAACAATATGGACATGGAACAAAAGCTACAGAAGATGGATGAATTAAAACAAGGGCTGTGTCCCAGTTTGCCAAAGTGCCCTTAAATGCTCCGTTTGAACAGCACATTGAAGTGGGGCGGTACTTCGACCCGCGCTTCGAACAGTACATCAAACGATGCATTTGGCGAATTGAGACATGGCCGAGGTCTTAAATCTGCCGTGGCACAACTACAGGACATGATCTGTATGAAGAGGTGTCAAGATGTGTAAATGAGATGGAGCTGCCTCGGGAAAAACTCGTGGGTTTGACAACAGATGAAGCACCTGCGATGTGTGGACACGGGAGTGGACTGGTGGACACAGGAGTGGACTGGTGGACACAGGAGTGGACTTGTGGACACAGGAGTGGACTGGTGGACACAGGAGTGTGGACTGGTGGACACAGGCGTGGACTGGTGGACACAGGAGTGGGCCGGTGGACACAGGAGTGGACTTGTGGACACAGGAGTGGACTGGTAGACACAGGAGTGGACTGGTGGACACAGGTGGACACAGGAGTGTGGACTGGTGGACACAGGAGTGGACTGGTGGACACAGGAGTGGGCCGGTGGACACAGGAGTGGACTTGTGGAAACAGAAGTGGACTGGTGGCCACAGGAGTGGACTGGTGGACACAGGAGTGGGCCGGTGGACACAGGAGTGGACTGTTGGACACAGGAGTGGACTGGTGGACACAGGTGGCCACAGGAGTGGACTGGTGGACACAGGAGTGGGCCGGTGGACACAGGAGTGGACTGTTGGACACAGGAGTGGACTGGTGGACACAGGTGGACACAGGAGTGGGCCCGTGGACACAGGAGTGGACTGGTGGACACAGGAGTGGACTGGTGGACACAGGTGGACACAGGAGTGGACTGGTGGCCACAGGAGTGGACTGGTGGACACAGGTGGACACAGGAGTGGACCGGTGGAAACAGGAGTGGACTGGTGGCCACAGGAGTGGACTGGTGGACACAGGTGGACACAGGAGGAGACTTGTGGCGTGGATATGGGAAAAGATGCAGGAGGAAAACGTCCCAGGTGAGCTGACAGCTTATCATTGTATCATACACCAGGAGTCGATGTGTGGTAAAGCCTTGACAATTGAACATGTAATGAGACCATCACGCCGCAGTTCACTTTATCAGAGCCAAAATCAACGGCAGTTCAAAACATTTCTGAGTGAGTTATAAACGGAGCTGGTGATTTGTCCTGTCACACTGAGGTGCGGTGGCTAAACCAGGGAAAGGTGCTGCAAAGATGTTTTGAGCTGCGTGAGGAGATTTGTCTGTTCCGAGACGAAACGTTTGTGTGTGAAATGTGTTTTCTGTGACATCACGAGTCTGAATGTGATGAACCTGCAGCTGCAGGTCGGGGTCGTGTCTCTGAGATGTGCAGGACAGTGAAGTTTAAAACCAAACTGACTCTGTGGGAGGCACAGAAAGTGTTTTTCTCTCATCCATAGAGTTTTGCACTTTATTTTATTGTATTTTAATCCAATTATGTTTTAAAAATATTTCAGTTGAGTGACTGAAAGAAAATTGCTGATATTATTTATTTCTTTGAAGTAAATTTATACTACTTTTGCAATTTTCCAAAGAAAATATACTGATGCTGCCTTGAATAATCCCACTTCATTCATTTAATGTGCATGTTATGGGGATTTTTATATAAAGGAAGTTTGTCTTTTGTGCCTGTTGAAAATAAAAAATTAAAGAAAATATTGCTTTATTTATCCGATCATATAGTAATATATTTGTTAGGTTTTCAGTAGGTTCAATTAGGTTCACTAGACTATGTGCGGTCATTTTAAATTTTTTCAATGAACAGCAATTTTTTTCACTTGGCCCCCCGTCCATTTGAGTTTGACACCCCTGTCTTAAATGCTCTTAAGTGCGTGGTTTTCATGTTTCTGTATTTATTACTTCATCGATGGGAGAGTATCTTATGTATGTAAATAGTATGTTTGGGTTTGTAACATGTTGAGAAAAAAGTTGAAAATGAAAGAGAGAATTTATTTATTTATATGTTTGACCAATAATCTTATTAACAGCTGAGTTTTTGGTCTTTATTTACCTCGGTAACAGTTATGTGATCAGCTGTCACATACAGGCCATGTCCAACTGCAAAATAAAATGATAAAAGTTTATAAAAGTATAAAATATGTTTTACTAAAATATGTCATCGCCATAATAATAATTTTGCCTACAGTCAGATCCAGAGCAGAGACATTTTGAGCCAGGGGGAGTAAACGATGCTGCTTATTGTAAATTATGTAATGCAGAAATAAATAGTCCTGGCAGTGGAATTTTGGGATCTGTTACAACAACACAACAGGTGAAGACATCAGAGCGGTGAGGTAATGCCTCAGGTGGAGCTGAGGAGTTGAGGTGGAGTGAGTGGGTTTTATGATAAACACTGTGGAGTACGGCTGAGAGGCAGTTTGTTTCAGCACGTTGGTTTGTATCGATAAAGATCACGTTTAATAGTGAGGGTTCTACCTGAAAAGACATCTGGTACTTTTTTACACTACAAAACACATGTATTTCACTTTCCTTTGTGGTGCAATGTTGTTCCATGCTAACAGTAAGGAACTCTGAATGATCCCATAGGACACAAAGCCTGAATCATTCTTAATAAACTGTTGATTATGAATTAAAGTCACATCATGTAACTTTCTGAAGGAGGCACACGACCTGCAGGAAACATGAGTCAACATTCCCTGTGGGGATAGATATGTTTTATGCCATATGTGCAATATTATAGCAAAAGGATATATTTGTGTTTGTTTGTTTGTTGTTTTGCAGTGAAATAAAAACATCCAAAATGAAACATGCTTTTATTTATCCACTTTTTACAAAAAAAAGAAAAAAGTTACATACACAAAGTTAATTTGTACCCAGGACCCAAGATCCCAGGCCACGCCCTGATGGAGTGTGTCCAAACAGACGAATTCTCCCTGGAACCTGCCCTCATCCTCCTCGCTCTCTTCATCCTCACCACCCTCATCCTCTTCACTGTCTACCTCATCCTCATCGTCCTCGTCGCCCTTATTGTCCTCATCCTCTTCACGTCCACATCATCCTCATCGCCCTCATTGTCCTCATCGCCCTTATTGTCCTCATCCTCTTCATCGTTCACATCGCCCTCATCGATTGTCCTCATCCTCTTCACATCCACATCATCCTCATCGCCCTCATTGCCCCTGTCCTCCTCGCTGTCCTCATTGTCATCATTCTTCTTCATATATATATATATATATATATATATATATATATATATATATATATATATATATATATATATATATATATATATATAGTGAAAGATGGGATCTATTTACTTTCTGGTTTTGCATCAAGAGGAAGCTCGTTTGTGCAGATCACTGTTGATGAAAGAACAGAATGACTGAATATTTATGAAATGTGTTGTTTGGACATGAATAAAACAAAAGTATCATAAAAGGTATTTGATTATAGTT
Source organism: Periophthalmus modestus (assembly GCA_019594935.1). NCBI lineage: Eukaryota > Metazoa > Chordata > Actinopteri > Gobiiformes > Gobiidae > Periophthalmus > Periophthalmus modestus. Next base: position 30,461,217 of record JAIEZT010000012.1, on the reverse strand, counting down.
GATTTTAAGAACATCTTATTCTTGAGGTGTTATTTATTTTCCTGTAATGTCCCACAGTGCAGCACTACACTTCTCTATCTAGCATTTATTCAGAAACATCACCTCTCCACAGACCTGACATGTACTATGGTCTGGTAGCCTTATGCTTGTTTCCATGGAGCTAAATTACATGATGTCTCTTTAATAGGTGCTTTTGGTTGCCTTGGCATTAGTGTTACACATGTTGTTATTGATTTCAAATAATATGTACAATAAGGAGAATAAACTACATCCAAACAACTCAGAGTGTCCAAGAAAGGTTTATGGACTTAAAGCTTCACTGGTGAAGTCCAGACTTTTTTACCTGGGGCAAACTATTGAGGGAAAATTGAAACGGAGTGATTCTCGAGGCTCAGAGAAGACGACCTTGTTGTTAGAATAAATTAAACAAGCACAACTCCAACTTTTTAATGAGGATGCAGTCAGAGGTAGGTAGTACTCAGTTAGATGTACTCTGTTACTTTTCTAGCAGCATACTTTTACTCCTACCTGAGTATGTTTTACTGAAGTAACAGTACTCTTACTTGAGTTGTGGTTCCTCTTTACTCCTAAATCCTGGTTCAATCCCGGTTAAGTCCTGGTTTAGATCTCTGTTCTTACTCTCACCTATGGTCCTGGTTTAATCCTGGTTTAGTCCAGGTTTAATCCTGGTTTAATCCTGGTTTAATCCTGGTTTAGGCCTGCTTTAGTTCTGGTCTAGTCCTGGTTTAGTCCTGGTTTAGTCCTGGTTTAATCCTGGTTTAGTCCTGCTTTAGTCCTGGTTTAGTCCTGGTTTAGTCCTGCTTTAGTCCTGGTTTAATCCTGGTTTAATCCTGGTTTAGTCCTGCTTTAGTTCTGGTCTAGTCCTGGTTTAGTCCTGGTTTAGTCCTGCTTTAGTCCTGGTTTAGTTCTGGTCTAGTCCTGGTTTAGTCCTGGTTTAGTCCTGCTTTAGTTCTGGTCTAGTCCTGGTTTAGTCCTGGTTTAGTCCTGGTTTAGTTCTGGTCTAGTCCTGGTTTAGTCCTGGTTAAATCCTGGTTTAGTCCTGGTTTAGTCCTGCTTTAGTCATGGTTTAGTTCTGGTCTAGTCATGGTTTAGTGCTGGTTTAGTCCTGGTTTAGATCTCTGGCTCTACTCTCACCCACGGTCATGAGCTTTGGGTAATGACTGAAACGACAAGATGATGTTTAAATGAGTTTCCTCCGCAGGGTGTTTGGTGAGCTCAGTCACATGGGATGAGCTTGGGGTAGAGCCGCTGCTCCTCCTTTAACAGTAATAGAGCTGTACATTCTGCGCTGACATCAGCCCAAGCGTCTCATCCATCGTCAGCTCATCTCAAACACGTGGCACATGTATTTATAACTGCAAACGCCTTTGAAGGAAATCTGAATGTTATGTTGTGACTGTAGAGGAATCAGAAAGACAGAGAGGGAGGGAGGGAGTAAGAAAGGGAGAGAGAGGAGAGAGGGAGAGAGAGAGGGAATGAAGGAGTAAGAGAGGGAGAGAGGAAGAGAGAGAGGAGAGAGAGCATACGTGACGCCAAGGTGACGCAGAAACCCCACAGGGAGCTGGCCTCTTTGTAATCACGTCTGGCGCTGAGAGCAAAATCCAGCCTGTTCCATGTCACAAAGAACAGAAGCCGAAGTTAAGCCTGAGATTGAGTTCGGTTTGTGGAAAAGTCCAGTTTAAAGAACAGGAGGAAAGAGATTTGAAGATAAATGGAAAAAAGGGGCTGCAAATACTAAAGCCGTACTCCGTAACTTTTCTGGTCTACAGCTTGCTGCCTGTAGCATCTCAGCTGATGCCATCCAGCCCAGTTATAAGTCAGATCTGTGGGCAGGGCGTCCTCTCTCAATGACGGTGCATGTTTTAAATGTCTCCCATGCTCTGGACCGTGTCCTTGGTGGGGCAGACTTTGCTGTTGGCCTGACCGGGTCATGGCTCAGCTGTGTGGTGTGAGTGGTTCTGTCAGGTAGGTGGGGGTGTCACCGTGGAGACAGAGGTGGGTGTGGAGGTGGGACCTTGTACTCGATGCGAAGGTGAACAGGAAGCCAGTGAAGGGTGTGGAGGGTGGGGTGATGTTCTCGTGTTTCCCCACCCTCATCAGGACCTGACAGCGCAATAATAACACCTGGAATAGAATGCCATACTGTGCAACATTTCAGGCAATGTAATAACATTTCCAGAGAAGGAGACGAGCTGGTGGTTGACCCTCCATCTTAAAAGTGAACAGAGCAGTAAACAACAACTACTAGCATGCTAACACACACTTCCTGATTATCAGACAATACAACACGCAGCACGGAGCGAACATATTCTGACTTCAAGAGCAGCATAAAAAATACATCTGTAAACACATCTGTGCAGGAGCTGATGGAAACATCAGGTACAGGCTCTTCAGGGAGAGTTATTCACCCAGTGGTACCTAGAACAACCTTCCTCTCTTCATCCAAACGTGCTCCAGGCTTTGACCTCCAGGCTTTATCTTTATGCTGCATAAAGTCTCCTTCGCTCTGAAGTAAAGAGTTTATGATATTTCTCCAGTATCCGCTCTCTTTCTAATTTCCTTCTGGTGCTGAACACACAAAGCGCCGCTGTACCTCACAAATGCTCAGAAGAAAAGTTCACAGGAGCAGCTCTGTGCTCAAGGCCCCTGCAGACACTGTAATGAGTGTAACAGGCTAGCATACTGTAATAAACTAGCACACTGTCTAAGTCAGGGGTGGGCAAACTTTTTGACATACGGGCCACGGTGGGTTCTAAAATTTACAGGATACATGCAGGATACATACAGTATATGTTTATATTACACTAGAACACATGTGTCAAACTCAAGGCCCGAGGGCCAAATGTGGCCCTCCACATAATTTTATGTGGCCCTTGACAGGGTAAATTAAAAGGTATGATGGTCTTAAAATGTAATTTTATCAGGAGATACGCAGTTACGCAGTCATATTTTTTTTACATCTTGGCAAACGCATATGCATTATTTGTAATAAATACAGAAACAGTTAAGTAAAGTAAAGTAGTAACGTAAAGTAAAGTAGTTACATTTATTTTTAGTCTGGCCCTTTGATCGCAGCCATTTTGCTGATGTGGCCCTTGGTGAAAATGTGTTTGACACCCCTGCACTAGAAATTTGGCCTGTAACATGAATATGCAAGGCTCATTGTACAAATTGTTTTCCAAATGCATTAATTAAATTAATAATGAATTTATAAAATTTCAGTTAAACAAACACAGCAGAAGAGCTCACTTTCAGGTTTATCAAATCAACAACTTCCTGAAAAGGTAAATTGAACTAGGTTTACCCTTAGCTACTTTAATATAATTTGGTTATGTTCGGCGGGCCGGATTAATAAGCCCAAAGGCCCGTGTGTAGTTTGCCCATGTCTGGACTATGTGCTCGTTCTGTATGTGTCACAGCTCCACAGTAGCACAGGTTTCACTGGTCGTGTGGATTCGGTCTAATTGCTTTTGACTCATATTTTAAATGTGGCCAGTTCTATTATGATATAAAGAGCGCCTCCTGTTTGCGTTGTGCGGTACAAGCTTATGGTCCATATGAGGTTTCATGTTTTTTTGACTTGGATTTGTGGCTAGAACCTGTGCTAAATATTAATCATAGTTCACATCAGTGAAGTGGCAGTTTGAGATGAAAGGAAAAGTGCAAAATTACAGGAAGTAGAGCAGAGATGTGAAACCCTGCAGCTGAACCTCAGTTTGTGCTCAAGGAACTCACTTTTCTGATGGTTTAAAGATAAATTTAATAATATAAACATGTTATACTTTACTTATTTTTATGAGTCTAATCATAACTATTGTGTAATTTAGACATGTTTTAGCCCTTGTTTACATTATGGTTGCTGGGTAACAGTTATGGAAATACCTCCATGTATGTTTCATCTGCTGCTGTATCCAACCAGCAAGTAACATTATAAACCTCATTCAACTAAAAGAAAAAACATAAGACTTTTATTCAAAGATTAAATATAACTGAGTAAACTCTGAGGGTTCTGCTCGTCCACAGACACTTGAGTGCTCCTCTCATCCACACTTGAACACCTCATTCACTATTTATTTGGGAACATTTTAAGTTTTCATTCACTCCATTTGCAGCCAGCCGCCTTGTCCCCCTTTCTCTCTTCTTCTGTAGATTATTTCTGTTGCTTCTGTTTGTTTTTATATGTTAAACGCTGCAGAACAATTAAGAACTTGAACTTGAATAATGACCAAGAGAGTTGCAAAACGTTATTTATATTGTATGGAGCTGCTTAGCAATAGTTCAGTTAAATAAATAAATGAATAAATGAATAAATGAATAAATGAATAAATGAATAAATGAATAAATGAATAAATAAATAAATACATAAATAAATAAATAAATATGTGTGTGTATTATATGTATATTATAATTATAATATTATATAATTAATTTTCAACATTGGTTTAAGTCAGGGGTGTCCAAACTTGTCCAAATGCGGCCCTCAGACCAGTTTTTATTGGCCCTCAGGCCTCCTGCTGAACCGGTCCAATTGATCATAAGCGGCACCTTTAACAACACATTTAATCATTTCTACCACTATATCCTCAAACATCTCACTGCAGTGTGATACAGACCTAAAATGGATGTGTTTCAGCCTTATAACCCACAGTGGCTCTGTCAAAGCTGGTTAAAACACTGCACTGTATTGGCCCTCCACTTCGAATATGTTTTGAGATGTGGCCCTCGATAAAAAAAAAATTCTGAGCACCTCTGGTTTAAGTAATTAGCATTACTCTAATCTCCTCAGTTTCCCGTTGGCTCTGTTGGCTTCTCTTCACTTTTACAAAGAGCTGTCCCAGACTTGAGCACAAACGCTGCACACACCTAAATGTGAAAAGCAGCTCTTTGCTCACAGAGGACGGTGTCTCTGTGGAGAGGACTGACATCGCGTGAATGCTAACTCCATGTGACACACTGACGTCTTTGTTTTGTGAAGCTAAAGCTGCAGAGAAGTTCATTGAAAGTGCAGCTGCAAGAGGCCGTCACAGACACAGCTCTCACAACATCCTTCCTTATCTTCAGGCCTCGTGCTGTGTGGGCACAGACGGAGGTTCATCGGTCATTAGAAAACTCTGTGTGGAAGTAAAAACACATGTAGGTCTAAAGAATAGGCTGGGTTCATGTTCTAGATTAGAATTTACTGTCATAATTTCAGACGGATTATAGGGGCCTGTATGATGCTATGTGAGATTTACAGTGTTTGGAAGAATAAACGTGAAAATCCATGTTGAAGCTCATCAGTATCTGTTTGGGACGAGCTGAGCTTCTCTGTTTGAACCTTATGACCACTTCACTAACAGCGATGTGGAACCGTGGCACCATTTTAGCATAAAATCTGATTTAACTTTAACATTGACCTATAAAAAACAGACCTTTGCATTCTAGCTTGTCCAGGTCTTTTACCGAACCGAGTTTAAAAAGAAAAAGAAAGTACGCCAGACCTAGCCAAAAGAGCCGGATTTAGCCAAAAGAGCCAGATTTAGCCAAAAAAGGCAGATTTAGCCAAAAGAATCAGATTTAGCCAAAAGAGCTGGACTTAGCCAAAAGAGCCGGACTTAGCCAAAAGAGCCGGACTTGACCAAAAGAGCCAGACCTAGCCAAAAGAGCCGGATTTAGCCAAAAAAGGCAGATTTAGCCAAAAGAGCCGGACTTAGCCAAAAGAGCCAGACATAGCCAAGAGAGCCGGACTTAGCCAAAAGAGCCAGACTTAGCCAAAAGAGCCAGATTTAGCCAAAAGAGCTGGACTTAGCCAAAAGAGCCAGACATAGCCAAGAGAGCCGGACTTAGCAAAAGGAGCCAGACTTAGCCAAAGGAGCCAGACTTAGTCAAACAAGCCAGACTTAGCCAAAAGAGCCAGACTTAGCCAAAAGAGTCAGACTTAGCAAAAGGAGCCAAACTTAGCCAAAGGAGCCAGATTTAGCCAAAACAGCCGGACTTAACTAAAAGAGCCAGATTTAGCCAAATGATCCAGACTCAGCCAAACGAGCCAGACTTAGCAAAAGAACTGGACTTAGCCAAAAGAGCCAGATTTAGCCAAAAGAGCCGGACTTAGCAAAAGGAGCCAGACTTAGCCAAAGGAGCCAGACTTAGCCAAAGGAGCCAGACTTAGCCAAAGGAGCCAGATTTAGCCAAAAGAGTCGGACTTAACTAAAAGAGCCAGATTTAGCCAAATGATCCAGACTTAGCCAAACGAGCCAGACTTAGTCAAACGAGCCAGATTTAGCCAAAAGAGTCAGACTTAGCCAAAAGAGTCAGACTTAGCAAAAGGAGCCAGACTTAGCCAAACGAGCCAGACTTAGTCAAACAAGCCAGACTTAGCCAAAAGAGCCAGACTTAGCCAAAAGAGTCAGACTTAGCAAAAGGAGCCAAACTTAGCCAAAGGAGCCAGATTTAGCCAAAACAGCCGGACTTAACTAAAAGAGCCAGATTTAGCCAAATGATCCAGACTCAGCCAAACGAGCCAGACTTAGCAAAAGAACTGGACTTAGCCAAAAGAGCCAGATTTAGCCAAAAGAGCCGGACTTAGCAAAAGGAGCCAGACTTAGCCAAAGGAGCCAGACTTAGCCAAACAAGTCAGACTTAGCCAAACGAGCCAGACTTAGTCAAACGAGCCAGACTTAGCCAAATGACCCAGACTTAGCCAAACAAGCCAAACTTGGGCAAAAGAGCCAGACTTAGCCAAAGGAGCCAGACTTAGCCAAAGGAGCCAGATTTAGCCAAAAGAGCCAGACTTTACCAAAAGAGCCAAATTTAGCTAAATGACCCAGACTTAGCCAAAGGAGCCAGACTTAGTCAAAAGAGCCAGACTTAGCCATAGTAACTTTTCTGAAACATCTCCTAAACAAAAACTAGGTCAGGAATAATCCAAGGCTACATCAGAACCTCTGCACCAGGCCTTTGGTTTGACAAATTTTAAACTAAAAGTGTGAACTCTCAGTGCATTAGAACAGAATCTGTATTCCAAAATAACACCTATGAAGCCTGCTCAAATTGCTCTGTTAGCCAAAGTCAAACTATTTACTAAAACTGGACAGGATCTGGATCATTTCATTAGCACTGTCCAAGCAAAAGAGTGTTCAACTGACCATCATCAAAAACAGAGTCCAGAGGAAAACTGAGTGTCCAGGGGAACTAACCCTAACCCATCAACATAAACAAGCAAACAGCGTCCAGGAGAAACTGAGACCAGGGGAACTGATCATCATGAGAATCAAGCAAACAGAGTATCCAACTCAAGCATCACTAAAAACACCAGGGTCAATGAGTGACAAACACCTCTTTCTGCGTCTGTGTCATCGCCTCTGTCTCTATTATACAGAGTTATTTTGTACTGTGCTGAATCGACCTTGGTTTTTCAGCTTGTTGTTTCCACTGGTATAACTCTCAGATTTAGAGTCGTATTTCGATTGCTTCATGTTTGAGTAATCCAGTCCTGCTTTGGAGGCTTGAGTGCTCAGAAAAATCCTGTTTTCACCTACCCCCTATCTACACCCACATCCCTGTACCTGGATGGGATTATAGGGATCGGGATTAAAAATGAAGACTCCAGGTATTAATGTTTCAAAACTAATACTAAGGTTTAGACAACTTTTCCATGGAAACAAGCAGGATGAGGCCAAATAAGGTTTATGGAGATGCAAGCCGCTCAGAGATTTTTTGTCAGTGCAATAAACATGACCAAAATGAAAAAGCATGATTTTATTTTGGCAATTTTTTGGCAAAAAAGTTACATACTGTGGCTTTAACTAAAATATTTTATTTTTCAATAAAAGTAAATGATTGTGACTATTTATGTATTAATTCACTTTTCATTAGTGGTGCTATAGCCACATTTGTTAACTTAATCTGCTTCTCTCTACTCTGGTGTAATGAAAAACCAAGTTACTTTTCCATTCAAACCGTTCATGAACAAATTATTTTAAGTACCATATTTTTCCCAACAGTCATGTGAAAAGTTTTGAATATATGCACTTTGGGTTTGAACAATCCCAGTGTATCTCTTTACATGCGAGACCAAAGACTCCTTGCCAAACAGCATTTCACATGTTGTATTTTAGTTACTTTGTGTTCTGTTTTATAAAGCTAACATCCTGCATTATGTCATATGATTGCCTAGCGCTAACGTAACACTCCCTATCTACACTGCTGTATTGGATTGCTGATGCTTATCTGCTGCAGCTGCGCTTTGTGTGAGCGCCTAAGTGCACTAACGCTCACACCTTCCCTTCCAACAGGAAAGGCCTGGCTGTCCAAGCACAGGACTTCCTCTGCCCAATTTAACCCAATCCTTCACCACGAAGCTCCCGCTGCAAATGTGCCCGTGCTAACAGCCAGAAAAACACTTTGGGTGCACAAACAGACCACATTAAAATTAGGACTAAACTCAAACTAAATACGAACTAATCCAGGACTGAACCAGGACTAGACCAGGACCTAAACCAGAACTTAAACAGGGCTAGACCAGAACTAAACCAGGACCTAAACCAGGACTAAACCAGGGCTAGACCAGAACTAAACCAGGACCTAAACCAGGACTAAACCAGGACTAAAGCAGGACCTAAAGCAGGACTAAACCAGGACTAAAACGGGGCTAGACCAGAACTAAACCAGGACCTAAACCAGGACTAAACCAGGACTAAAGCAGGACCTAAAGCAGGACTAAACCAGGACTAAAACGGGGCTAGACCAGAACTAAGCCAGTACCTAAACCAGGACCTAAACCAGGACTAGACCAGGACTAGACCAGGACTAAACCAGGACTAAAACAGGGCTGGACCAGAACTAAACCAGGACCTAAACCAGGACTAGACCAGGACTAAAACAGGACTAGACCAGAACTAAACCAGGACTAAACCAGGACCTAAACCAGGACTAGACCAGGACTAAAACAGGACTAGACCAGAACTAAACCAGGACTAGACCAGAGCTAAACCAGGACTAGACCAGGACTAGACCAGGACTAAAACAGGACTAGACCAGAACTAAACCAGGACTAGACCAGAACTAAATCAGGACTAGACCGAGACTAAACCAGGACCTAAACCAGGACTAAACCAGGACCTAAACCAGGACTAGACCAGGACTAGACCAGGACTAAAACAGGACTAGACCAGAACTAAACCAGGACTAGACCAGAACTAAACCAGGACTAGACCAGGACTAAAACAGGACTAGACCAGAACTAAACCAGGACTAGACCAGAACTAAACCAGGACTAGACCAGGACTAGACCAGGACTAAACCAGGACTAGACCAGAACTAAACCAGGACTAGACCAGGACTAGAACAGGACTAAAACAGGACTAGACCAGAACTAAACCAGGACTAGACCAGAACTAAACCAGAACTAGACCAGAACTAAACCAAGACTAGACCAGGACTAGACCAAAACTGAAACAGGACTAGACCAGGACTAAACCAGGACTAGACCAGAACTAAACCAGGACTAGACCAAGACTAAACCAGGACCTAAACCAGGACTAAACCAGGACCTAAACCAGGACTAGACCAGGACTAAAACAGGACTAGACCAGAACTAAACCAGGACTAGACCAGAACTAAACAAGGACTAGACCAGGACTAAACCAGGACTAGACCAGAACTAAACCAGGACTAGACCAGAACTAAACCAGAACTAGACCAGAACTAAACCAGGACTAGACCAGGACTAGACCAAAACTGAAACAGGACTAGACCAGGACTAAACCAGGACTAGACCAGGACTAGACCAAAACTGAAACAGGACTAGACCAGAACTAAACCAGGACTAGACCAGAACTAAACCAGAACTAGACCAGAACTAAACCAGGACTAGACTAGGACTAGACCAAAACTGAAACAGGACTAGACCAGGACTAAACCAGGACTAGACCAGAACTAAACCAGGACTAGACCAAGACTAAACCAGGACCTAAACCAGGACTAAACAGGGACCTAAACCAGGACTAGACCAGGACTAAAACAGGACTAGACCAGAACTAAACCAGGACTAGACCAGAACTAAACAAGGACTAGACCAGGACTAAACCAGGACTAGACCAGAACTAACCCAGGACTAGACCAGGACTAAAACAGGACTAGACCAGGACTAGACCAAAACTGAAACAGGACTAGACCAGGACTAAACCAGGACTAGACCAGGACTAAACCATGTCGACATCAGGACTAATCTAGTTTTAATCCAGGTCTCTGACACTGGTAGAGGGTCTGTGAGGGTGAAGGCTGGTTTGGTAAGTTTCAGTACAAAATATTTTAAATGAAAAGCAGTTACTTAAAACATGCTTTATCAAGTTTATCAAACTTTGGGAAAAAAAAACAAAAAAAGGGTTTTACTATTTTTCCATGCTAATTTTTACAGTGGGGGGTCTGCCACTCGCTTGTCTCCATGTTAGTGCTTTGTTTGGAATATTCCACAATGCAGCATTAATCTTTTCTATGTTGCATTTATTGCATTACAGGTGCTTTATTGCTCAAAAATAGCTTGAAAAACAGGTGTTATTACCGTGAGTGGACTCTCGCATCTCCACAGTTCTGACCTGTAATATTTCCTGGTGGTGTCACTTGATTGTCTCCATGGAGATAGATGTGTTTAATGCCATTCTGTGTAACATTCAATAACATCTCTTTGTAGACAAGAACGTGGAAAGTGGACCCACCTTCAGTTAAGTTACATAATTCACTGTAAACTAAAAGATAAAAAGTCAAACACCCTATGTGCTTTAAAACACACGACCATGGCCATATCAGAGTATGCCTGGGTCTGGAAAGATGCTGGGTTTGGAAAGATGCTGGGTTCGTAGAAGACACTGGGTTTGGAAAAGACACTTGGTCTGGAGAAGACACTGGGTTTGAAGAAGATTTGAACTTACTTTTTACCCTGCAATCTCAGAGCAGTGTTTACCTTCAATGCACATTTGGGTGGGGGCGGATGTGGCTCTTTCCTTTGCAACAGGAAATTGTGCGGGGAGCAGGGGTTGATGGGAGCAGGGGCTGATGGGAAGGCGTTGCGTTAGAGTCATTGTGTAGCTTTTCCTCGACAGGTGCAGAACCAACAATAATAGTCAGTGTTGTTCAAAGGACTCGGACAATTATATTCTCATTAAAATAATTACAGATGAGATTCATTTATTTTCTCTCATGACAAGTAAGGCTGGAAATTAAAATAATGGAGGCCAGACACATTAGTATATGTTTGTATAGAAAGGCGTATTTGAACTTCTTTCAGAGACACTTAAAAACACAAATGCAGGTAAATGTGAATCTGGTATTTAAACTATGACATGTGAATCACTGAGCGCCATTTTGTAGTAAAGTCATTTGAAAAGTCTGACAAGTTTGAAAATGTTTTTGTGAGTTGCACATTTTAATATTTACAATATTATATCATACATTGAACAAAGCCCAAATGTCACTAACAGTAAAGATCACCAGTGTTAAAGAGGAACATGGTATTTGAATTATCTGTCTCCATGGAGATGCACAAGTGATGACACCGAGCCAAGTTACAGGCTAGATCTTTGGAGAGGAAAGACACACAGTCACAGGGCAGCCTATTAGTTTTAACAATAAAAAGACTTTCATGATGCATATGTTTAATACCATACTGTGGAACATTTCATGCCAAGTAATAATATCTAAATCATGTATGACTGGGTGGTGAACCCTGCAGCGGATATTACCCATGTAGCTCATGACTTGAGTCTTGCTCCAGACTTGCTCCAGGCTTGTTCCAGGCTTTTTCCAGTTTAAATGACAAAGTTTACTTTCTGATAAAACCAATGATGGTTTAATAAGAAGGGTTATTGTTAGGATTAAGGGTAACACATAGATCACAGAGTGAAAGTGGTAAATAATTTACTGCAAAGATAAACTTTAGTGATTAGAGGCAGAACTGGCTCCTAACACTTTATCCAGAGGATGAGGAGGTCTGTGGTCAAAGGTCAAATGTCCTCAAAATGTCGCCTTTATACATGAAACTCACTAATTCGATATCCCCCTCTTTTGAATGCAGAAGTGAAGCAGAGAAAAGAGCAGCAGACAAATAAATGGACACAGCAGTGAGCGTCAGTCACAGCAGCTCATGTCTCAAAAGCAAAAGACGTCTCTGGAAAAGCCTTGTGACGTCAGGTTCCACCCTTCAAACGCAGTGGAAATGTAGAGTCCTATTGTCGACCTTCTAGATCCACTTACTAAGGGCCATGTCCTGACATGAGACATTAGACAGAAGTCTACTTCATTTTGTGGGTCTATTTTTTCTGAGGTCATAATTGCCAATGATGGTTACTCTTGAGGTCGTGATGGCTGAGAACTACAGCCTCAGTTTCAAATCCATTCTCTTCACAGCCCTCTGTGTTCTTTGTTTCTTTTATTTTTATATTCATAATTGATTGTTTTGACAGACATGAAAAGAAAGAGACCATAATGTCATGGTTGGCCCGACAACTAATTCAGTAGAAAAGATAAAGGCCCGACGTCACGGAGGGTTGTATTTATTCTTTGGACCTGCAGCTCGTTTAAACCAGAAGAATGGGTTCGTGAGCAGCATGTTTCAGATTCAAGCAGGACTGACCTACCAGAAAACATGTCAGTGTGTCAATGCTATCCATTTTCATGATCACTATAGTTTATCTACTTTCATTATAAATGAGTTTGTATGAATTCCTATGACTGTATGACTTTTTTATTAAGTTTATATGAGTCTGTATGAGTTTATATGAGTCTGTATAAGTTTATGTGAGTTTATATGAGTCTATATAAATTTATATAGAGTCTGTATGAGAACTAATGGCACCCCTGGTTTAGTTTTCTTTTCTTTTTTTCCCCTTTTTTTTATTGGTTGTTTTAATATGAAACTGTTACATACAAGGATTATTATTTTACATTTTGATCATTGTAAACTGCAATATGGATCTAAAATGGCTTATAGAATCAGGTCTTCATAGAACTGAGAAGCCCCACTGCTTCAGAGAACAAACATTTATAATGAGAGAACACTCTTAAGATTATATAACTTCTTTAACTTCACCTTACTGCTCATTTGACCTCTGTGTCCTCTGTGTCCTCTGACCTCTGTGTCCTCTGTGTCCTCTGACCTCTGTGTCCTCTGTGTCCTCTGACCTCTGTGTCCTCTGTGTCCTCTGACCTCTGTGTCCTCTGTGTCCTCTGACCTCTGTGTCAGCTGCTCTGTTTTTGTTTCACTCACGCTGACCTCTGTGTCCTCTGACCTCTGTGTCAGCTGCTCTGTTTCATTCATGCTGACCTCTGACCTCTGTGTCCTCTGACCTCTGTGTCAGCTCCCTTGTTTCTGTTTCACTCAGGCTGACCTTTGACCTCTGTGTCCTCTGTGTCTTCTGTGTCAGCTGCTCTGTTTCTGTTTCACTCAGGCTGACCTCTGACCTCTGACCTCTGTGTCTTCTCTGTCAGCTGCTCTGTTTCTGTTTCACTCAGGCTGACCTTTGACCTCTGTGTCCTCTGTGTCTTCTCTGTCAGCTGCTCTGTTTCTGTTTCACTCAGGCTGACCTCTGACCTCTGTGTCCTCTGTGTCTTCTGTGTCAGCTGCTCTGTTTCTGTTTCACTCAGGCTGACCTCTGACCTCTGACCTCTGTGTCCTCTGTGTCTTCTGTGTCAGCTGCTCTGTTTCTGTTTCACTCAGGCTGACCTCTGACCTCTGACCTCTGTGTCCTCTGTATTTTCTGTGTCAGCTGCTCTGTTTCTGTTTCACTCAGGCTGACCTCTGACCTCTGACCTCTGTGTCCTCTGTGTCTTCTGTGTCAGCTGCTCTGTTTCTGTTTCACTCAGGCTGACCTCTGACCTCTGACCTCTGTGTCCTCTGTATTTTCTGTGTCAGCTGCTCTGTTTCTCTGTTTCACTCAGGCTGACCTCTGACCTCTGACCTCTGTGTCCTCTGTATTTTCTGTGTCAGCTGCTCTGTTTCTGTTTCACTCAGGCTGACCTCTGACCTCTGACCTCTGTGTCCTCTGTATTTTCTGTGTCAGCTGCTCTGTTTCTGTTCCTGTTTCACTCAGGCTGAATATAAACCCTTAGTTTTAAAGGTTAGAACAGTAAAAGAACAATTGTATTTTCTACCAAGACTCGAGCCTTTCACTCTGGTGGTTTTCAGTCTAGAGTGTGATGATGTTATAATCCGAGACAGGGGTAATAGCCCGTTTACCCGGGGCTCAGGTGACATCAGAACATTCTATAGGCAAATAATATTTAATACAGATGGGGAAGCTAAAACATATACTACTAAAATGCAGATCCTATTCACAAATAGAAATGATTCAACATTTGTGCACCTACTAGAGGTAAGATCTTAAGCCCGAGCCCGAGCCCGACCTGGGCCTAAAATGTCAATCATTGCTTCGGGTCGGGTCGGGCTCGGGCTTCTCTCTCGCCGACTTAAAAAAACATAAAATATATATGTTTATAAAAATGTATACTAAAATGATGTGTGGATACTAAACTAAGGAATACTTGTTTTAAAATAAATAATTTGGATAAAACAGAAGGCGCTGTAATGTAATTGCTATTTAACTACTAAACAGGAGCCGCAGAGTCAGAGCTCTGCGCACGTGAACGCCGCCCTCTTAATAATCTTCCCCTCCGCAAGTCCACATCTATTTTGACCTGGTATCCCCAATATGGAGGAGCAAGAAGTTAAGGATAAACTAAAGACAGGAGAACTGAAAAGACAAACACGCACCGGTAAGAGTGAGGTGTGGAAAAGCTTCACATTGATTGTTGAAAATGCTACAGAAACTTGCGTTGGCTTCGCTGAATGTGTCAATGTGGCGCTTTGCTTTCATACGAGAGCAAAAAGACTGGCACCTCGACGCTGAGCAGCATTTAAACAGCTGTACTGGCAAAATTGATGATCGTCAAACATCTATATTATCATTTGTTTCAAAAAACGCCCCTCGTCGCGCTAAGCAGGCGGGCTCGGGCCTGAAAATCAAGTTAATTGGTCGGGCTCGGGCCGGATCGGGCTTTAATACCCGCGGGCCGGGTCGGGTCGGGCTGAATTTTTTAGGCCCGATCTTACCTCTAGCACCTACCTTTTCCATATTTCATCCCAAAGTACAGTGTAAGCAATAGGGAAAACTGGCTCTTACCCCCATCTGGGAGTATGTCATCATCATATAAAATCATCATATCTGAAAAATATGACTTGGCTGATCGTTTTGTCCTTAATGATGACTGATTCGATGTCATGTCGTCAACAAAATGAACAAATGAGCAAAACAGCAGCAACCAAAGTCCAATTTAAACATTTAATGAGAGGATTGTAAGCGTGGGTTATTGGGTTAGTGGGCTTTTGGTGGGAGTCTATAGGGCCAGAGTCTGTAGGGCCACACACTGTAGAGAGTCTATAAGGCAAGAGTATATAGGGCCACACACTGCAAAAAGCCTATAGGGCCAGAGCCTATAGGGCCACACACTGTAGAGTCTATGTGTCTTACTCTGCTAGTGCGGCCTCTGCAGCTCAGTGAGTGAATTCTGAAGGTTCTTATCTTCCCCATAAGGTCTGTCCATGTACCAACCAAACTGATTGTCCAGCTAAGATAGTCCATGACCAGAGAAAGATGGGTCAAATGCAAAGGACAAATTTCCCTAAGGGGACAATAACGTGGACCCCAACCGTACCTTTATTTTTATCTGTATCTTTGAGCATTGTTCAACGTCACTGTGGCTGTAGCTGCTCTGGGTCAGACTGACTGAAGCTGGTTGATTTTCTCTGAGCCCCACAGTCACACAACCAACACAAGACACATGAAGTGGATATAACAACATGTGTAAAAATATACCCAAAAAAACACCTGATGCTTGGTGTATTTTTGTACCTTTCCAGTTTGGATTAGTCTTTCCTCATGAGACAAAGATAGAACCCATTAGAAAGAGGAGGTCATTTAAGGGATAATGACAAAACTCAGTAAACATCTGGTTCTTTTTATATCACAGCTTTAAACATGAGCATTTTGAACATGAGCTTTTTGAGGAACAGTTGAAGGAACATTTCATTGGATACAGGACTTGATTTCTGTTTGCTCCAGAACAGATATTATAAAAACAGCTCTGAGGGAAAAGCTGTGTGCTGTCTGCATCCAGTGTTTTATCCTCTGAAAAGCAGGAAGTGCGCTGTTAACATGCCAAAGTTTGTTAGCATTACTGTAAAGCCAAAACTCGCTTTGGCTTTACAGTAATGCCATTTGCCAATTGTGCAAAGTGGTTATAAACTCCGTGTGATGAATAATTCGGATGCAGGTTAGAAAAGTGTGGAATACATTTGGACCACTGCATTTATAACAAAATACTTCTGTTTTCCACGTCACTAAAAATCAGGTGCAGCGCCTTGAAGAACATGCAGCGTTATTACATTCTAAATAGTATGTCCGAGCGCCACAAGTGTTGACTTCACAAACAAGAAAATTGTAAAACGGTGTTCCTGTTGTGAGCAGAAAGTTTCCAGACAGGCCAGAGGAGACGGACATCAGTGTGGGCAGAATTCAGAAGATTCAAAAAGATGGCTGCGAGGGCAGACGTGCGTACGTAGAGCAGCAGCCCTTGTCTGCTTAAATGTATATAGATATGCTTTTTTTGTGACTTCTACGGAATGATTTAGCTCACTAAATAAGTGGATATAAGACTATGCAGAAGATATAATTTCATTGACGCATAGTAACTGGAAAAATAACCCAAGTTTAGTGAAGCTAACTAATAACCGCAAGTGCGTACACCTGCGTACACCGGAGCTGGGACAATGGCTGAGGGAGCCGCTCCTATTACTATTGAGACTCTGTGGGAAAGACTTAACCAGAATCAAAATGAACTATTATCGAGATTAACTGGTCTCGAGACACAGATGACTCAAGTGAACGGCTCAATGTGCGCATTAAATGAACAGATCGCTGAAATGCAAATGCGCGTAAGCGCTACGGAGGACAACTTGGGAAGTACCGACAAAAAAGTGAACGATCTGATTAAAAGAGTGGATTTCCTGGAGGATAAAGTGGACTACTTGGAGAATAAAAGCCGACAAAACAACGTGATCATTTTTGGCATTGCAGAGGGGGAAGAGAAGAAGGACAAGGTGGCGTTTATCCAATACTTCCTGATGGAGACGCTGAATTTACCCCGAGACCTCGCCCTGCACATAGAAAGAGCGCACCGCATCTCCGCCAAAGGGCCCGATGGTAAAAGACCAAGGCCTATTATCACCAAGTTTGGGAATTATCAACACAAAGCAAAAGTGATGAAGCTCGCCCGCGAGAAGAAAACACTTCTCTATAAGGACACGAGAGTGTTCATCTACTCCGACTACAGCGCGGCTGTGCAGAGGAAACGTCAGCTGCTTGCTCCGGTGAAAAAGAAACTTTACGCTGCAGGAATAAGGTACGCAATGCTTTTTCCCGCTATACTTTCAGTTGATTATATGGGAATGCGAAAGCGCTTTGAGAACTCACTGGAGGCCCAAGAGTTTGTCAATAGCTTGGATATCAGCGCTACTCCCACTTCTCCTATGACTTAACTCTGGAGGACGATGAGAACAGTCGCAGCGTCTGACTGTGGCTGAGCATCACTGAAAAGTCTATGGGACTGTGGCAATGTTACTTAATATGCGGCTCAAAAGTGAGTTATATGGTTCAATCTAGTGATGATGCTGATTAAACGAATCATCTATGGTAAAGTCACTTGGTGTTTTGACTGAGGCAGACAAGATAAGTTGGATTAAATGTGGCTAATAACAGTCTTGTGTAGATTGCTATTTAGGCCCACCTTTTTTTGTTACATTTTTTTTCTTTTTTTGGCTAATTTCTTTTGTGTTTGTTTACTTAATCACCAAAGGGGACTTGAATATATATTGTATGCTATGTGCAGTGAAACCAGGGAGCTAAATGAATATTACAAATATGTGATGCAATGGCCTTTCCGGTGAATATTTGTTCTTTTAATATTAAAGGGTGTAACAATCCAGTGAAGAGGACTAGGATAATAACTTTTTTGAGGAAGGAGAATATATCAGTAGCTATGTTGCAAGAGACACATTTGACTGAAAAAGAACATAAAAAACTTAAAAAAGATTGGGTAGGATATGTCTATTTTTCTTCTTTTAATACTAAACGTAGAGGTGTGGCAATATTGATACATAAAAAACTGCCTCTAAATGTAACCCACATAGAAGCTGATAATAATGGCTGTTTTGTTTTAATTCATGGTACTTTGTATGGCAAGAAAGTGACTATAATGAACGTGTATGCAGCTCCAGACCTTGATCCCTCATTTTTTATTACTTTGACTGATGTCTTATTTAAATTTCGCTGTCCCACTATGATAATTGGTGGAGACTGGAACTGTGTAATGAACAATGCCCAAGATAAAAAGCCTAGCCTCACTGGCGTTAAACAAACTCCAAGACAACGAGCTTTACAACAAATGCTCAATGAGGTTGACTTGATAGATGTGTGGAGATGCATGCACCCTGGAGAGAAGGATTACACTTTCTTCTCAAATCCTCATAAAATGTACACGAGAATAGACTTTTTCTTGATTTCCAAAACAATGTTGGAGGCAGTTAAGCATAGTAGTATAGGAAGTATACATTTGTCAGATCATGCACCTATCAAAATTGAAGTTATTTTTTGTGGCTCCCAGAAGATTAAAAAATGTTTGGCAGTGCAATAGGTCAATACTATCTGATTTAACTTTTTGCAAAAAAACTCAAGAAAACTTGGTGCATTTTCTCTCAATTAATGATAATGGTGACACCGATCCGGCAAATCTATGGGAAACTACAAAAGCTTATCTGCGAGGTTTAATAATCTCCTATTGTGCTACCAAAAAAAGGAAAATAATTTATGAGCAAAACAGACTTATGTTAAAATTACAAGAAGCAGAAACTGAACATAAACGTTCTCTTACTGCTGAGAGCTGGGAACAGGTGTTGGTTGCTAAAACAGCACTGAATTCACTACAGATTCTAAAAACTGAAAAAGAATTATTTTTGCAAAAATATAACAAATATAATAGCAATAAATCTGCAAAGTATTTAGCAAGTCTGATCAATAATAAAAAACAAAACGCTACAATAACAAAAGTAAGAGATGTAAGTGGCAAATTAGTTTATACAACAAGTGAAATCGCACAGGTGTTTAGAAAATATTTTATTAATTTGTATAAATCTGAAACTGTAAGAGATGAAAGTGATAAAAATATGGACTTGTTTTTTTTCATAAATTAAATTACCGAAAGTTAATATGCAGGATAATGAGTTTCTCAATGCTGAAATCACAATTGAAGATGTTAAAAAATCTATCAACTCTTTAAAAAATGGAAAAGCTTGTGGCCCAGACGGTTTTCCTGCAGAGGTGTATAAAACCTTTGTGGACATTTTTGCTCCTTTGTTAACAAGAATGTTTCAGTATGCGTATGATGCGAAAAAACTGCCAATGACAATGCAGCAATCCATTATTACATTAATACCTAAAGAAAATAAAGATCCTGAAAATCCTGCATCATACAGGCCATTATCAATTCAGAACACAGATTCAAAAATCCTAGCTAATATTTTAGCAATGCGCCTGAACAAAGTGATGCATAAATTAGTTTCTTGCGATCAAACTGGCTTTATCCCGACACGGCAATCCTGCTCCAATGTACGACGGCTGCTTGGTATTTTACAGTATGTAGCATATAAACAGAAAAAGGCTGTGGTCGTTACACACTGGACGCAGAGAAAGCCTTCGATCGTGTTGAATGGATGTATTTATTTAGAACACTTAAGGAATTTTCATTTAAAGAAAACTTTATCAATTGGATTAAATTGCTTTATACAAATCCACAGGCTGGTCTGTTAATGAACGGAACAATGTCTGAAACATTCTTGCTGGAAAGAGGCACAAAACAAGGGTGTCCACTTTCTCCTCTTCTGTTTGACTTGATCATCGAGCCACTGGCTGAATGTATAAGAATGAACAAAGAAATCAAGGGGCATAGAAACAAATAACAGCTTTCACAAGATATCACTTTATGCTGATGATGTTCTTTTATTTTGAATAACCCAACAGAGTCTATACCCTCACTTATTAGGACTATTGAGGAATTTAGCCAATTCTCAGGCTACAAAATTAATTATGAAAAATCATTAGCCCTTCCAATTGGACATATAACAGACAGTGTCACATGCTTTCATCCTTTTAAGGTAACTACAAATGGGTTTAAATATCTTGGCATATACTTTTCTACAGATCTAAATAAGTTAATTAAAAATAATCTTTTACCCGTAATTGCAAAGATCAAAACTGACCTCCTTAGATGGACGAATCTGTCATTATCTTTGATGATGGATCGGGTAGCAGTTATAAAAATGAATGTTTCTTCCTCGCTTGCTGTATATAATACAAATGCTACCTACATATATACCTTCTAAAATCTTCAAACAAATACATAGTGCTATAAGAACATTTTTGTGGAATAACAAGCGACCTAGAATGGAACTTCAAAAACTCCAGCTGCCCATCCAGAAAGGAGGTCTTGGGGATTCCAAATTTCAAATTCTATCACTGGGCATCGCAATTAAAATTTGTTACAGAGTGGGTTAAAAAAGGCCTATTCTGCTTTCCTGACTTAGAAGGAATTGGCTTAGATACTGAACAGCTAGAATATTTTCCCTTTCTATGTTTTGAAAAAAGTATATGCTAATATTAAAAATAATTACATTCTTAAAAATATCTGCAAATCTCTTAGTGCTATCCGTAAACACTTTAGTATTGACAAATATTCATTTTCAGCACCTATTGCTAACAAATCCAGATTTTCAACTCACCTGTACTGATTCTGGCTTTAGAGAATGGAGGGAAGCAGGTATCACAAAAATATCAGATCTTTATGTAGATGATTCTATAAAGTCATTTCAACAATTAAAAAATGAATTTAATCTCCCACAAGCCCACTTCTTTCGATATTTGCAAATTAGAAGTTATGTCAATTCTATCACATATTACAAAAATGGTATAAAAAATAGTATGTTAGATAATATTCTTATAAAAGCTGTTGCATTAAAAGACAAAATTATAACAAATATATATGACCATATTAATATGAATTCAGGTGTTGTTATTAATATTAAACAAAGTTGGGAATATGACTTTGGTGTCAAACTGGATGATCGGCAGTGGATCAAAGTATTAAATCATGCTAAACGAATACTAAATCAAATAAATCTCATGAAGTACAGTATAAAATTATTAATAAAATGCATGTGACCCCTGTAACTCGGAGTAAATATGACATATGTACTGAACTCTGTCTAAAATGCAAAAAGGAAGCTGGAACCTACTTTCATTTAATGTGGTCATGTCCAATTATCTTTTCATTCTGGTCTTCAGTTCTTCAGGAAACAGAAAAATATCTTGGACTAAAACTACCTGCCGACCCTAAGGCTTGTATATTAGATATAACAACTATACTAGAGAAACAAAAATGCTTAATATTATCATGTATGCTGCACACGTCTTTCTATACTCCAGGTATGGATCCAAGAACAACCTCCCTCCCTCACTCTCTGGCGTGAAAAACTTTTATCAATTTTGCCCTATGAAAGACTCTACAATGTCCTTGAAGGAAAGTTAGACTCTTTGTTAAGGACTGGCTGCCTCTAAGTGACTTTTTAGGCCCAGAATGGCAGACAATAACACATATAGGTATGAACTAAAAGTAAACGGCAATAGATTTCCTGTGGTTTTTGTGAAATGAATGTGAAGAGGACCAGATTATTGATATTTTATGTTATATAAGGCTCCTACTGATATGAAATTGTCCCCCTTGTGTGTTTCGGTGATATTTTTTATTTATTTATTTTATCTTACTTTTTATTTTTTTCCCCAAACATATGTGTATGTGCATTTACATGTAAATGCATGAACTTGTATGAATATGGGTGTATATGTATGTATGTATATATATGTGTGTGCCCCTGTTTATATATGTGCACATTGTGTATATGTATGTATGTTATGTGTGTGTAGATATATGTGTGTGCATATGTGTATGTGTATATATATATATATATATATATATATATATATGTATATTATTTTATTATTATTATTTTTTTTTTTTTCTCCTTTCTATATTTGTGTTATTATTAGTAGGCATGTATTTAGTTTTGTTATTGTGAAATATCATGTAAATAAATAGTTTTAAAAAAAAAAGAAAGAGGAGGTCATTTAAGGGATAATGACCAAACTCAGTAAACATCTGGCTCTTTTTATATCACAGCTTTAAACATGAGCATTTTGAACATGAGCTTTTTGAGGAACAGTTGAAGGAACATTTCATTGGATACAGGACTTGATTTCTGTTTGCTCCAGAACATATATTATAAAAACAGCTCTGAGGGAAAAGCTGTGTGCTGTCTGCATCTAGTGTTTTATCCTCTGAAAAGCAGGAAGTGCGCTGTTAACATGCCAAAGTTTGTTAGCATTACTGTAAAGCCAAAACTCGCTTTGGCTTCTGGAAGTTGTGCAAAGTGGTTATAAACTCTTTGTGATGAATAATTCGGATGCAGGTTAGAAAAGTGTGGAATACATTTGGACCACTGCATTTAAGACAAAATACTTCTGTTTTCCACGTCACTAAAAATCAGGTGCAGCGCCTTGAAGAACATGCAGCGTTATTACATTCTAAATAGTATGTCCGAGCGCCACAAGTGTTGACTTCACAAACAAGAAAATTGTAAAACGGTGTTCTTGTTTTGAGCAGAAAGTTTCCAGACAGGCCAGAGGAGACGGACATCAGTGTGGGCAGAATTCAGAAGATATGAAGGACAAACTCATTAAAGCACAGTCTATAAGGCCAAAGTCTATAGGGCCAAACACTGTAGAGTCTCTGTCCATCTTAGTTATTTCATACAGTGTTAATTCTAAAAAACAAGGACATTTCTTCACAGTATATCTAGGTCTTAGAAATTTAACCATTTCAAGTTTACTTTTTTTATCAGTCATCTTACTTTTTTTTAAATTGCTTTTCAAGGAACACAAAGAGTTTTACATTGCATCATTCATCCACACTCTGTAAGCTACTGCAGCCACAGCCGCCCTGGGGTAGGCTGACCAAAGTGAGGCTGCTAATCTCTGGCCCCACTGACCACCACCAGTTAAATACATCACATTTATACAAGGCAAGGTGGGTGAAGTGGTTTGCCTAAGTATACACAACAATATACACTGTTGTTGTGTCCTTAGGCTTTGCCTCTGAGATCAAACAAGATTGGGAAATCTTAAGGTCGGATGGTTACCTGGGATTTGTATATCATTTGGACATGATCGTTTATATTATTAGGAGCGGAGCGCACACTTTGAGCTGTGAGGGCTTCTGTCTATCCCAAAACACAAATCTCAATTAGAAAATGCCTGAATTATTGAATGACTGACGTAGCTGACGAAGTTTTGAGATGCAGAGTGAAGAGAAAGTGTCATGTTTTGAACAAGCTCGCATAGATCTGGAGGTGACACCAGAGTGTATCACTGTGTCTTATGGCCTAACAGAGACACCATACATCGTGTGACTTTACCTCTGCATATTCTATCTGCAAAAACGTATTGACTCTTTCTCCTCAAGGCTAGGGTTTTGTTTTCAGAGTTGCCCTGGTTTTAGTGTGAATAGAAACATGTTGCCTATGGCACATTTCTGAAAGTATGAGCTCAAGTATCTGCACCAGCTCACACTGGAGAGTAAGAAAATTAGCCTGATTTGTGTGTTTCTTTACAAATGGCACCTGGGGAATGAAGAGATTGAAGGCGACGGTTAGAGATGTGAAGAGGAGGAAGAACATCTGCCCACGGTCCAGATGCACTGCAGCTAGAACACACCACTTTGAATAAATACATGACAAATGAATGTATCAGATGTAACGTGTAAAGCAGAGGTGAGTACTCAAGTACATTTACTCAAGTACATTTACTCAGTTACATTTACGCAGTTAAATTTGCTCAGGAACATTTACTCATGTACATTTACACAGGTACATTTACTTGAGTAAGAAATTGTACTTTTCAGAGTACTTTTTTAGCAGCATGCTTTTACTCCTACTCGAGTAATATATAGTGCGGTGTAACGGTACTCTTACTTGAGTTGACTTATTTCACCAAATGGTGTTTTGGTATTTATTTCATTTTATTTTAATGTCATGTGCTTACATTATCATTAAATAATTACTCTTTAAGTTACTCTTTAAGTTGCTCTTACTTGAGCACTTTTGCTAAATTTTTTACTAAACGTTTTACTAAAATTTTTGTACTTCTACTTCAGTAATATTACTTAGTTACTTGGATTATCGTTCCTCTTAGTGGAGTACAATTTTGGCTAGTCTACCACATCTGACATAAATGTGAGATATTGTTATTTATTTATTATATATGTAATATACTTATTATAAGTACAAACCAGGTGCAGTATCTGCGATCGATGCTCTGGTTAAAGTCAGTGATTTGGGGCTGCTCTCTTGTTGCTGGATTTCAGACTCACACTGCACTTTACCATGAAATATTAGGATAAAAGCCAAAGTTAAATCCGGCAACTGGACAAATCGTTGTGGGAGTGAAGACGTTTTGCTGCTCATCCAGTCTTCAGTTCTGGTCAGATTGCTGGTGGACACAGCCTTATATCTATCTGAAGAGACGGGGTAACTACACTGAAACTGTAAACAGCGACAGTTTCAGTTTTAATGACCCCGTTCAACCTTTAATGGCCCTACTGGCTAGCTGTGTTGTTCTCTTTGATTACTTTGGGTCTGAGGATAGAATTATAAATTGAGGACAGGTGAAGTCTAAGGCCCCCTTTCCTTGAAAGAAATAAAAATAAATAAAAATGCTCCCAAAAGTAGCTTTTTTAACTCCCCTATTAAACCATTTCTTTTCTAAACCATTTCTTTTCTCTGGCTAAGATCTGTACCTCACTACCTTCAAAGGAGTGGTTAGGTTAGTGTCTTTGAGATGGAGATGTACGGCGGACGGGAGTCCAGAGGAGCTCTCTTGATGGTGTTGGTACATTCTCCTACGGAGTGACTTTTTAGGTTCTCCAATGTACTACTCACTGCACTTTTCACTACACTGAATGGAGTAGACTACATTACTTTGTTTGTGGCTCAGGGGTTTTGTCCTGTGGGTGATCCAGTTTCTGTTTTAAAGTGTTTGTAGGTTTGAAATAGACCAGAATGTCGTACTGTCTGAAAATTCTCTGAAGGTCTTCGAACACTCCAGCTGTGTAAGTAACAGTTACGTCTTTACTTCTAGGTTCAGATTCCCTGTTGTCCTGTTTTTTAGCTCTCTTAGATCTATTTTGGATATCCACAAGCCAAGAGGGCTTTCTCCACGTGTTGTTCCTCCTTCACTTTTCTCTTTGTGTTGAGCTCTATGTTGTAGAGTACGGATAACTCTAATTTTGTGCTGCAGTGGATGGTGTGAATCAAACAGCAGGTATTGGTCAGTGTGTGTGGGCTTCCTGAAGACTTCTACCTGGAGTCACTGGTCTCTCATATTGTTACAGCACAATCTAAGAAGGTCAGTTTGTTCTCCTTGGCCTCTTCCCGTGTGAACTTGATGTTTGGATCCACGGCATCACTAAAGGGTTCCACTTCTTGAATTTTGATTTTAGTCCATTTGCCGTCCACGTATCGAAAAAAATGCATGGGTGGAGTGCCTGGAAATGAGGCCTATGCCTCCTGTTCAAATTGTTAACCATAATAGGAGAGACCAGTGAGCCCATGGCACAGCCGTGAATTTGCCTATAGAAGTTTCCTGTAAACTGGAAATATGTGATATTTAAATACATTTCCAGCAGTTTGAAAATTTGGTCTGGTGACAGTTTAGTTCTCTCTTTTAGCTTAGTATCCTGCAGTAGTCTCCTCTTTGCTGCATCTACCACTACTGATGTGGGGATACAAGTGAAAAGAGAGGTCACATCAAATGAAACCATGGTCTCATCTGAATCAAATTGGAGTTGCTTGATTTTGCTCACAAATTCTGCTACATTCTCAATATGGTGCTCCGTGTTGCAAACCAGAGGAGCCAGGATGGTCTTCAGATGTTTATTCATGCCATAGAGCTGAGACATTTGAACACTGGACTTTAAAACACCATCTGTATCAAATACTGTTGGGCTATAGAATGTTGTGGTATCATCTGGAACCTACAACAGTACCAGTGTGAGGTTAGGCGGGATATGAACTGGTGATCCTCTGGTGTCATGATCCCTGTTCTGTCCTTGCCTCCTGTGTGTGCTCTGCCCCTCCCTCACCTGTCTGAGCCTGGAGCTGGGAGAAGCCAGGACTCAACACTCTGGGTCAGATCGTCTGTTCGCCTCACTGCTCATCTCACTGTGCTACCTGTTCATGTTCCTGCTCGTGTTCCTGCTCGTGTTCCTGTTCAGCACCCTGCCTCCCTGCACTGCTCTGGACTCCCGACTCCAACCCTGTCTCCCGGTACTGGTTTTGTTCCTGCCACGTTCGTTCCCTGCACCTGTGTCTACCCCGGATCCCCACCTGCACTCCTGCACCCAGCTTCCTTGTGTCTCTACTGTGTTTTGTGTGTTTTGTCAATAAACACCGTTAAACTTGCCCCGAGTCCTGCACCCTTTGGTCCGTCTCACCTACACATCACGACATCTGGTTACTTGACACACTACTACACCATAGCACCACTGCTGTCCCTGATATTTTAAGTACTTTTACTAATGCAACAGAATACTTCAAAAGACAGTTTCCAAGACGATATGAGCAGAATACTTCAAAACCCTCCAGTCTCCATGACGATAGGAGTTACATCAGGGAAAACATAGTAAAAAATGTCCCCTGTAATGCTCACATTCATAAAAAGCTTTTCCGCCTCTCAAACCACTCACCCATTCTGACATCAGTGTACACCCACGCTGGGGTTGAGGCAGGTGAAGTGTCTTGCTCAGTAACACTCCAAATTGTGGGTCAGTGGATCTGATTGCGAACCCTAAAATCTCAAAACTAGTCTGGCAAACAAATGATTCCAGAGCAAGTTTCCGGCCATACTGCCTTCCTCAGAGAAAACGATCTTGGGGTTAGGGTGTAAACTCTAGTTCCTCAGACCAGACCCTTTAGACTGAAAACCTTTGAACTTACTGTACCATTGATCTAATGTACAGATCAGGGGCAGGATTTGAACCTCCAAACCATCAGATCAGAGACAAACACAGTAGTAAATGAGCTACAGTCACCATTATGCATTCACTCCACACCTGTACTAGCCTGTACAGCTGCCCTGGGGCAGACTTACAGAAGCGAGGCTGCCAATCTGTTTTGAGATTGGATTTTATTTCTTCTTTGTGTCGGTCTCAAGGTCACTGCAGCAGAACAAACGTGAGGCACGTTTTCACATTCAAAGGGTTTTCTGTTCTGTTTCGGTCCTGTTTCTGTTGCTTGGTGCTGTATGTGTGTGTGTGTGTGTGTGTGTGTGTGTGTGTGTGTGTGTATGTGTGTGTGTGTGTGTGTGTTGTGTGTATGTGTATGTCTGTGTGGGTGTGTGTGTGTGTGTCTGTATGTGTGTGTGTGTGTGTGTGTGTATGTCTGTGTGAGTGTGTATGTGTGTGTGTGTGTGTGTGTGTGTGTGTGTGTGTGTGTGTGTGTGTGTGTGTGTGTGTGTGTGTGTGTGTGTGTGTGTGTGTGTGTGTGTGTGTGTATGTCTGTGTGGGTGGGTGTGTCTGTATGTGTGAGTGTGTCTGTATGTGTGAGTGTGTATGTATGTGTGTGTGTGTCCAGTTCATCTTAGTGGAGTTTTGCTTTGTCACGGAGTGCTCTGCAGAATGAGGATGGGCCACAGTGGGTCGTGATGTCTGGGGTCTGTGCTGTCCTGGAACACTTATCAAGCGCTCCCAGAGGAGAGGGAAGGCAGTGGGCAGAGAGGGGAAAGAAGGGAGGTGGCAGTAAGGGGTGAAGGGAGAGGGCTTGAGGCTTGCTCAACTCAAATTGTGAGTTTGATTTGATGATTGTAATTAATCTCGCAGCCCCCAAATTGTGTGTGTGGATATATGTTTGTAATAGGGCATCACAGATGTGTGTGTATGTGTGTTTGTGTGTGTATATGGATGCATGTTGGTATTGAGGAATTACAGGTGTGTGTGTGTGTGTGTGTGTTTGTGTGTGTATATGGATGCATGTTGGTATTGGGGAATTACAGGTGTGTGTGTGTGTGTGTGTGTGTGTGTGTGTGTGTGTGTGTGTGTGTGTGTGTGTGCGTGCGTGCGTGTGTGTGTGTGTGTGTGCGTGTGCGTGTGTGTGCAAGTGCGTGGGTGTGTGTGCATGTGCGTGTGTGTGTGCGTGTGTGTGTGTGTGTGTGCGTGTGCGTGTGCGTGTGCAAGTGCGTGGGTGTGTGTGCATGTGCGTGTGTGTGTGTGTGTGTGTGTGTGTGCGCGTGTGTGTATGTGTGTGTGCGTGTGTGTGTGTGCATGTGCGTGTGTGCGTGTGTGCGTGCGTGTGTATGTGTGTGTGTGTGCGTGTGTGTGCGTGTGTATGTGCGTATGTGTGTATGTGTGTGTGTGTGTTGTGCGTGTGTGCGTGTGTGTGTATGTGTGTGTTGTGCGTGTGTGCGTGTGTGTGTGTATGTGTGTGTGTGCGTGCGTGTGTGTGTGTGTGTGTGTGTGGATATATGTTTGTAATGGGGAACCACAGTGATGGAGAAACTGCAGTGGAAGTGTATCTGTGCAGCCCTGTGTAGACAGAGTGAGGATGAACAGAATACTAACACACCCCAGGGGCAGACACTGCAGCTCTGTATCACATGATCAAATATATATCAGGATGAGACAGCTGCTTCAGTGTACTAGAGAGCTCTGCATAACAGTTTACTATACTACATGTGGAAAGAGGGTTAGGGTATTATCCAAACTCACTCATGTTACAACGTTCTTCCCTCAAAAACATGCCTGAAGAGGTTTTAGTGATCCATGCATGTTTGAGTAACTTAGCGATCTCTACAGGGCCCTATTCAAACCCTCCTTATGTTTAGCAGTACAATTCTATCCAAAGCTTCGTCCACAAGCTTGGGCTTGAATTCCTGCACCGCTCCCAGGCAAACTGAGAGACATATTCCCTCTAGCATTAGTCTTACATAAGCCTTTCACAGTTTCATGCTTTCTTCATTCATTCCACACTTGGTGGTAGTAAAATACTATTGTAGCCACAGGTGCCCTGGAGTAGACTGACAGAAGCGAGGCTGCCAATCTGTGCCATCATCAACCTCCAACACCCACACACCACATTCACACTATATAATGTCTTGCCCAAGAACACAATGTGAAAGACTATAGCACCAGTGGTCTCTCATCCAAGTACTAACCTCGCCCAGCTCAGATTTGCTTCTGAGATGTGACAAGATAAGGCTTTAACATGAGGTTTGGGCACAAGTTAAACCTGTCAACTGGTCTTTTTGTCCAGTTAACAGATTTAACTTTGGCTTTTTTACGATGGATCAGACCTGGACGACTGAGGGATTACACAGACATTTAACCCCAAGGTAGGGTTTACTCCTAATCTTAAAGTAGGATTTAGCTCTAACCCCAAGGTAGAGTTTAACCCTGAGCCCCTGAGTAGCATGTTCGAATGTATGTTTGATGCTTCTTCATCACTCTAAACCCAATTTACACGAGAGTACAAATACAAATACCTAAACTTTAACCTTAAAAAATGAAGAATGAAGCAGGAAGTAACTGACGTGGAGGTGTCGTCAGGTGAACTATGAGTCATGAAGTTAAATGGTGGAGAGAGGGCCCTCTGACAAGGAGCTGAGCAGTTCAAATGTCACACAGACATTAGGTTTTATTATAACTGAGGGAAATTAAACCCACAATTTTAGGTCATTTCTGTGTGGAGCCAATTTAGTGATTCACTCGAGCAAATCAGAATTAGACTGTGTTAGTATGATGCTTTCTTCAAACCCTGTGGTAACGATGAAGCCAAAGTAAAAGATTATAAAACAAGCAAACTTTAAATTTTTATGACTTTAAATTTTTATGGTTTATTTCCCTCTCGTTTAAGCCATCCTATACATTTGGCCTTTTTCTTTTTGAATTACTTTCCTGGAAAAATGTTTTAAAAAGTCTAAACCATCTCAAAATGTCATGTTTAGACAGTGAATAAGCCACCACCAGTTTGACTCCCAGGAATGTTCCAAAGTGTGGCATTAAAGCAGACTTAGATCGGCATGACGTTTGGTCAGTATATCTGGCCAGTATTTACAGTATTATCAGTATTTATCAGCTAAATCTCCAGCCAACATTTTGTTTTGGCCACATTTTAATGAATTGATTTGGGGAAA
Source organism: Periophthalmus modestus (assembly GCA_019594935.1). Classification (NCBI taxonomy): domain Eukaryota; kingdom Metazoa; phylum Chordata; class Actinopteri; order Gobiiformes; family Gobiidae; genus Periophthalmus; species Periophthalmus modestus. The sequence goes on along the minus strand of JAIEZT010000012.1, from coordinate 30,430,822 downwards.
TAATAAAAATAGAGAATATCCACAGACCTTAGGGGCTGTAGGTTTCTCTGGATTCTCTGGATACTGAAAAAAACATATGAGTCGATGTTTACATTTAAGCAAAAAAATTTCCCCACCAGAAAGTTACATAGTGTACCTTTTCACAAGATAACCTATAATGACGCTAACCGTAACCCAGACTTGGGCGAACTACCAGTGGCCACTCACAGCCTCATTAATCCGGCCGCCGAAACATACCAAATATATTAAAATAGGTAAGTATATATCCTGGCCCTGCCTCTCTGTCAAATTTTAGAACCCATTGTGGCCCGTGTGTCAAAAAGTTTGCCCTCCTCTGCCCTAACCCATATATGACCTGCCATCATGGCATTAATATAATAAGTCATTGACCGTTATTGTCTGGTCCTGCTCTGTTATAGTTTGCAGCTGAAGTCAGATGTTTCTATCATGTCACAGAGGCTCCTTTGGTGACCATAAAACCAATCCAGAATTACAAATAAATACTGAGGGAGTACAAATTGAAAATGTCTTTGAGAATAATTATTGACAGCAAATTATCATGGAAAGCCCCACTTCCGGGATATAAAAACTAAAATAGTCAAGAGCCTCTCAATTATAAATAAAGCAAAACAGTTGATCACAATGCTCTCCGTCCATTACACTGCTCACTGGTTCTCCATATTTCATATACTGTGTTGAAATATAGAGAAAAAAATACAAATGCTCAACTAAGCCATTGTCCAAATTATTAAAAATTCCTGACCTTGTAAAATATGATACTGTAATTATATTATTCAGATCCTTCAATAAGTTATTGCCATGTAACATGCAAAAGTGTTTTTGCTCTTAAAGAGAGTGTATGTATGTGGGATGAAACTCTGGAATGCTCTGGATTTAAAACAAAAGCAACGCCAAAGTATTCATAAATTTAAGTTTTTATATAAAGACATGGTCTGGTTTGATACACAGAGAGGCCAGTTTAAATATAAAGTCATAATGTACTTTCTCTGTATCAGTGTTGGTTCTACTTTATGCTTATTGCTTCCTCACCATTGTTGTATTGTTGTGTCTTATCATTGTTGGGGTTTTTTTGTTGTTTTTTTTTAGAAATGCCCATGTTACTTATAGTAACACTGTACATGTAAATTATTGTCAGTGATCTTTTGCTGCATTTATTGTCAGGAATTGATAAAAAGCATTCAATTTATGTCCTGTCCTCATGGGGAAAAGGGCTGGGATTTAATAATCCCATTCCTTTTAGAGCTTAAATAAATAAATACAATTATAATAATGACACAGAGATTCCCTCATGTCAGAGGCTCCATCATGTCAGAGGCTCGTTTCTCACTTCAGGCAAAAGTAGAACTTCTTCATTACTGAAATTCCCAGCTGCTTTCGGCATCATCTGTTTCCGTTCTCACGTTCGTCAGTGTGACATTTTTGTTTTGGATCTGGTATGTTAACTTTTAAGTGATTCATGCTTTGACATTTTAGAATCTTTTTCACTACAAACCCCAATGGAGTTTCTCATTTCAAATAGAAAGACCAGGATGTCCCTGTACTAGTGTTCACAGGCTCATCAGAGTACTTTGTACCCTTTACACAAAATGCACTTTTGTTTCCTCCTCAAAAACAGACCTGGAGTTGTGTTTTGTTTCATTTACACATGTTTGACTTTGAGCTGAAATCATCCTTATGATTCTAGTGAAGATGTGTGGAGTTTAAAAACACAGTGGCGCACCTATTTGTTTGAGAGAAGAACTCAACCTAAATTTGCAGGGTTTGTGTGTTAAACATGTGTGAATGAAACAAAACACAACTCCAGCTCTGTTTGTGATTCTATTGACTCTTTGTTACTGTCATCTGTTAGGTTTTGTGTTTCCTGTGAAGTTTGTCGAAGTCAAGATGAAGGTTAATTTCATGCAGGTGAGGCAGGTGAGGCCGTGCCTCACCTGCCTCAAACATCAAAGCAGGTTTGTGAAGTTGCTGTGTACAGTTTTGTATCATGTTTTTTTTGTTTTTTTTTATATGTATTTATGGAGAGTTGTCGTGTGGGAGCATGGATGATGGAGGCTTGTGGGCGGAGCCTTATACAGGCTTGTACTGCAAACCGGTAAGGAGGGTTTGAATAGGGCACGGTAGCGATTGCTAGATTACTCAAACATACATGGATGACATCTAAAACCTCTAATCCAGGGAACAATGTTAAAACCCGGGAGAAGGCTTCAAAGTGGATGTAGCATAATTCCACCTCTTCAGTTACTCACATGGATTACGACGTTTCATCTTTTTATTTGAATTAATCCAGTATTTTCAGTATTTGTTCTGCAGCTCTGAACACCTCATTGTCTGTTTGGATTTGACTGGTGCATAGGTCTTTTTCTCTGCTGTCTGCCTTTTGCCTTTGGCCTGCAGGTTAATCACATTATGTAACCCAAACAGTGTCCGCCGCTCTGCCTTGATGGTGTTCTCTGCTTTGAGGCGCTCTCTGATATTTACACAGGGAGCCTATTCATTTTCATTGAGCCTATCAGAGGAATGAACATCAGGTGTTTACTCGGACACTAAAATAAAAAGGTTTAAGTGTGTTTAAGGCCACAGACGGTGAATCCTGCTGGTAGATGAGGTCATGCACATAATGGTACTTGGTTAAAAAAAAAAAAGAGCTACTCCTGGAGGTAGCATTTATGTCAGAAAATAGTAAGACACAGCACATAGGGAGTATGGCTGTGCAAAAATATCAAAATATCGATACCAAATTTGATGACTCAGTATCGATATCGTGAACTGCTGTCGATATTTCGCCAAGAGGTTGCTGTGAGCTTCAGAGTAGTTAGACTTTGTATATGCCTTTGTAAGTCAATGCTGAGCTCGTATTATGAATAAATATGTTTTCTTCTCTTTAGTCACATTCACTAAACCAAATGCACCTCGTTCATTCATCTTTAATAAATACAACATGCTCCATTAATGTTTTATTTTCACTTTTCTTTCTATTTGAAATCAGACAAATGCGATACTTTGCCTTTAAATCAGAATAAAAATGGGTGAACCACATGTATCATAATGCGATTAAAACTTCTCAATTCATTATCTTAAATTCAAATATTTTTACGTATCTTTATATTATTGCAAAGCGATTATCTTCTGCACTGAAGAAGCCGCCTGCTCCTTTCTCTGTATCATCATAATCACATATGAGATTCAAAGGCACACTGTCAGGTTAGCAAACACCCCACTACCTCACACGTCACCAGACACTTTTGGCCATGACTTCCTGTTTCCGTATCCATGGAGACACGGGCAGACGGATGTGTTGGCGCGGTGGATTCTTAAGGTCATCACAGCAAAGCTACTACTGCAGTCTCTATGGCAGGAGCTAAAGCGTGTGAGTATTCAGACGAAACCATGACGACAATGGGAACAGCAGAGCGTAATGACGAAGAAGAAGATGTGTATTATTAGGTGAGGAATGGAGAGAGGGTTAAAACATGCATTTATCCATGAAAGGGCAGCAGGTAACTTCAGACAATGCTGGATATAAACATTTGGACAACAAAGTTGCACTGTGTAACCTTTCTGATGGAGGGTTTGTCACCTGCTTGTTTCCATGGAGATGTTATTGCTTTGCCTGAAATGTTCAGTATTGTTCAGTGTATTGAACTCTTTTAATAACCTGAAAAATATGCTTTGTGTGAGGGGGCTTGTCTCCATGGAGCTAGATTTAAGCAATGACATCTACATAGAGACATTAGAAAAGTTACATAGTGCACCTTTAAAGTGCCTATATGAAACAAAGCAAAAGCTAAAATATTTAAAATTTGCAGCAGACAGAACATAAATAGTGGTAATTTCAAAACTATTACCTAGCAACCAAACTCAAACCAAGAGACCAAACATGTCTAATTTACATAACCTTTTATCAACCTTTTGTCACAAATTGTAAAATTATGATATATATTTACCACAGACAGGCCACTATTCATCCAAATCTGCAATGACTGGAAAAACATGAAAACCTGCTAGTGAACTTTTAGTGGCTTATCGCCATGGAAATGCCATTGATTTGCCTGGAACAGTTTGGCACAAACATGTCTCTTCTGTATTTATTAAATTTAAAGTGTTCTTATGAAATATATGCAGTCTGTGAACATGGTCACCTCTCCACACACCTAACCTGTAACTTGGCCAGGTGGTGTTACCTGTATGTCTCCTTGGAGATAGATTATTAATGATACTGTGGAACATCAAGGCAAAGGCAATAACATCTCCATGGACCCTTAGCAGGTGACATACCCTGCACCAGAAAAGTGACGTAGTATCCCTTTAAAGTACAGTATGTATACAGTCTTTCTTCTGATGACTCTAGTACAGTAAATTGACCAGAGTGGCCCTAAAAACATGTTTACACCTATTTGTGTAGGACGCTAAAGTTCAAGCTAACACACTGTCCACTGCATGTTAGCAAACACAGATGCCCTGCAGACATGCTGTCAGGAATCACCATGCTAACACCTCTGCTCCACACATGCACTCACACATTAGCACACATGAGCTAGCAGGTCAGGGAAGCATGAAAGGACTTTCTTCACCCACACAGATGACCTTTGGAAACATGCTACAAGAAAAGACATAGGCCTGTGGTTGACAAACTATTAATTCAAAATCGCCTTAGAAAATACCTGACCAGTATAACTCAAACGGATCTATATGTGACAATAGAGTACTATAGGTTATAGACCTACTACAGATTAGACCTACTACAGACTATAGACCTACTATGGATTATAGACATACTATAGATTATAGGCCTACTATAGACTATAGACCTACTATGGATTATAGACCTACTATGGAATATATACCTGCTACAGACTATAGACCTATTATAGACTATAGACATACTATAGATTGTAGACCTACTATCGGCTATAGACCTACTATATACCTGCTATATATTATAGACCTACTATAGACCTACTTTAGGCTATAGATCTGCTATAGACTATAGACCTACTATAAACCTACTATAGACTATAGACCTACTATAAACCTATTATAGACTATAGATCTACTATAGATTATTGACCTACTGTCAAACATGGGATCATCTTACAGAGACTAGAGGACTGTGGGCACCTCTGGTATTAAACTGGTTTAAGTCCTATCTAGAAGACAGGGAGTACTCTGTTGAAATTGGAAAGTGTGTCTCAAATAAAATGTCCCTGTGGGGTGCCCAGAGGTCAAACCTGGGACCCCTGGTATTCAATCCCTACATGCTGCCATTAGGCCAGTTAATATGCACCAATAATGTGTACCCACCACAACTATGCAGATGACACTCACTGGCAGCAGGTGAATATGGACCAGTGGATTCACTCTGCCACTGCATCAGATCAGTGTGTGGATGCAAAACAACTTTCTCCAACTAAATTCAGACAAGACTGAAGTCACAGCCTTTGCCCACAGAAACAAAGAGAAAGGGACCGGCCTCCTGCTGGTGCTCAGACTCAGGACTAAACATGGAGAATCAGCGTTTGAGTTTTATGCAGCTGAAACCTGGAACAGTCTTCCTGAAGATGTGAGACAGGCCTCTGCTTTGACAATGTTTAAATCCAGGCTCCAAATGGTTCTGTTTAGCTGTGCATATGACTGAAAGGTTTTTGTTCTGAACTCTTCTCTTTTAATGCTCATTTTATGATGATTATTTGTGATTATTTATGTTTTGATTTGTTGTATTGTGATTTTAATGTCTTTCTTATTCAGTGAAACAGTTTGAATTACTTTGTGCATGAATTTTGCTATACAAATAAACTTGCCTTGTCCTCTTTAGACCTACTGTAGACTATAGACCTACTATAGACCTCTATATACTGTAGACCTACCTACATTAAAATAGGCCCACTCCATGACTTAGCACTAAAGAGGAAACGTTACAAAAATGTACATCAAAACTGACAAACCGTAGAAGTGCAAACGAATCCAAGACAACATTCAAAAACACTTTAAAGACTTTATTTAACATCAGCTGGCTTTGAAAAACAAACAGCTAGTGAAAGAAATGATTCTATAAACTTACCTATGATGTAACTATTTGGGTAAAATGAAATGTAGGGATTTCTGAGGCTCAAACCAAAAAAACTTGGTAAACGGGACTAATACAAGAGGCGTCACTGTAATATAATTATAATGTATTTGGTGGGGAAAAAACGTTTGTCAAATTTCTAAAACAAATCCACATTCTTGGAACATTGGCATTTTGACATTTGGCATGAGTGAATGAACAGAACTAGAACAAGAGGTGCGGAGATGAGTCACTATTGCAAGATTAATATAGCTCTTTAGTAGTTAAGAACATTGTATAAAAACAATACTGTATCGTCTACACTTAATGGCGCTGTACCTCACTTGACGGTCTTAAAAATGTGAAAAACAGAACTAGTTCATTTTACACTTTGCAGTAGTCCAGTTATTCCTCATTTACCTTATGGATTCAAAGCATCTTAATTTTTCACCAAAATAAGTTTATCTCAATCTGGAAAGACTCAGAAGGACATGAAAGAAAAGTATTATAAGGCTTTATTGAATAAGTTCTCTTCAGCACTCAGACCCCAGCAGAAAAAACAGGTCTAAACCAGGTCTAAACCAGATCAAAACTAGGACCTAATCAGGACTAAACCAGGACTAATCCAGGACTAAACCAGGACTAAACCAGGACTTAACCAGGTCTAAACCAGATCAAAACTAGGAGCTAATCAGGACTAAACCAGGACTTAACCAGGTCTAAAGCAGGTCTAAACCAGATCAAAACTAGGACTAAACCAGGACTAAACCAGGTCTAAACCAGGTCTAAACCAGGTCTAAACCAGATCAAAACTAGGACCTAACCAGGACTAAACCAGGACTTAACCAGGTCTAAATCAGGTCTAAACTAGGACTAAACCAGGTCTAAACCAGGTCAAAACTAGGACTAAACCAGGACTAAACAGGTCTAAACCAGAAGAAAAATAGGACTAAACCAGGACTAAACCAGGTCTAACCCAGTTCTAAATCAGGTCTAAACCTGGACTAAACCAGGACAAAACCAGGTCTAAACCAGGACTAAACCAGGACTAAACCAGGACTAAACTAGGTCAAAACCAGGTCTAAACCAGGACTATACCACTCAGGCCTCGACAGAAGACATAGTTAGGAGAATTCTTCGCCTGGGGCCTCAACCCTGAGGAGGTGGTGGGGCCCTCGAGGAGTGGGCTGAGGGAGTGAAGGGACGATGAGATGATGTGAAGCTGAGGGAGTACAGGGGAGGTGCTGGGGCACAGCACGAACTGAAGCAGCCATGCATCTGTGATGGTGGCTTAAACAATTCAGATTGGGCACAGGTTAGATAAAGAGGAGGTGCAGTGAGCAGCAGTGAGGAGTAATAGGAGGAGGTGATGAAGGCTGAGGAGCAGGTACACTTTGGAGAAGTGGCGAATGGTTGGGAGCAGAGTTAGCTCTTCCAGGTTGAATTAATGCTAGTTCCATAAGCTCTTTTCACAACTTCCAGAGACCAAAGCAGAGTAAAGCTAAGATAAAGTTAACAAGAACTGGCATACTAAGCACTTTCTGATTATCTGACAATAAAATGCTTTCTAATTAGCTCCAGACAGTACACATCTGTCTTATTTTGACCTCAAGACCTGCTTATACAATATATATGTACTAAGGTGAGACACATTTGCTCAAATACATGGACAAAACTCAAGTACAGGCCCTTTAACGTGGTGCTCTCTTTCTGCTATCTTATCAGCTAGCTGCACTTTACATACTGTCTTTAATCTTGTACCTACATTAATGAAACAATCATGTACTACTGTCTGTTGAAGGATTGGCTTTGGCATGGGTTTTAAAGCACTCGTCTGGCAAATTGCATCTGGTTGAGACACTCTGTACTCTTCTGTCTCCTCTCTCTCCTCTGACTTCCCTCTCTTCTCCCATCCAGAGCTGCTAGCATATAATTACAAACCAGTGGAGCTAGCCAGAATGCACTCGCCTGCAGACAGCCCACAAAGATCACTTTGCTCTTTGCAATCTGGACACATCTAAAGAAGCATTTGTGTCCTAAAGGCCACCCGATGTTCCATTTTTGAACAGACTAAAAGTGTCTGGATTTCTTTGATGTATTCACTGATTTAGGTGTGAAAAGATGGATGGAACTTCAAGATGGTTTTAGACCTGTGTTCTACGAGAGTACCTCAGTGAAGAACACAGTGCCCAAGACCAAAGCCAAATATAACATATATGTAAGTTAGAATCATTAAAGAATATAAATATAAAGAATATATATTTTTTTTAAAAAGGGGGTATTTATCCCCTCTTTTTCCACGCTCGGGACCTCTACCAGAGGCCTGGGAGCTTGAGGGTTCTGTGCAGTATCTTTGCTGTTCCTAGTACTGCACTTTTCTGGACTGAGATGTCTGATGTTTTTCCTGGGATCTGCTGTAGCTACTCCTCCAGTTTGGTGGTCACTGCCCCGAGTGCTCATGACCACAGGCACCACTGAGGTCTTCACCTTCCAGGCCTTCTCCAGCTCTTCTTTGAGCCCCTGGTATTTCTCTAGTTTCTCATGCTCCTTTTTTCCTAATGTTCCCATCGCTTGGTACTGCGATGTCCACCACAACGGCTTTGCTCTGTTGTTTATCCACCACCACTATGCCCGGTTGGTTCGCTATCACCATTCTGTCAGTCTGTATCTGGAAGTCCCACAGGATCTTGGCTCGATCATTCTCCACGACCTTTGGAGGTGTTTCCCAGCTAGACCTGGGGGTTTCCAGTCCGTACTCTGCACAGATGTTTCTGTACACTATACCCGCCACTTGGTTATGCCGCTCCATGTATGCTTTCCCTGCCAGCATCTTACACCCTGCAGTTATGTGCTGGATTGTCTCAGGGGCCTCTTTGCACAGCCTACACCTTGGGTCTTGTCTGGTGTGGTAGATCTGGGCCTCTATTGCTCTAGTGCTCAAGGCCTGCTCCTGTGCAGCCAGGATGAGTGCCTCTGTGCTGTCCTTCAGTCCAGCTTTCTCAAGCCATTGGTAGGATTTCTTGATATCAGCCACTTCAGTTATGTTCCGGTGGTACATCCCATGTAGGGGCTTGTCCTTCCATGATGGTTCCTCCAGCTCCTCTTCCTCTCCACTCCACTGTCTGAGACATTCGCTGAGCACGTCATCTGTTGGGGCCTTGTCTTGGATGTACTTGTGGATCTTGGATGTTTCGTCCTGGACTGTGGCTCTCACACTCACTAGTCCTCGGCCTCCTTCCTTACGGCTCGCGTATAGTCTCAGGGTGCTGGATTTGGGATGGAACCCACCATGCATGGTCAGGAGCTTTCGTGTCTTAACATCTGTGGTCTGTATCTCCTCCTTTGGCCAGCTTATGATTCCTGCTGGGTATCTGATTACTGGCAGGGCGTAGCTGTTTAATGCCTGAGTCTTATTCTTGCCATTGAGCTGACTCCTTAGGACTTGCCTTACTCGTCTGAGGTATTTGGCCGTAGCTGCTTTCCTTGTTTCCTCTTCAAGGTTGCCATTTGCTTGTGGGATACCAAGGTACTTGTAACTGTCCTCAACGTCTGCTATTGTCCCTTCTGGGAGTGAGACCCCTTCTTTGTCACCATCCGGCTACACTTCTCAAGCCCGAATGACATTCCAATGTCTGTGCTGTAGATCCTGGTGGTGTGGGTCAGTGAGTCGATGTCTCGCTCATTCTTAGCGTACAGCTTGATGTCATCCATGTAGAGGAGGTGACTGACGGTGGCCCCATTCCTGAGTCGGTATCCATAGCCAGTGTTGTTGATGATTTGGCTGAGGGGGTTCAGACCTATGCAGAACAGCAGTGGGGACAGTGCATCTCCTTGGTATATGCCACATTTGATGGTCACTTGTGCAAGTGGCTTGCCATTGGCCTCAAGGGTGGTTTTCCACAACCTCATTGAGTTTGCAATGAAGGCTCTTAGAGTCCTGTTGATGTTGTACAACTCCAGGCATTCAGTGATCCATGTGTGTGGCATTGAGTCGTATGTATATATGTGGATGGTGAGTGTCAGTGGTCGGTGTGGTCAGGGTCTTGGTCAGTGTTTTGCAGACTGCAGAGAGCAGCTAGTGGAGGCCACAGCTGGACAGATGCTGGTCACTGATCATTATATGGACAAGGCCAGAGACGGGCTTTTTGTATTATCCATAATGAGGAGATGTTGGCCTCTATAGAGGAACAAGTAGAGTGGGGATGCATTAGTCTGAATGACAAGCAACACCACGTCATATCTCTATTTTATTTCCACATCATTAAGGCTGCACTTTGTAACTTTCTGCAGTGTAGTGGAAGTAATTGCTTTCTACCTTGATCCACAATTTTCATGTTTTTTCTCATTCCAAAAGTATAATGTATACATTTTAATTATTAATCGCTATGGCTACTGGTCCCAAACCCATGGAGAGCATCAAACTGATTATTAATTGATTACTGATGTCCCCTTAGACAGGGGGGATGTCCCAGAACATCCCCTGTCTAAAGACAAGGGATGTTCTTGAACAGTTCTCCATTTGCTTGTTTCTTATTGATTAATTTGCCTGTCTATTTCTGTTTCATTGTTGAATTTCTAACTTTCTGTTGGTTATCATGTTCAGCCCTAAGTGAGTTTTACAAAAATGTATTTAACTGATTTGAATCTTGCATTTATTCACATAAAGGTGTATTTGTTATCGCCCAAAAATACCTTCAAAACACACATCTCTCCACAGATCTGACCTGTAAATTGGGCTGATAGATCTTGATAGCTAAATGTAATGTCATAATGTGAAACATTCCACGCAAAGCGTCTCTATCTCCATAGAGATAAGCAGGTGTACTTTCCTCCATGCGTAGTTAGTGCTCTTACAAAGTGTGGATTCAGTTTCAGTACACAAATCTCATTTTGTCACTTGAGAAGTGTACATGTCCAATGGTGATAAAGAGAGGGAAGGTAGTCCACACAGAAGGGCTCTACCTTCAGAAGGAACAAGAGCAGACATTGAGGACAGTTACAAGTACCTTGAAGGAAAGCGGCTACAGCCAAATACCTCCAAAAAGTAAGACAAGTCCTGAGGAGTCTGCTCAATCGGGCTTCAAGAGCTCCTGACCATGCATGGAGGATTCCATCCAAATCAGGCACCCTGAGACTGTACGCGAGCCATAAGGAAGGAGGTCAAGGACTAGTGAGTGTGACAGCCACTGTCCAGAATGAAACATCCAAGATCCACAAGTATATCAAGGACAAGGCCCCAACAGATGACCTGCTCAGCAAATGTCTCAGACAGTGGAGTGCAGAGGAAGAGCTGCAAGAGGTACCACCCCCTGCATGGGGTGTACCACCGGAACATAGCTGAAGTGGCTGATATCAAGAATACTTGCCAATGGCTTGAGAAAGCTGGTCTCATCCTGGAACAGGCCTTGAGCACTAGAGCGACAGAGGCCCAGATCTACCACACCAGACAAGACCCACAGTGTTGGCTGTGAGGCCCCTGAGACGCTCCAGCACATAACTTCAGGGTGTAAGATGCTGCAGAGAAAGCATACATGGCGTGGCATAACCAAACAGAGCCATAGTGTTCAGAAACATCTGTACAGAGTACGGACTGGAAACCCCCAGGTCAAGGTCAAACACCTCTAAAGGTCGTGGAGAATGAGCCATGATTCTGTGGGACTTCAGGTACAAACTGACAGAATGGAGATGGACCAACCGGACATCGTGGTGGTTAAACAACAGAGCAAAGCCATTGTGATGGACACTGCAGTACCAAGAGATCTCTCTCTCCCTCTGTTTCTGCCTCACTCCCTCTATCTCTCTCTCCTTCTCTCTCATTCTTGTCACATTCTTAAATCATTTGCATCTCACTGGGAGCTGACAGACTGTGGAGAATTTAACTAATGCTTTACTTTAACAAAATCAGTGCACGTGACAACACAGAACAGTGTGTTCTTTCTCTTTTTGTTTCTCTCTCTTCTGTCCCTCCCTATGCCTTTTCTCTCACCTTTTCTCTGTCCTCCTCTGTCTTTCACCCTCATACTTCCTCCATCTCCCTCTATCTTCCGCTATTTTACCAACTCCTCTTTCCTTTATCTCCCTCTCTTTCGCCTTCATCTCCCTCTTTCACTCTTTCTCTCTCTTCCACCATGTCTCTCCCTCTCCTCCTCCCCCCCCCCCCCCCCCTCATCTCGTTGTCCCTCTCTCTCGTTGTCTATCTTCTCTCCCTCCCTGCCTTTCTCTCTCTCCCTTTCCCTCTCACCTTCTCTCTTTCTCTGTTGCAGTGCTGTTCTGATGACTGCCTCCTCTGCCTCTTCTCTCCCTCCCTCTCTCCCTCCCTCTTTCTATCTCCCCTCCTTCTCTCCCCCTCCCTCTCTCATCTCCTTGTCCCTCTCCCTCTCTCTCCTCTCTCCCTCCCTCTTTCTCTCTCTCTCTTTCCCTCCCTCCTTCTCTCTTTCTCTATTGCAGTGCTGTTCTGATGACTCACCAGAAGCGCAGCCCAAAGAGCCGCCCTGAATCCTGATCAGATTCTGTGAGGCGGTGAGGTTTTGAGTCTTTGGTGATGTCATTTTACGCTGGGACCTACAAACTTCTTACTTCCTCTTTTGGTGGAATCTGAAATATGTTGAGAAATAGATCAAATATGTGTGTTAGAACTTAAAGGTGCACTGTATAACTTTCCTGCTGGTGCCATGACATTGCACAGCAGTATGACATTAGACTTATCTATCTTCCATTAATTCAGTTACAGAAAAGTTACATTGTGCATCTTTAATACACAAAGGACATTACTTGGACAGTGTAATTCACGCTATACTATACTATACTATACTATACTATACTATACTATACTATACTATACTATATTACTATACAAAGAACTAACAAATAGTGGTCATGAAATTCTAAATAATTAAAAGCCCTGTACCTGATTTTGTCCCATTTGAGCAGAAATTGTCCCAGTTCAGATATACTGCAACCTGTGAGGTGTTGTGTGATGTCTGCATGTAATTATAGTCTTCTATTGTCCGATAATCATGACCATGCTAGTTATTGTTGCTTCACTGTGATAGTAAAACTCTGGTCTCTGAGAGCTGTGACAAGTGCTTATAAACTAATTAGGATCCTCAGAATGTATAAGGTAAGTGAGGAAAAACTTTAAACCAAAGCAAACCAATATCATGGGACTTAACCTGGACTAGAACAGTATCAAACCAAGTCTACATCACGACTAAACAGGGTTCAAACCAGGACCAAACCAGGAGTGGACAAACCAAATGTTGGATTAGGCTAAACAAATCTCATTCAAAAATAGACCTTCATTACTGCTGTCTGCCCTGCACCAAAACTCATTCAAACACAAAGTAGAAAACTATGTAAAGATGAAACAGATCATTAAAACTGAACCAGCACAGCATGTTAAAGGCAATTCCAGTTTAAAAAGTGTTCTTTGTGTCCTTTGGCAAGACATTTGATCCACTTTGGGTTTATTCAAATGGTTTGTCTTCTGTCTGAAAGTAGGTCTTATACAGGGCCTGCTGCAAGATGATATGTGGATATATTACAAAACGCTGAAGTGAAATGAAATGAGTACATTAAAGGAGCGAAGTGGAAAATAAAAAGATAATTCTATATAACACAGTAAAAGCATATAAACAAGACAGACATATAACACAATAAAATTATATACACAAGACAGACATATAACACAGTAAAACTATATACACAAGACAGACATATAACACAGTAAAATTATATACACAAGACAAACATATAACACAGTAAAACTATATACACAAGACGGACATATAACACAGTAAAACTATATACACAAGACAGACATATAACACAATAAAATTATATACACAAGACAGACATATAACACAGTAAAACTATATACACAAGCAGACATATAACACAGTAAAATTATATACACAAGACAGACATATAACACAGTAAAACTATATACACAAGCAGACATATAACACAGTAAAACTATATACACAAGACAAACATATAACACAGTAAAACTATATACACAAGACAGACATATAACACAATAAAATTAATTACACAAGACAAACATATAACACAGTAAAACTATATACACAAGCAGACATATAACACAGTAAAATTATATACACAAGACAGACATATAACACAGTAAAACTATATACTCAAGACATACATATAACACAGTAAAACTATATACACAAGCAGACATATAACACAGTAAAACTAAATACATAAGACAGACATAACACAGTAAAACTATATACTCAAGACATACATATAACACAGTAAAACTATATACACAAGACAGACATATAACACAGTAAAACTATATACACAAGACAGACATAACACAGTAAAACTATATACACAAGCAGACATATAACACAGTAAAAGTACTGTACAACACAACAACGCCACCACCTCGATTTAACTAAGCAAATAGGTTCGAGCCTCCTCCACTTTGTCAGGTTCTAGGTTCAGCAACATTATGAGGGTCAGCTGATTACCTGAATTTACTGAATGACCAGGTTATGGCAACTTTTTTGATGGTGACTTTTTTTTTTTTTTTTTTTTTAAGTCTCAAACTGTAGATGACTGTGCTCCTCCCATACTTTTTTATATTTGTCACATTCTCCCTTATTTTTAGTTGAAGCACATTTATTTATGGACCTATTTAGGTTCAATCAAACATAAATCTACATGAGTGTGTGTGTACATAGAAAACAGAGTCAAAAATATTATATAGTAGTAGTGGTAGTAGTGATAGTAGTAATAGTAGTTGGTCAAAGTACTCCCCGTAATAGTGCAGCTTGCATATTTGAATAATGAGCAAAACCAGTATTTGCTGGTTTTGCTCATTATTCAGCTCAGTTTTTATCAAAAATATAAAACAACGGCCATTTGCATTTTCTTCTTTCATATTTTCCTTCCTCTTGTGTGGCATGTTTTTTAAAGTAAGGTCAAGCAGGTCAGACTATTCTTCGTTTATCTGAGCGTTCCCCTGGGAGCTGCCGTGTTGTATTGTTTTGTTGCTCCAGCTGCAGTGTGTCAATGGGTGAGAGCGTGGAACCAAGGTCTACTCGTCCCCTCTCTCTCCCTCAGCCTCACTGTTCAAAACATCAGAAAAGAAGAGTTTTTTATTTTTCTGAGAGAATGACTTCATGAGCAGTTTTTGGCTCTTACATGATAGAGAGTTAGCCTGTAAACACATTATACCCCTGACCTAAAAACTAGCGCCGCAGGTTCAGGGCACAGGGTTCATTTTAGAGTGACACTTACATGAGTACTGAGAGAAAAAGTGGGTATATATGTGTAAATTATAGACATGTAGAGTCTAATGTAGTCTGGAACACAGGCTCATGAGGGTCTATGGTATGGGTTGGAAATATATTTTTTCTTAAGAGAACCGTGAATCAGATCAGATCAGATTGGACTGCACCAGAACGATCGTGGTCAACATATTAATAAAAAAATCTGTAACTTGTGATAAATAAATGTGGGTTTTGTATTGGCCAGATTTTTCTGCTCAGGGGAAACTGAAACATTAACACTTAAATGTGAATAAAATGAATTACATTGGAACAATTATAGGCCAGTGATATTTAATACAGGCGGGGGCAGCTAAAATGAAAAATATTAAAAGTATTTCATGATTTGTGTAATGTGTCTCCTGTCTGACAGTTTGTCATCATCACATTCTACATTCTGAAAACCACCAAAAGACGTTCATGAATTGTCTTTATGTCTATATGTCTTTATGTGTCTATATGTCTACATGTCTATATGTCTGTATGTCTATATGTCTTTATGTCTATATGTCTTTATGTGTCTATATGTCTACATGTCTATATGTCTATATGTCTTTATGTCTATATGTCTTTATGTCTTTATGTCTATATGTCTTTATGTCTATATGTCTATATGCCTTTATGTCTTTATGTCTATATGTCTATATGTCTTTATGTCTATATGTCTATATGTCTATATGTCTTTATGTCTATATGTCTTTATGTCTATGTGTCTATATGTCTTTATGTCTATATGTCTTTATGTCTTTATGTCTATATGTCTATATGTCTTTATGTCTTTATGTCTATATGTCTTTATGTCTTTATGTCTATGTGTCTATATGTCTATATGTCTTTATGTCTATATGTCTTTATGTCTTTATGTCTGTATGTCTTTATGTCTACATGTCTATATGTCTATATGTCTTTATGTCTATATGTCTTTATGTCTTTATGTCTATATGTCTTTATGTCTATATGTCTATATGCCTTTATGTCTATATGTCTATATGTCTTTATGTCTTTATGTCTATGTGTCTATATGTCTTTATGTCTATATGTCTTTATGTCTTTATGTCTATGTGTCTATATGTCTATATGTCTTTATGTCTTTATGTCTGTATGTCTTTATGTCTACATGTCTATATGTCTATATGTCTTTATGTCTATATGTCTTTATGTCTTTATGTCTATATGTCTTTATGTCTATATGTCTATATGCCTTTATGTCTATATGTCTATATGTCTTTATGTCTTTATGTCTATGTGTCTATATGTCTTTATGTCTATATGTCTTTATGTCTATATGTCTTTATGTCTATGTGTCTATATGTCTTTATGTCTATATGTCTTTATGTCTTTATGTCTATATGTCTTTATGTCTATATGTCTTTATGTCTATATGTCTTTATGTCTATATGTCTATATGTCTTTATGTCTATATGTCTTTATGTCTTTATGTCTATATGTCTTTATGTCTATATGTCTTTATGTCTTTATGTCTTTATGTCTATATGTCTTTATGTCTATGTGTCTATATGTCTTTATGTCTATATGTCTTTGTGTCTACATGTTTTATGTGTCTATATGTCTTTATGTCTATATGTCTTTATGTCTATACGTCTATATGTCTATATGTCTTTGTGTCTATACATCTACATGTCTTTATGTCTATATGTCTATATCAGTGACGTGCAGTCAGGTGATGACAGGTGAGGCAACGCCTAAATGAAATAGTTATTTTTATCCAATAATTTGTACTATAAAGTTATTTTCTATTTAACTTTGCAATTTGATTCTTTTTTTACTACTTTACCGTTGAAAACCTGAGAAAAAACGCGCGGTGAGGCACAGGCCGTTCGTGCCTCACATGGACTGACTGTGCTGTGTGCTAAGCTTCTGTTTTAACTCTTTAAGGGCTGAGCACATAATAGCGGCTGTGAAAAGGCACCGGGTGAGGCACGCAGTTACCCTGTCTCATGTTAGGGGGCACTCGTGAGCCCAGGGATTCTTGCAACTCCCGCAGAATAGGGCTGCAAACTACAATTTAGAGTTAGCAAGTCAACTTTAGCAATTCACTTTTTTCTTCATGTCTGGCCCTACTTTTTAAATGGAGGAAGATTACATATTAAAACTCAAGCAGTTTTCTAAACTTGACTTTCGGATGAAGCAGGAGGTTATAATTAAAGGACCGAGACCAACACTAAAGGAGCCAAATGGTTTGCTCCAGACGACGGGACGAAAGACTCGCTCTTTTCAAACAGAGATGTACAAAATTTAATTACTTCAATCCACTGAAAATTGGAGAACCAGAATAAGGATAAAAAAATATATATATAAAACCAGCTTTTAATTTCATACTATTAGTGGTTTTTCATACGGACGTCGGAACTTTTATTTTGAAATTATTTTTTATTCTGGCCCCAAGTCACTGGGAGAGAAACTGACCCGGGGCCAAATGTACTGACACCTGGTTTATATGTTTGTAAATCTGATTGTGACGACATCAGTGCCTCACCAGCCATGAACCTCACCGCACGTCACTGATCTATATGTCATTATGTCTTTATGTGTCTATATGTCATTATGTCTATATGTATATATGTCTTTATGTCTATATGTCTTTATTTCTATATGTCTATATGTCTCTATGTATATATGTGTTTATGTCTATATATCTATATTTCTTTATGTCTATATGTCTTTATGTCTATATGGCTATACGCATATATATGTTTATGTCTATATGTCTTTATATCTGTCTGTCTATATGTGTTTATGTCTATGTCTATAAGTCTTTATGTTTATATGTCTACATTTCTATATGTCTATAAGTCTTCATGAATGTGTCTTGTCTGGCAGTTTGAATTTAAAAGAGTCTAAGCCCCAACTAATGTTTCACTGAAGGAACAACTTTAAACTTTAGAACATGAAGAACGCTCAAAGTCTGTACTTATCATGTTCATAATGTTTGTTTTGTACTGTAATGTTCATAGTCATAGTTAAAATATTTGTGATCTAATTATTTCGCACAGATCATGTTTCATATATACATCATGGATCTTTATGTTAAAGTGTTGGTCCTGCACAGAGCCGAGCTGGAGCAGGCTCAGAGTGTCTCATTCGATGTGTGAGCGGAAACACTTGAACACATTTAAATAGTGAGTGAGTTTATGAATGAGAGGGCGGTGTGTTCAGGGACAAACAGGACAAACTGCATTCTACAGATGACTGAAGTGTGTGTATTCTGCTTTTGGAACAGTTTAGAATGAAACATGGATTTCATCATCTGCATAATTTATATAAATACTGATTTATCAAATACTGATACAGAGTATTTATTATTGTTATCAATAGTATTATTATTATTATTATTACATCTGAACGTCTGATTCCCACTAAGTTTATATCTGACACCTGTATACAACACCTGTATATAACACCCGTATATAACACCTGTATATAACACCTTTATACAACACCTGTATATGACGCCTATATATAACACTGAATATGTCACCATTGTGCCCCTGTAGCTCATAGATCAGAATGTGGCCCTTTACCTCTATATGAACATTACAGACTGCCTTTACCTCTACATAACACCTGTATATCATGCCTGTATATAACACTAAATTCGTAGCTCATACATCAGAATTCGGCGTCTCCTTCCTGTTTGCTCCTAGGTGTGTGAAACTACGCATTCACACTTGGCATGTGGAGCAGTGCAAGCCAAAGCCCACTCACAGGGACATTCCCTCATGTGAGAAAAACGCGGTGCTCCGAGCTCAAGGGTAACTATGTCAGAAATGTGCCGTGATCATGAGAGAAAATGAGGAAGCTTTTGTTTCTTCAGGTCGAACACAAGACTGCAGTCATGTGCTGTGGGAAATTATATGCAAGTCACTTTAATTTTGATGACATCCACCTTAAACAGTTTTATACCATATTTTAAATAGTTCTATGTCAACTTTTATCTGTCACCTGCTTGTCTCCATGGAGATGGTGTTGGTGTTCCTTGAATGTTCCATAGTATGATTTTAAACTTATATATTTGCATTTGTGTTAAACATACCCTATAAAATGCAATCTTACATCACCACAGATCTGACACGCAGCTTGGTAAACCAATATTATCTCTATGGGGTCAGACAGGTGGTGGAACCTACACCATAACAGTTACAGCGCCTATAATTGTTTTAAAACATATAATATTGTATTTCTAATGTCCAAAGTCCATCTCAGTACACTTACATCATGAAGAGAACTGTAGAACTATAACCGTATAATAAAGTAACACATGAAACTGAATGTTGCCAGTGCCAAGTGAAAGTACTGTTACCTTATGCCAATTTAAATAGCATTTTGTTGGATGGAAGCCAAACAGAAGCAAGTCTGGGGTCATTTATTTCTTTCCAAACAGGCACATTGTTGGATGAGAACCATGTGGAAACAACTGCCAACTGAGTATTTCTGAAAACGTTTTTAGCGAAGGGCCACTTTACACTTTAAACATGTACAAGCCCCTTTACACTTTAAACATGTACAAGCCCCTTTACACTTTAAACATGCACAAGCCCCTTTACACTTTAAACATGCACAAGCCCCTTTACACTTTAAACATGCACAAGCCCCTTTACACTTTAAACATGTATAAACCCCTTTACACTTTAAACATGCACAAGCCCCTTTACACTTTAAACATGCACAAGCCCCTTTACACTTTAAACATGCACAAGCCCCTTTACACTTTAAACATGCACAAGCCCCTTTACACTTTAAACATGCACAAGCCCCTTTACACTTTAAACATGCACAAGCCCCTTTACACTTTAAACATGTACAAGCCCCTTTACACTTTAAACATGCACAAGCCCCTTTACACTTTAAACATGCACAAGCCTCTTTACACTTTAAACATGCACAAGCCCCTTTACACTTTAAACATGTACAAGCCCCTTTACACTTTAAACATGTACAAGCCCCTTTACACTTTAAACATGTACAAGCCCCTTTACACTTTAAACATGCACAAGCCCCTTTACACTTTAAACATGCACAAGCCCCTTTACACTTTAAACATGTACATGCACAACAAGCCCCTTTACACTTTAAACATGTACAAGCCCCTTTATACTTTAAAACACCCCTGTACAAGCCCCTTTACACTTTAAACATGTACAAGCCCCTTTACACTTTAAAACATGTACAAGCCCCTTTACACTTTAACAAATGTATAAACCCCTTTACACTTTAAACATGTACAAGCCCCTTTACTCCAGAGGATTATGATAGGGTTTAAACTCAGGCTTAAAAACTCTGCTGCCTTTTTCTTTCTTCTATTACAAATTTTTTTTACAGATCTCAAACTTTTAAGAGCCATGTGAGTCACTATATGAGACCTTTGGAGGGTAAAAAGAAAAAGTATTTTATAAAGTTGTGGCCAAACTGTTCGTGCATGTTAATAATTATGCAATGTGCAAAAGGGTTTGTGAGAGCTGTAGGAACAAGTTACGTAGATTTATATCTATTTTTTTTTCTTTCATTATTTGGAAACACAGAAGCCTATGCTCTCCTCTCTTACTCTTTCCTTCATTCCTTCTTTTTCTATCCCTCTTCTCTCACCTCTCTCTCATCTTTTTCTCTCTCTCTCCCTCTGCTAGAGCCCACCAATGTCTCACTCTCCTCCCCCTCTTCCCTTTAGTCACAAGATTATCAGTTTTTTTCATGACTCATAAGCGTCAGATATAGCTGCCCTGAGTGGGTGGTTGCTGCCCCCTCTGCTTGACCTGTGGTTATTGCATGAACAGCAGCAGCAGTATACCCATATTCTAGGCAACCCAAAGAAATATGTTTCAATGCAAAGCTTCATTGTGGTGGTAAACAAAGGGGGTATAGTTTTAAACCCACACAGACAGAGCACAGACCCAAGTCTTTAATTAAAATCCTGCTGGTCCTGGAGGAATACACATAGCATGCGACTCATACTGTGAGGAGCTGAATTATGAGATGGGGTTGTTGGAAGCACAGAGGCGAGTTGGTCCCTCATGTAATTTTGCTTGGAATAAATCTAAATAAGTGAAGGTTCGTTTGTTTGGTTTAGCACAAAATGTTCAGAGACTTCGTGTTAACCATATTCTGGGCTGGAAACAACATTCATTCGTGTTTAATATGTTAAAAGCTGCAGAAAATTTACTTATTTATAATTTAGACCATCTTTAGAACATAATTCTAATGTTATTGTTAGGGAATATAATGCTGCAACAGAAATAATGAGGCAAAAAAAAATATTAAAAGTAAACTAAAAGGCATAAGAGAAGGCAACAAAAAAATGTTACTAAAATTCATTTCAAAACAATCTGGACAGATTAAGAGCAAATAAATCAGACTACTGTTGTAGGTGCCCTATGGAACTTTTCTTGTGGATGGTCTCCGCTCGATTGTTTCTATGGAGATGTTACTCCCAAGAATGTTCCAAAATATGGCATTAAAATGTATGTATCTTGTTTCTTTTGGGGTCTTTTCATTGCTCAAATACCATGCTTTCTCACAGTGAGTGGGGTGGCCTCTCCACAGATCTGACCTGTAAGTTTTCTGGTGTTACTACCTAAGTTTAATGCCCACACTATAAAACATTGCAGGTAAGTAATAACATGGCCCTGAAGACAAGCCCTGTGGCAGACCCCACCATCAGAAAAAGTCTAATTTCTGTGGTTTCACTGTTAACTTCTCTTATTATGCATGTCTTTTATTGTACTTAAGTATAATACCGAATTAGTCTTATATATGTGATATAATGCATTCCCTGATGGCTCACTGTACACCTCATAACTGTGCATTATTCATTCACTATGTACTCGACTGTGGTAAGCAGTGACGTGCAGTCCAGGGGCGACAGTTGAGGCCGTTCCTCACCTGTCATCACAGAGAAAAAAACAAATTAAATGGTTATATTTATCTTTAAAATGACTAAAAAGTTATTTTCTATTTTTTTTTTCATTCAAAATTGTTGAAATTTTACTTTTACCGTTGAAATACTGAGAGACATGTGGAGAGGCACCAGCGTTCGTGCCTCACATGGACTGACTGTGCTGTAGCTCAGCAGTGATGGCTGTTGCTTTAAGCGGCTGTGAAAAGGCGCCACTGGCGTCCCCCCATGGCCCCAGATATTCCAGGGGTTTCATCCAAGTCCAGACCAGGCCTGCCTTGCTTAGCCTGACGAGTTCAGGCTTTTATATAGAGGTTTGACCGTTAACCTTATTTTGCTATAAATTTTTTAGTTGGTATGGTAATTTTCTAGACACCACACATTATTTGTACACAGAGAGACCAAGCCCAAGGTGTCCAAAGTCATTTAAAAAAGCCTGAAGAATGCAGATTATAATGGCTGACCTGGCAGGTGTCCCAAACTGTTCATTATGTTAATCTCACTTACACAGACACATCCTGCTCTTGACTTTATGAATACGCAGTACAGGCGCACACCCAATCCGGATCTCTGACCTCCTGGAGCTCAAAGTGAGGACAGAAGGAGACGAGGTGTGAGGGCATCCTTCCTTCTCCCTCCTTAAGAAGCATATGGACGCAGCCAACACTATGGACAGGAAGTAGAGGAGAGAGAGACAGGAAGTGGCATCAATCGCCTGCATGTGGGGGTTTGTGGACACTGGGGACATCACAGACATGCACCTTGATGGTGTGGAGGTGTGTGGTGGGTGTGGGGTGTGTGGGGTTGGGCGGGCTACTTTAAGGTCTTGTTTTTTCTTCAAAAGAACAATGGCAGTTTTAAAGGCCTTGTTTCTTGTAAAACCTAATGCACTGCTGTGCCCTGTTGAAAGTATACACACATTTTAATGGGTTTCAGCTCCCTGTTATAGGCAACTTTTTGACGACTATTGACCATTCCCAGATATAGGATAGTTTGTTTTAAATTGTCCAATTACCGTGGTAACAGCCCCCCCCGGTAATTTTTCTTCATTAAACCCAGGGTGTTGGTGTTTTCATAATGCTAGTTTTAAAAGCCTCCTCAGATTTAAAACTTCCTTTGCTTGGTTGGGTTATCTTAAAAATAAATTATTTTTAGGTTATGCATTTGTAAATAAGAAAAATGATTAACCCTGGACCAGCCGTCTATACTCTCCCATCAGGTCCCTCGAGGGTTCCTGGGAGTTTGCCCAATCAGTCCACATGTGGTTTTGTGGATCTGGAGAAGGCATTCGACACTGACAACCGCCCAACTCTAGACATGTGGACCAGTATAAGAGTCACGCATCTACTCGGAGCTGGCGGAATTGTTCAGAAGTGACACTGAGAATGAAGAATTCATGGATTTAGTGATTTTTTTGGAGTGAGATGAGAGGTAAACTGTTTAGCTTATTTTTTTATGCTTTAGTATACTGATTTTAACTGTTAAATGTACGTTATGTTCTGTCCGTCAGACATATATTCATTCTGTCTATGCTTCATGAAGCTGAATAAATATAAATGTGTTATGTTAGCGTGCTGGTACTGATATTCAGCCTGTTTTTCTCTATTTCATTCATTGTTATTATTATAACTTGCCTTTAAAATATCTGTTCTTGGTCTCGGATTTAGCAAAGAATAAATTTCCCCCAAAAATGAGCCCTTACAGTCCAGTGCAACTCACATATGTTTTTTTTTCTTCATTATTATGCATTTTTTGGCTGGTGCAAACTTATACTACCAGAGAGCACTTACAGTCCTGAAAATACAGTTGGAGCTGGGATGAAACCAACTTTCAGATAATATAATTAAGGTAGATTATCATTAGATACATTCGGCTCACTTCATTTCTTACTACCTGCACTTTATTGTTATTATTAACAGAAGTGGATAGAATAGAAAAAAAGTGTACTCAAGTAAAAATAATGCTACTTCAAAATAATATTACTCACCAGTAGAAGTACAAACGAAATGACTCAAGTAATGAGTAACTTAAACTGTCGTGGACGTAATATAAGATGTATAATTTGAAGTCAATGTAATGTGAAGGACTAATAAACATCATTAAAACTAAACAATAATAATAATAAAATCTGGTATTTTCAAAGGATAAACACAAAAATAAGAAAATGCATTCTGAAAAGCTTTTTCACTTGTCCATTTTCATCTGTTGTCTTGATATACAACCTACCGGCTTAAGCAGTGATGCAAAGGTTAGGTATAAACTGTCCATAGTCATTGAGGAGGCCTAGAAAAGATCTCAGTTGATCACATTTTCAGGTGAGGGTGCATCCCCCATAGTCGCTCTTTTGAAGGAACAGTGTGTAGGCCATCAATCACGTGTCCTAGGTACTCAAGAACTCACCTTTCACCTTGCAAACTCTGAGACCGTACTGTCATAGCCTTTGTAGTGTGTTTCAAGCCTCCAGGTTGTGAAGATGCTCTTTGTCGCTTGCACCTGTGCAGAGAGATATCATTGAATAAACACTGTACCCCCTGCAAGGCACTCAGGATCTGATCCATGGCCCGCAGAACGACAGATCCAGGGCCGATTTGATGCCAAAAGGTAAATCTGCAATACCTGAAAAGTCCTTTGTGAGTATTAATTGTTATCAACTCATGTGATTGTTCATCCACATGCATTTGTAGATAAGCCTGGTCAATTTCGCTGAACTTTTGACTCTGCTCAGACCTGCAAACAAGTCATCAATTAAAGGCAGTTTTGGTATTGCTCTACACTGAGAGGATTTACAGTCACTTTAAAGTCTCAACATGTGCATATTCCTCCATTCTTTTTGTAAACTGACACTATTGGTGTGGCCCACTCACTGGTTGTGGCAGGTTCCAAGACTCTATTTTTAACTAATGAGTCCAGATCTTCTTAATCTTATCAAGTATCTCATAAGGCACTGTTCTGGCCTTCATGAACACAGGTTTGCTTCCTATTTGATGTGAAGTATCACAGTGGTTTCTTTCCTGCTGCATAATTCATCTCAAAAAACGTTCTCATTTTTGTCTAGGATGGCTTGCAGTTGTGAAGAACCGTTAGACAGCCGGCACAATTCTTGCCAAGATGTGGTGTTTTAAACCACCCCCGAACCATGATGAGAGCAAAGTTTCCCTTGGTGAAATACACTGGGAGTTTGGCCATTTGGTTATTGCATTGGGCAATAATATCAGTCAATCCTTTCATGTGCACCTTGTGCTCAGTGTATACCTTGAACTCTGTCTCAGATGGGCGTAAGGTGACCTATACACTGCTTGTAGACCTGATATGACACAAATGATGCCTTTGACCCTGTGTTTATCTGCATTTTGACTGGATGACCCTCCAGCTTGGGTCTGGCCCATCAATACTCATTACACTGTTAATCTGACAACAGGAGCAGTGACCCGTTTCAGCTGCACTCACGTCATGTCACAGTTCACAAAAGGACGAGCCACAACCAGAAACAGCCAGTGTAATAAATGGACCCACCTGCTGTCCTTTGCCGCTCTGATGTGTGTCCTGTCTGCAGAATTATACGCGTTCAGTGCCACTGTTTTATCCTACAGATCCAGTGGTGTACAGTGGGGACATATTTCAAGTCCTCTCTGAAAATTCGCTCTTTCCCCAAAAAGATCTTCCTCTGGGGCTCTTCATGCATGGTCTCATACTTTAGATCTTTAGATAACTTAACTAACTTTTAGTCTTTTAGATTGTCACAGACCCATGCCCTCAGCACACCCAGAGGGCACCTCTGGTGAAGGGGGTCCTTCACACCAGTGTAAACACAGCTGTTCACACCAATTTCTTTTCTTTTTTTTTTTTTTTTTTTTTTTCATGAATATAACTTTAAACTAATCAGAAACACACACTCTATACATTGTTAATGTGGTAACTGACTATTCCAGCTGCAAATGTCTGTTTTTTGGTGCAATATCTACATAGGTGTATAGAGGCCCATTTCCAGCACTATCACTCCAGTGTCTAATGGTACAATGTGTTTGCTCATTGTGTCAGAGCTAATGTGTGTTCATCATGTTAGCATAGTTTAGCTAGTTATAGAAGCTATAAAAGTAGCATCAGTAGTATCTGGAGCATGTGGGGTTGATTAAAAGCTCAAAATGGCCGGAAAAAGAGAAAACTTTCATGTGAAACTCGACAGTCTGTTCTTGTTCTTAGAATGAAGGCTATTCCATATGAGAAATGCCCAAGAGACATTTTCCTACAATGGTGTGTACTACTCTCTTCAGAGAACAGCACAAACAGGCTCTAACTAGAGTAGAAACAGAAGTGTGAGGCCCCCTGCACAACTGCGCAAGAATATAAGTACTAGATATAGACCCAGCTTCATTAAATAGAACCTGCAAAACACCAGTGTCAACATCTACAGTGAAGAGGCGACTCCGGGATGCTGACCTTCATCCTACAACAGGACAATGACCCAAAGCAAACCTCCAAATTGTGCAAGAACTCATTAGAGAAGAAGCAGGAGGCTGGTATTCTATCTGTAATGGAGTGTCCAGCGCAGTCACCAGATCTAAACCCCATTGAGCTGTCGTGGGAGCAGCTTGACCGTATGATACGCAAAAAGTGCCCATCCAGCCAATCCAACTTGTGGGACGGGCGTAGAGACGTGTGGGGTGAAATTTCTCCACATTACCTCAACAAATTAACAGCCAGAATGACAAAGATCTGCAATGCTGTAACTGCTGGAAATGGAGGATAATTTGACTAAAGCAAAGTTTGAAGGAAAAAAAATATTATTTCAAATAAATGTCATTATTTCTAACCTTGTCAATGTCTTGACTATATTTCTATTCATTTTACAACTCATGTGGTAAATAAAAGTGTGACTTTTCATGGAAAACACAAAATTGTCTGGGTGACCCCAAACTTTTTGAACGGTAGTGTATATTATTTTCAATATAAAGGTATGGGCTCTGGGGGCCCACTGGTGGCCCTGGTGGCCCTTGGCTCATTTTTATGTCTCATTGAAAATACCTGAATCTATTTTTTTTCGTTTTTTTCTTTCAAATTACATCACAACTTTCAATTAGTCTTACTTGAGTAATTTCTTGGACCACTACTGTTACTTGAGTAATATTATTTTGAATCAACATCACTCTTACTTGAGTACATTTTCGAATACTCTGGAAGTAACTTTAAATTGGGAAAAAAAAGTGTTAACAAAAATACTATAAATAATTTGAACGTGTTTGACGCCCACACATACTGACTCTGACGTAGTGTTGACGCTGGTTTTAATTAAGGACTGATGAGGGATTCTTTGAACACAAAGCCTGCGATGCATCATAACGTTTGTGTTTTAATATTCCATTCCTCCCCCGTGTCAGACGGACCAGGGCCTAACAGGTGAATGAGAAGATGTGAGTATTAATTGGACTACAGTTGTTCTGGGTATCTCCCGCCACCAACGCAGCGCATTCAGGAAAAATACAAGCTCTGAACACTCATCCTCGGACAATGTGGCCAATTACCATTACAACATGCAGATGGAGAGGATTTCCGGTTGGTTTTAGCTCTCTGTTTCAGCTCTCCATATTAGCTCTCTGTATTAGCTTATATCTGAGTTTAATGCAGTACTATGGAATATTTTAGGGAAAGTATGTCAAAAAAGGGCACTTACTTGTTAGTGGTTTTGTCTTGTTGCCCAGGGGCTGGTGGTGCAACTCCAAACCCCAGCACTGTATAGTGTCTTTGTGTTCTTAGACAAGACACTTTACCCCCCTTGCTTATGGATATATGAATGTTTTAATCTGTGTTGGTGGTCAGGGTTTGACATCCGCCTGTCTCAGTCTCGATCCTGTTAGATCTGAGTGAGGTCTTGTGACACTGTGGATCATGGGATCCTCTTACAGAGACTAAAGTGGGCACTAAACTGGTTCAAGAAACTATCTAGAAACAGGGAGTACTTTGTTGAAATTGGAAAATGTGTTTTAAATAAAATTTCCCTGACCTGTAGGGTGCCCCGGGCGTCATCCTGAGACCTCGTTGTTTCATTTCTACATGCTGCTGGTAACCAGTTAATAAGCAGCAATAATGTGTCCTACCACAACTACGCAGATCACACTCACATCTATGTCTCACTGGCAGCAGGTGAATATGGACCAGTGGATTCACTCTGCCACTGCATCCAACAGATCAGTGTGTGGATGCAAAACAACTTTCTTCAGCTAAACTCAGACAAGACTTAAGTCATAGTCTTTGGCCACAGAAACAAAGAGAAAGTGTCAGCAGTCACCTCCAGTCTCTCTCTCTAAAACCTTCCAATCAGGCTAGAAATCTATGGGTAATAATGGACTCAGACTTGAACTTTAACTGCCACATTAAAACTGTAACATCTGCATCTTTTTCCATCTAAAACATTGCAAAACTCAAAGGTATACTGTCAAAACCAGACTTAGAGAGACTTATCCATGCATTTGTCTCCAGTAGGTTAGACTACTGTAACGTCCTGCTCAATGGCCTCTCCAAACGAGCCTTAAGATGCAGTACAGATGCAGTACATCCAGAACACTGCTGCTCGGGTGCCACATCTCGGTTGTTTTGCCCCAGGGCAGGTATGTACGATTTATAGTCATGTGTTGGACCAATTCCTATGCTGAGTGAGATTGTCTCTCCAGAGACCTTTAACTTGACCTGGCGACATTATCTGTTTGTCTCCATGGAGACAGAGAAGTTAAATGCCACATTAAAGGAGAATTATTGACAAATAAATAGCATAGAGTTAAAGGCGCTGTACCTGATTTCTGTACCTGTCTTAAAAATGTGAAAAACAACTCTTAGGGCCTCATTTGTCAAGCGCTTGCTCTTGTGTTAAACAGCTAAACAAGCTAAAAGTGGAGCAAAAACCTGACACTGCTGCAATTTGCTCCTTTGAGTGAATAATATGTTCAGTGAGTGCTGATAGATTTAATACAACGAGAGCTAAAATTGTGAGATAATATAGTATGCTGGGGAGACAGGAGCGGGATAGGGTGAGGGGATAGGGTTAGGGGTTAGGGTACACTTTCTGTGCCTATAGTGATTTTATATGCTTTAAATGACCCACAAGGACAGATGAGAAAATAATAATATGTTGTTTTCAAAGCAGCAGTGATAAAATATAAACTCTTTAATTTGGTCCTGACTCCCAGAAGTCCCCAATGAACCAGAGCATTCCACAGCAGCTGTCCAACAAACTGGACTTTCACATGTTTGTTCCATGTCCTAAAGTGGAGACTGCAGGGTCTGGTCACTGCATATTGGGCCCTGGATTCATGTCTTTGTCTCCACATGCTCTTTCGTGCATATCATCACACGTTTAAGCCCAAAGCGAAAAGGGTTAGGGTTAAGGTTTGAGGGTTAACATAGGTAAACTTGCTGTTCTCTATGGGAAAATGTCTTGCAGTAGGGGACAACGTTTATTTGCAACAAGACTTCAGCAATTCAACCGCCCACAGCAGCTGAGGCACTCTCTGAATGCGTTCATTTACATATCAGTTTTGTGGCAGAAATAATAATAAGAATAAACAAACCCACAAACTGCACAAGATGTTTTTCAGTTCAGAGTGGAATTTTGCCATCACCATAAAGCTAACAACAACTAGCGTTCTAACAAACACTTCCTGGTTATCGAACAATAAAACGAGTGACATTTAGATGCAGATGCACGCAGAAGACATATGACACAAAATCGCTGACTAGTCCCATTTGAAGAGGGTTTGAGTATTTCCAGCATGGCTCTTTATGCTCATTAAAACCTGGCAGTAAGTGTGGTGTAATTGTTAAACAAGATGAGGTCATCAGTGTTGCCACACCTTCTCTCTCCAAATGATTCATTTTAACTGCATTTTCACTGGTAAGAAAACAGTGACAGAGCTGACCATGTAAAAAGACTTGTGTTGTGTTTTTCAATCATAGACTACTCATATCTTTAAGTAATCTTTGTGGATTTGTATTTGTGGCAGCACTTTGGAAGTGGCATGAGAGCACTGGAGCTGCAGTGCATATGTATGGTATGAAGTCAAAAGTGATGTTTCATGATTTAGTAATTTGACAGTCTATTTATATTATGTGCAATATATGAACCATAACAACCCTTATCCTGCCAAGGGACTGCCTTAATATCATTTAAATTTCATCATAAAAATATGATATTAAAAAAATGGGATTTTTACTCAGTTAAAATGGGATTTTTACTCAGTTTGGCCCAATCTCCCAAATCCAGGCATCTTTTTAATGATAGAATAATATTATTACAGGATTGGAAGCTTGGTTCGGCCTCTTACTTTTAGGATCAAATAAATTGAGTGATTACTCATAACTGTTTGCTTAGTTCTTTTAAACAGGCTACTACACATAGTGACATTATTACATCCACTTCCTCTCACAGTGGAGCATGACTCTGCCCACATGACTGAGGTCAGATGTCTATGCCATAGGCATAAACCCTAATCCTTCTTCATACAGACTATGGTCTATGCACAGCCTGTCGTCAGGTTCAGGTGTTGGGAATACATACGTTGTTAAAGGTGTATTATGTAACTACCACCTGTTTGTCTCCATGGAGATGTTATTTCTTTGGCTGGAATGTTCCACAGCAGTGGTGGACCGTCAGGGCCTGCAAGGCCTTACCTGCTGTCCTAAAAACATATCTGAATCAGAGACTGATGTTAATTATATTTTGTCCATGAATACTTATTAAATCATTCCAAATTGTCTGTCAGCTTCCTTTCATTGCTTTTCCCCTGGTTGCGCTGCTTCCAGATGTGTGTTTTCATATTTAAGCATTTAACCAATCACATTTCAGCCATTATTTGTTGCCAGGGTCAGAAATCTACCTGGAGGCCTTCATAATCAGTTCTGCGGGCCCTGTAGCACAAAATAAGTGTCGGTAAAACTGTTACTTTAACCAATCAGATTTGGAGTTGGCGACACCAAGGCCTTCTATCGGGCGTACGGAAACGTCAGCGTTTTCACAGCCTATGATTGGATAGTGAGAGAGTGTACTAGCCAGAGTGAGCAAACCGCGGCCGTGTCTCAATTCATCAAAAATTCACCGAAGTGCCCTTAAATAAGCCGGTTGAACGTCGTATTTAAGTCGGGGGGGAACTTCGACCTGCACCTCGAACAGCACATTGAACGGTGCATGTGGCAAATTGGGACACGGCATCTGCATCACGTCTGGATGATTTTGAGTTTTGTTTTTTGCTTCACACATTTAATGGCATTTTTGAGCATTCAGACGTGCTCTTTTCAATACTACAGGACAAAAAACTGGATGTACAGTTTTGTCTGGCAAGGGTAAAGGAGTTTTGTGACATAGTTGGACGAGAGAGGAGCCGATACGAGGAAATCTACGAGGCCACTGAACACGGTGCGGGCTCCGAGCGCACGAAGAGGTCAACCGCAAGACCCTCGCGGACAGACAGGGCTCGACTTTCAGCATTAGCTTCGATGGCGATAGAAAAGGACTTCTTGATGGAACTGAAACGCACGGATAATCTGTACGACAGAGTAATTGAAATCTTCTTGAGGAAAGAAAGGAGGATGGATTTTGTGTACAAATAAAACGGATTTTTGGTGAGTAAAATTTGGCTATATTCCTAAATAATATTGCAATTTTATGAGGTTATTATTGATGCTGTTTTTTGTGTGTGTCGTAAAAGTTTTATGGCCATAAAATAGTTATTGAGGGTTGGATTGATTCAGACGGAGGACTACTGAAGGCCTAGGTGTGAAATGCACGGCCCGCCACTGACTAATACTACTACCATTACTACACACTGAACTACAACAGAGCAGAGAACATGTACTGCTACTACTACTACACACTGTACTATAACAGAGCCAAAGACATGTACTACACACTGTATCATACCAGAGCAGAGGTCGTGTACTACAACTACTACTACTACTACGACTACAACCCACTGTATTAACCCACAGCAGAGGACCTATACCAGGGGTCGGTACCTTTAACCCCCAAAGAGCCATTTGTGCCCAGAGTCCACGGAAAAAAAACACTGGGAGCCGCAAATATTTTTTAACATCTAAAATGAAGATAAAACTGTATATATTGTTTTGGGTTTTTTTTTGTTTTTTTTTTAGTCTAACGCTTTGTGTAAACAACTATAATGTGCATATGACAGGGGTCCCCAACCTTTTTATAAAAAATACATCTCACCATCCCGCAGAATCAGTGGGAGCTGCGCTTGTTTCTGTGATGAGCTGGTCTCATCAGGAGTTACAGGAGACAATGACTCCCGCAGCGTGTTTATGTCCAGTCTGCTCCGTAATTTCTTTCAAAAAACTCCAAAGGCTTATCTTTTAATCCAGGTGCTGAGTCTCCATGTGCCAAAGCAGTTTTGAACGTTTTATTTCCTCATTCGCATTTCTCCGCATATTACACAGAGCGACTCGCCGCGTGAGACTCACCCGTAGCAACAAACCCGTATTTTAAGTAGGACTCATGGTGTTGTCTGTTAAATGTATCTTTCTTTTTCTTGGAGGTCGTTTGTTTTTGTCTCATTTTCATGAGTTTGTGGCTCCACTTTTGGGCGAAGTGTCTGATGCGTTATATGTGATACGTCATCACGTAGGACAAGAGCAGATCAGCACAGATATAATAAACTCGCCGTTATATCAAATCGATTTATGAGGCCATTTCCTGTCAGGATTTTAATAATATATCTACGGACAAACTTGTGTGTCATGAGGGATGGGAGAAAGTTACGTCGGTGAAGATGCGGTTGCAGATTAATTTACTGTTTTTGTGCAGCCCGGGAGCAAATGGGTAACGGACCGGAACCTGTCCGCAGCCCGGTGGTTGGGGACAACTGGTTTATGAAATCCGTGGCCGTGTCTCAATTCACCAAATGCACCGTTCAATGTACTGCTCGAAGTGCGGTTTTGGTGAATTGAGACACGGCACATGGGTCTGCACAGCGTCTGTGTCCTTCCGCAGGACTGTGAGTGTGTGAGGAGCGCTGTTTGTTTTTAACATAGTTCGTGAGTGTTACGCTTATTTTGAACGACGAAGAATATGAAAATATAATTTTATTTTAATATTTCAACATTACAATAAGTTTACAATTTAAACTACAATTTAAAAAATAACTAACACAAATAAAACGCACTTCAGTTAAATACTTATAATGTATTTTCCCAAGCCGTGGAGCCGCAGTATAGGCTGAAAGAGCCGCATGCGGCTCCGGAGCCGCGGGTTGTCGACCCCTGGATTAGACGTTAGTTAGTTATACAGGCAGTAACTGAATCAAATTATGAGCCAGTTTCAGGGCCACTTTGACTGAAATGGAGGAATGTGATGCAGCGTAATGTAAAGTTAGTCTGATTTTACATAAAAAGAAATACAGACGCACGGTGCGTCGGTGCGTCGGTGCCATGGCAATAGAACGTCCAGGAGCAGTATATAAGCGCGCTGCTGCGTCGGTTGATCACTTCTCACCTGAACGCTGAGTTGACCACTGTACGTGACATTGGTATCCATCTCTTCTTAACCCCTCGCGGGTTTGAAAACGCAATCACAACACTTTGTAACTCTCTTTTATCACTTGTTTTATAGTCTGAAAACGCTGAAAAGACTGAACACCTGATCATCATGTCTCGCGGCTCCTCCCCCCCGCTCCCCGACATCCTGGATCTCTTCGCTGACGGTAAAATCAATCAAATCTCATTTAATTATGTGATGATAAATATGAATAACGTAGCCCAAATACTTAATGACTTAATAACAGTTTTGTCCACATGCTACGTAAGGCTGGTCTCCTCACATAACCGAGTTTGATACGTTTTATAGGTTGCGACTTTCACTCCAGGTTTCAGTTTAAATAATGGTGTAGTTGGTGATATTGTTCTTAATATATCAGAACGAGTGCTAAGTCAGACGTTACCATCACATTTATGGAAGTGTGTTTTGTTTTCTGGTCTAAATTCATCAGAACTTGAGGTATTTTGTGAAAACAAGATGGCGCCCCGGACCG
Organism: Periophthalmus modestus; assembly: GCA_019594935.1. Lineage (NCBI taxonomy): Eukaryota > Metazoa > Chordata > Actinopteri > Gobiiformes > Gobiidae > Periophthalmus > Periophthalmus modestus. The sequence goes on along the minus strand of JAIEZT010000012.1, from coordinate 30,396,523 downwards.
CGCTTCTAAATTGGAATATTTAAAAAATGCTTTGAAAACATGTTCTGATCTCCATAGCAACGCAGTTGTTTTGCTTTAGTTTGAGCGTTCCATCTGAGGTTTGGTTTTTTGACAGTTTAACACCATAGACATGGGTTAATGAGTATGAATGTTGTACTGTGAGCCTATAAACTATAAACGAGCCCAGTGTTTCCACTTTTTGTAGTGAACTCGAGAGTCACGTGCCCCGTACTGCCCCGCGCTTCATGTCTGAAGACTCACATATAAACACATAAAGGCCATTAGAGTGTTTTTAAGGGATAAATGTGTGGAATACATGCAAGTACGTGCAATATTAGATGTAATGAGTTTTAATAGCGCAGCCAGGAGTCGTGTTTACCTGCTCGTGCTCCGGGCCTGTACTCACACAGGACAAAAACAAAATAGACAAACAATATAAACATTAATACAGATATAAAATGCAGACATAATGCCTCATGGCCACAGCCACCTTGCACACCTCAGGAGATCGGGCCTCACATGTTGTACAACCATGACAACTGGCATACCACCCAGAGGTACCACATTTGGGAACCGCTGAATTAGCCTATAAAAACGGGCTTGGGCCCATTTAAAAATCCATCACTATATTCAGAATTATTAATTCAATCAAATTGGCCCCATAACCAAGCAAAATGTAGTGTAGCTTAATGTTAGGTTGTATTCTCAAAAACTACAATTATGTTGGCCTAGTTAGCCTATCCCAGTATTTCTACTCAAGTATAAATTCACATTAATAATGTTGTGTTTCTTATTAGCCTATTGAGAAAACACTGTGTGACAACTGTGTGCTGTTACATGTCCATTTTTTAATTACCCAAAGTGCCTCAGGTGAATGTGATACATAACCAAATCCAGGTGTGAATCACACAGTGCAGTATTTGGAATACACCACAAATAATGACTTAAGCAACAGTGAAATAGTAGCTGTAACAGTAAAATAGGCCATTTGAACTGGTCAGAAGTGATGTCATACACCCACAGTTTTATTTTTGGTCTGTCCAATCCAGATATACAACAAAGGCCTCTTCAATATGTTACTTAAGTAGCTGTGAGTAGTAGTAGTAGAGCCCATGGTAGTAGTCTGACTTGCTCTAGCTACAATTTAAAGGGTTTTTTAACATTGTCAAATCTGTTGCAGAGGCTGCGAACCCTGCGGTTCTTCCGGCTGCGGACCCTGCGGTTCTTCCAGACTACTCGTCAGACGAGGACGACCAAGGTGAGTTCAGGGTAGGTGGTGTGTGGGCTTCATCAGACGACGAGTCGTCTGATGAAGAGGTTGTTTGGTCATCTGATGAAGAGGTTGTTTGGTCATCTGATGAAGCGGATTCTGGGTACGGGAGTCTCTCCGAAGAAGAAGAAGATGAAGAGGAAGACATTCAACCCCCTCCTCCCCCTCTTCCTTGGCGTTCCCCGACCCCACCTTCTCCTCTTCTGGACCTCGGAGCCCTCCCCTCTCCCACACCCTGCATTCCACCTGCTTCCCTCCCTGTTCCTGTGGGTCCTGCGCTGGACTTCATTCCCCTCAGCGGACGGAAGCGCAGCAGAGATGGAGAGGAAGAAGACGCCAGCTCCAAGAGGCCGCGCCTCTCCTCGGACCCAGGCTCCTCCTCGGACCCAGGCCCCTCCTCGGACCCAGGCCCCTCCTCGGACCCAGGCCTCTCCTCCGACCCAGGCCCCTCCGCCGACCCCAGGCCTCTCCTCGGAGGCCCCTCCGCGGACCCAGGCCCCTCCTCCCCGGATCCCCGCCCCTCCACCTCTGCTGGGACGTCCGGGGGCTTCAGCTGGTGGTTCAGGCTCCACCACCACCAAGACTCTGAGTCGGACGAGGACTGAACTCTCAGCCTCTGAGACTTAGAGCTTGGCTCATTGCGGCGATATTCACCATCAAACACGCCGACCATCCCAATGATTTCTTTCTTGATTGATTGATTTATTGATTGATTAAAAAAAAAAAAAAAAAAAAAATTAGATTGAAGTTAAGGAATACTATGCAAGATTTCACAAAACAACAAACATTATTGATAAGAACATAGCCTTAACTTGTTGAGTTTAGTGTAATTACTATTCTGAATTGAATCTGAGTGTTGCAGTTTTACCGAAATTCCTGCATAGTACGCCTTGCCCTTTCTGGGCTTTCTTTATTTTTTGATTGCTTGATTTAAAAAGAGTTGATTGAAGTTAAGGAATACTATGCAGGATTTCATAAAACAATAGACATCTTTAATTTTTGAGTTTAGTGTACTGTAATTACTATTCTGAATTGAATCTGAGTGTTGCAGTTTTACAGAAATTCCTGCATAGTACGCCTTGTACTTTCTGGGCATAGGAGGGTCAGAGGTGAAAGTGGTTTTAGTTTAGCTTCAATATTCCTTAATGCAGCGACATTACCACCTTTAACCACACCCACCATCCCATTGATTTGTTGATTTTAAAAAAGTAGATTGAAGTTAAGGAATATTATGTAGGATTTCATAAAACAACACCTTTAATTATTGAGTTTAGTGTAATTACTATTCTGAATTGAATCTGAGTGTTGCAGTTTTACCGAAATTCCTGCATAGTACGCCTTGCCCTTTCTGGGCTTTCTTTATTTTTTTTGATTGCTTGATTTAAAAAGAGTTGATTGAAGTTAAGGAATACTATGCAGGATTTCATAAAACAATAGACACCTTTAAGTATTGAGTTTAGTGTACTGTAATTACTATTCTGAATTGAATCTGAGTGTTGCAGTTTTACAGAAATTCCTGCATAGTACGCCTTGTACTTTCTGGGCATAGGAGGTGAAACGTTATAGTTTTTAAGTTGTAAGAAAAAAATGCAAAGGATTATTATATAGGATTTCATGAAAAACATTCGAAACCTTGAGTGATTCTTAACCATATGGCCGAGCCCATAGCCGAACAATAATATAATACATGTATAATGTGATTGGACCTCAGGTTATTTTGTACTGAAACAGTGGCTTTTAATTGATACACAAAATGATTTTTTGTGTTAAAGTTTGTCAGAAAGTCCTGCATAGTACACCTTGCATTTACTTTGCTTTTCTGGGTATAGGAGGGTTAGAGGTGACAGTGTGTTTTATAGTACTTAGTAGTACAGCTACTAAAGACTAATTAGTATTTGTGTGATACAAAAAAGACAAAAAAAATGCAGTTGTAGTAGTAGTCAGATTACATAAAACTGGTTTTGGGGTTTTCTGACCCTGCTTCAGTCCCCACCAGCCCAGTGCAATACTGACCTTTAACCAGCAGCTACCCCTTCTAATGTAGCGCCCCCTTCTGATGGACTGAAGCTAATTGTGCTCAAACAAAGCTGTGTGTTTGTCCTTTGAGGAGGTAGTAACACAAGATCAGCCTTTATATTGAGCTTTAAGGCAGTGAGGCCATATTCTCAACGAGTATCTCACGTAATAACTGTGAGTGAATAATAATAATCTGGAGATGTGGGTTTGTTCACTGACTCATCAGTCAGTGGGACAGTCCCTGCTTCTCCCCCCTTTTTTTTTTTTTTTTATATATATTATTATGGTTAATTCTAAACCTTTGTAAACACTCTGATTGGAGAATGTGTAGAAATAGTGACATTGATTGTAATTAACAATTGTATCTGGAGGTCTGGGTGTGTTCACTGACTCGTGGGTCGGTGGGACAGTCCCTGCTTCTCCTCTTTTTGTTGTTTTGTTTTCTAAAATGTGTTTTATGTGATGGTAACTTATTGAAACATGATGGTAACTTATTGAAACATGCACTTAATCAATTCTAAGCCTTTATGGACAGTTTGGTTGGAGACTGTTCAGAAATAGTGACTTTAATTGTTCTGAATGATTGTATCTGGAGATGTGGGTTTGTTCACTGACTCACCGGTCAGTGGGACACTCCCTTTTTCTTCTCTTTGTGTTGTTGTATTTGTTTTTTTTATGGTTAATTCTAAACTGTTGTAAACACTCTGATTGGAGAATGTGTAGAAATAGTGACATTGATTGTAATTAACAATTGTATCTGGAGGTCTGGGTGTGTTCACTGACTCGTGGGTCGGTGGGACAGTCCCTGCTTCTCCTCTTTTTGTTGTTGTATTTTTTTTTTTTTTTTTTTTATGGTTAGTTTTAAGCCTTTGTAAACAGTCTGATTGAAGACTGTTCAGAAATAGTGACTTTGATTGTTCTGAATGATTGTATCTGGAGATGTGGGTTTGTTCACTGACTCGTGGGTCAGTGGGACACTCCCTTTTTCTCCTCTTTTTGTTGTTGTATTTTTTTTTTAATAGTTAATTTTAAGCCTTTATGGACAGTCTGCTTATAGACTGTTCAGAAATAGTAACTTTATTTGTTCTGAATGATTGTATCTGGAGATGTGGGTTTGTTCACTGACTCGTGGGTCAGTGGGACACTCCCTGCTTCTCCTCTTTGTGTTGTTGTATTTGTTTTTTTTTTAATAGACATTGGTACATGTTTTTTTGTTGTTGTTTTTTTTTGTAAATTAAGTACTTAGTTTGCATCTATACGTAGGTTTAGGTGTTTTATTCTAATTCATCTGAACTTGAAAAACATTTGACTCTGATGATAATAATAATCAAACAAACATGAGGTAAGAAAATGGCAGTGGAAGCTGCGTTTGGATGTGTATGTCTCTCTTTCTGTGTCTTTACATAGTGACTGGTTGGAGCGGCCCAGCTGTGGTCCTGTGATCGGAGGAAGCTGACGAGAAAAAAAACGTGTCTCCAGAAGATGAAGAATGAGACCTGGACCTTAGTCTGCCGTACATCTCCATCTCAAAGCCATTAACTTTGAGATGGAGATAGTGAAGTTCAGATCTTAGTCAGAGAAAACAAATGGTTTGAGAGAGGACTTAAAGAAGCCATTTTTGTTAGGAAAGAGAATCCTTCTTTAAACAGGAATGGAGCTTGAGACATAATCTCTTCCCCATCTATAACTCCATCCTCAGACTCAAATCAAAAAGAACAATAGCCCCGGTCATTAAAGGATGAATAGGATAGTTTCAGCTGAAACTGGAGACAATAGATGGTTACAGTTTCAGTGTAGTTAGCCCCTCCCTGCAGACAGTTATAAGGCAGTGTCCACCAGCAATCTGACCAGAGCAGAAGAAGCGGCTTGGACGAGCAGCGAAATGTCTTCACTCCTACAACGATTTGTCCAGTTGACAGACTTAAAACTTTGTCTTTTGCTCTGGATCAGACCTGGACAACTGAGGGATGACGAGACCAGATCACAAACATGAGGTAAGAAAATAATAATTCCATAGAAGCTGATTTTGAATGTTTATCGTCTTAACACTGTGTCTCTTTAGTTTTTTCATGACGACTGGTTTGGAGGGGTCAGCTGTGGTGCTATGATCTATGATCTGATGAAGCTGACGACAAAAAAGTAAAGAAAACAATAATATATTTCCATAAAAGTTACTTCTGAACGATTACAGTACTCAATGTCTTAACACACTGTGTCTCTTTCTTCTTTTTTTCCATGGCGACTGGTTTGGAGGGGCCAGCTATAGTCCTATGATCTGATGAAACTGACGACAAAAAAAGTAAGAAAATAATAATAATAATTCCGTAGAAGCTTATTTTGAAGGTTTACTCCGTGTCTTAACATTGTCTCTTTCTGTTTTTCCATGACAACCGGTTTGGAGGGGTCAGCTGTGGTGCTATGATCTGATGAAGCTGACGACAAAAAAAGTAAGAAAACAATAATAATACAGAGTGTCCATAAAGTCTCTTTACCATTTCAAAAATGTATTAAAAATGCAATTGATTAGATATTTTATTCAGATTTGTTCTATTGTATTCAGTGTTTATTCAAGTTTTGTATTACACTGCAGCCCCCAATGTGGTGGTGCACCATCTTGATGAAAACTTGCCTATCCGATTTTGTTTCAATAAACCATGAGACACATTGCGCCTTCTCTTGAGGGGTAGCCATTTTGTAGGGGTTCATTCAGCAGCACCTCTTTCACAAACAGGATCCCTGAAACACACAAATGCAGCGTAATAAAACAACTTTAATAAACACTGAATACAATAGAACAAATCTGAATAAAATATCTAATCAATTGCATTTTTAATACATTTTTGAAATGGTAAAGATACTTTATGGACACCCTGTACTTCCATAAAAGTTCCTTCTGATGGTTTACTCAGTGTCTTAACATTTTCTTTGTTTTTCCATGGTGACTGGTTTGGAGGGGCCAGCTGTGATTTTATGATCTGATGAAGCTGACGACAAAAAAGTAAGAAAACAATAATAATACTTCCATAAAAGTTCCTTCTGCACGATTACAGTACTCAATGTCTTAACACTGTGTTTCTTTCTGTTTTTCCATGACGACTGGTTTGGAGGGGCCGGCTGTGGTGCTGTGATCTGATGAAACTGATGAGAAGAAACGTGTCTCCAGAAGATGAACAAGATGGAGTTGATCAAAAGAGCACCCTGAAAGACGAAGAAAGAAGAGAAAATCTGTCAATAAACAAGATTTTTTTGGAGTAATTTTTTGAATTTGTTTTTTTTTTTAAGAATTATACAAATGTAAATATTTTTAGTACAATTTACTTTTCTGGTGGGGAATCCACTACATGCTTGTCTACTGGAGAGCTACACAGTATGTCACTAAACTTAACTTATAAATGATGGCTTTTTTTAAGTGCTCAAAAATTCTGTAAAAAAAAAAAAAACAGGCTAGAAATCTATGAGTAATAATGGACTCAGACTTGAACTTTAACAGCCACATCAAATCAATAACATCTGCAGCTTTTTACCATCTAAAAAACATTGCAAAAATCAAAGATATACTGTCAAAACCAGATTTGGAGAGACTTATCCATGTGTTTGTCTGCAGTAGGTTAGACTACTGTAACGACCTGCTCACTGGCCTCTTCAAACGGGCCTTAAGACAGAACAGTACATCCAGAACACTGCTGCTCAGGTCTGACTAGAACCAGGAAGTACTTCACACGTGTCCTGTGCTCAGGTCTCTGCCCTGGCTCCTGTGGCTCAAAGAATAGACTTTAAAGCAGCTCTACAAGTCTCTCCATGAACCAGCACCAAAGTACATCTCCCACATGTTAGAGAGCCACATGAAACCATCTGACACTCTGAGGACTTCAGGGACCAGCCTCCTGCTTGTGCCAGAGTCAGGACTAAATATGGGGAGTCAGAGTTTCAGTGTCATGCAGCTAAAACCTGGAACAATCTTCCTGAAGATGTGAGACAGGCCTCGACTTTGACAATGTTTAAATCCAGGCTCAAAACAGTTCTCTTTAGCTGTGCATATGACTGAAAGGTTTTTATTCTGCACTTTTCTCCTTTAATGTAAATTTTATGATTATTTGTGATTATTTACATTATTATTTATTGTGATTTTATTTTGAATTACCTTGTGTACAAATTGTGCTATACAAATAAACTGGCCTTGCTGCGGTGTCCTTGTTGTTATTGTGTCCAAACATGAGTGTAAAAGTATGTAGTACTTTTACACTCATGTTCGTGCCTTGTCTCTGGTATGAAAGTACTTTAACACTTATGTTCATATCTTGTCTCTGGTATGTAAGTACTTTTAGACTTATGAGCTGAATGTAAAACGGTGGAAGTTTGGAGCAGCTGAACATGTCCAGATCATGAATCAGACTGAGGCAGCGTGAAGCTTCATCCAAAACACATGGACCTGTGCTACAACAAAGCAAAGGACGTGTACTACTACTACTGCTAAAACTACTACTACTAGTAGTCCTACTTCTACCACCACAGTATGAAATTAAACTTATGTATCTTCATCAAAACAAGCAGGAAGAAATTTCGAGGGGACCGTGCCTTCTCTGTGGCCGGTCCCAAACTGTGGAACGTGTTGCCCTTGCACCTTAGACAGGCTGAGTCTCTCTCTACTTTTAAATCTGCTCTTAAAATGCACTTTTTCTCATTAGCTTTTTACTGATATGTTGTTTTAAAGTGTACATTATGTAGTTATTTATGTGTTTTATATCTGTGTTTTTAAAATGTCTGTTGTGTACTGCACTCTGGTCAACATTGTTGTTTTTAAAGTGCAATAGAAATAAAGTTGGATTGGATTGGAAGTGACACCACAAGGCCAATGTGGCTCATGTAATACAAGGAGAGGAGACACAGAAGGCATGTTTTCCAGTCCTCCACCAGAAAATATATTGCACTTTTAGGAAGAAATTATCACGGCATGACTATTTCACATTTATACAATTTCATTTCAGATTTGATTTTTGTTTTTTGTTTTTTTTACTGTGTAAAAGAGTGCAAAATGTTCCATTTAAAACTGAGTTGTAAATTACTATTATTCAGTGATTGAATAAAAGTTTTGTACTTTTTTTTTTTTTTTTTCCAAGAACTTAATTTTAAATTCACATTAAGAATGTCCGTTTCTCCCTTTCTGCTTTCTCCTTCTTTTTTATCAGGGGTTGCTACAGATGCATTGTATTATTTGAACTATAACAGCATATCTTCAACATGACCACTTCGATGACTATTGTGCAAAAACAGCTTGGAAATTGCTGTGGGGGTGATGAACTGGTAAAAGTGTTTTGCCAATGGACACAACAACAGCATTTTATGTAAATATTTAACATAACCAATACTATTCGTGTCAGTCTAACCTACTGTGCAAAAAACTTATTGGAAATTGCCATCTCTCCGCTCCATTGTGCCGTTGGGAAAGTTATGATTTTGCATGTCCAGGAAAGTAGACGTGCGTTGATCCTGTCCCTGCTCCCATGGGGTCATCTCCACAGCACATTGGTGCATCCTGGTTTAGAGTGGGAAGGGTGGGAGTGAGAAGGGGGTGGTGAGAGGGAGGTGGGGAGGTGGGGGTGGGGGGGTCACAGTGCTGGGAACAGAAGCCTGCAGGACTTCCCGTTCTGAAGAGGAAACAAAATGGCCGCAGATGAGAATCTAGGAACAATGGTGTGAAAACGAGCCTCCACCCAGGTCAGAGGGAAAAAGACAGAGAGGTGGAGGGAGAAAGATGGAGAGAGAAAGGAAGAGGTAGGGAGAGAGAGACAGAGGGAGAAAGATGGAGAGAGAGTTGGGGGAGCAAAAGAGAGAGACATGAAGAGAGGGGGAAAAAGAGAGACAGAGAGAAAGAGAGAGAGAGAGAAAGATAAAGAGAGAGATATATATATATATATATATATATATATATATATATATATATATATATATAATATATATATATATATATAATATATAATAGTATATATATATATTATATATATATATATATATATTATATATATATAAAAGCATATATACTAAATACATGGTATATTATTTATACTCAAACCACTGAAAAGGCATTATGTAAGACTGAACTTGGTACAGTGTTGACTCAGGACCCACAGATCAATATCTAAACCTGGAGGAAAGATACCTGCTACTGATTGCACACCCCTGCTCACAACACCTGCTTTGTTCATACAATAGGTCTAGGTTTAGAATTTGATGATGTCATTATTTCAGATGGAGGGTAGGGGCCTCTCCATGATTTCATAAGAAAAAGTAGTTTCATATGGATAAGCCCAGGAAAAAAGATTTGCATTTTGGCCTGTGCCCAGCTCAGTCTTTATAAAGATTTTAAATTGTGATGTGAATGCAACATATTTAGTACAGAATAGTGGTTTGGGCTTTGCTCTGGTGGCTGGTGGGAGGGGATGAGTCTCTTGCCCAAGGACACAACAACAGCATTCATGGGAGTTGGAATCACAGGATTTAAACAACCTTCAGATCACAGGACGAGCGGGCCACCAACTGACCTAAAAGCAAAAAGTAAGATGTGAGAAATCAAGCCTCAAATACAGGACAACACAGGATTACTCAAACATGGACAGATCACTTGGTGGCATGGCGGCACAGTGGTTAGGCCCTCGCCTCACTACAAAAAGGTTTTCCTTTCCCTGCGTGGGACCATGTCAGCTGGACTGTCCTGGTCTTATGTTATGTTAGTGTGGTTTTGCTTTATGTGGAGAGCGGTGTGACAGTCAAATGTGAGAGTTCATTTACAAAAAGAACAATGATAAAAGCTGATGCCAAAGATTTAAGACGTTCTGTAGTTTTTATGTCAGAAAAAGTTTAGAATAATCTGTCACTGGCCTGTATGTAAAAACACTATATGAATACTTAGTTGGGTAAAAAAACATTTCCATTTAATCTCTAATACAGAGTCATATGGTCAGATAATAAGAATGTATTCACTGTATTCAAGATGTTGGCTGTTGAAATGACTACACTGTCAGTGTTTTGCATTCAGCCTATACATGAGTCATAAACATATGCTGCCTGTGCAGGGCCGTAATCAGGGAAAGTGATTGGCATCATCTTAAAATTAGCTATAACGTCATGCGACTATTCAATCTTTACTGTATTTAGCCGTCCTCCTACGATCGTCCTAAAATATGCCGTTCATGACGCAGCCCACGTCTCCAATGGGCAGCGGTTCATTACACGACAGAATACCTGAGCATTTATGTATTTAGTGTATTTCTTCACAATAAGTGGCAAACCTCCTCTACTACTCCTGAGCTCTCTCTCGTTTCAGAAGAGTTTTGAAATAGCACTCACCGTGGAAACGTCTTTGTTTCCAGGATATAAAACAAGATATTTTTAGTTTTTAGAGACTAAAATGCATTCTTCTCAGTCTCAAAGAAAAAGTGACATAACAGATGTAGAGCTGAGACAGTTTTTATAGGCAGTATGTAGGGCCAAGAGACCAGGCAGAATTGATTTGTATAGCACATTTTATACACAAAGTAATTCAAAGTGCTTTACAAAAGACATCTGAATCACAAAAGAAACAAATAAAAACTTAAATAATAAAAGAGAAGAGTGCAGATCAGGCAAATGAACAGCTAAACAGAACTGATGAAACAAAAACAAAAAAAGCTCTTTAAAGCCCTGTATTTAGAATTGATCACTCAAAATGATCACTTGCAATGCTGGAGCTGGAATCGCCAACCACTCAACAAAATAATATTTATACCAGAGTGGGATTTAAACCACAACCTCACAGGTCAATTAAAACGATCAGAGCTGGAAAAAATACTGCTATAAGTATTAAGTTTTAAATGTTTTTATCAGAAAACTAACATGTATCTGTTGTTGTTTTTTTTATATATATATAATTAATAACCATGATAATAATAATAAATAATAATAATAATAATAATAATAATGATAATAATAATAATAATAATAATAATAATAATAAATAATAATAATAATAATGATAAAAATGATAAAAATGATAATAATAAACAATAATAATAATAATAAATAAGAGGCATATAAAGGCATTTCACTGTAGATGGTTAGGTCTTATGACTGAAAGAGGAGCAAGAGACATACACAGAGGGTATGAAGGAGAGAGCAGAGGCAGACGGTGTTGCCAGGATAGGTTTGTATAAATGGGGCTTCTGGGTAAAGCTCACACAAAGTTGAATGTACATGAATATGTGTCTCCTGTAATATGTGAATATGAACCAGTGGATTCACTCTGCCACTGCAGCCAACAGATCAGTGAGTGGATGCAAAATAACTTTCTTCAGCTAAACTCAGGCAAGACTGAAGTCATAGTCTTTGTCCCACAGAAACATAGAGAAAGTGTCAGCAGTCACCTCTAGTCTCTTCTCTAAAACCCTCAAATCAGGTTAGAAATCTAGGGGTAATAATAGACTCAGACTTGAAACTTTACAGCCACATCAAATCAATAACATCTGCATTTTGCATCTAAAAAACATTGCAAAAATCAAAGGTTTACTGTCTAAACTAGACTTGGAAAGACTTATCCATGCATTTGTCTCCAGTAGGTTAGACTACTGTAACGGTCTGCTCACTGATCTTTCCAAACGAGCTGTAAGACAGCTGCAGTACATCCAGAACCAGGAAATACGAGCACATAAGTCCTGTGCTCAGGTGCTCAGGTCTCTGACTTTAAAGCAGCTCTGCTTGAGAACAAGTCTCTCCATGGACCAGCACCAATGTACATCTCCCACATGTTAGTTCCATATGAAACCATCTCACACTCTGAGGACCCTCTGCTGGTGCCCAGAGTCAGGACCTAAACATGGGGAATCAGCATTTCAGTTTTCTGCAGCTGAAACCTGGAACAGTCTTCCTGAAGATGTGAGGCCTCTACTTTGACAATGTTGAAATCCAGGCTCAAAACGGTTCTGTTTAACTGTGTGAATGACTGAAAGGTTTTTGTTCTGCACTGTCCTGTTTTAATGTTAATTTTATGATGATGATATTTGTTATTATTTATGTTTTTGTTCTATTGTGGTTTTTAAAGTCTTTCTTATTCTGCACTTACTCTGTGTACATATTGTGCCTACACAAATACATTTGCTTTGTCTTGCCTTTTAAGCAAAATAATCATCTTTAAACTCTCAAGAGCCCCATATACAGACAATTAAGATCTTGGCTCCATCTTATCGCACCACCACAAAGCTCCAGAAGACAGAACCAATGCATTTTCTTCACTTCCAATTAACACAAGATAAAAAGATATAACCGTATAATGTGAATAGACGTGGTCCTAGAGGAACATCTTACATAACGGTACTGTCTTTAAGATTGTACATAGAGAGAAGCTTTTATTATAAATCCATGCAAGAGCATTTCTGAAAAAGCCTTATTCTTGGGGTGTATTCAGAGTTGGTTAGTCCTGGTTTGGTTCTGAGGCCTGGTTTAGTCCTGATGCAGAGTTTGGTTGGTCCCTTTTCTAATTTTGTCTATGGTCTAAGGCAGACATGGGCAAACTACGGCCCGGGGCCACACACACGGCCGTTTTGGGCTTATTAATTCGGGCCCGCTGAACGTGACAAAATTATATTAAAATAGATAAAGGTAAACCTTGTTCATAGTTTTTCTCCTGTGTTTAATTAACTGAAATGTTATAAATTTATTAATTGTATTAATTTAATTATATATATATATATATATATATATATATATATATATATATATATATATTATATATATATATATATATATATAGATCTATATATATATTTAATATATATATATATATATATATATATATATATATATATATATATATATATATATATATATATACATACCGTTCTGAGATCTGAAATATATGTCAGGCTTTGACAAGTGGGTATGTCCACATTAGGAGCATCATGTGCCTGTGCAGTACAAATGTATGAATTTGACGCTTTGAGAAAAAACAACTGTGATGAATTAGGTGATCCAAAAAACACAGGTTACATAATGTCCTCACCAAACAGATGGACAAGAATATTTGTTCTGATCTGAGAAGTAGCATTGTCGACAACCTCTTCATTGTGTGAAATAATATTTTTGTGATTAAAATAGACTTAAGGAACTCATGGTTGCACGTTCTTACAGCTACACACAATTTGTACACTGTACATGTTTTACATGAATAAATGTAACAAACACCTAGGTCAGTGTAGCACTGCTGCTTGGAACAACTGCTCTTCTCCACAGCTTCTTCACAGCTTCTCCACATCTTCTCCACAGTTTCTCCACAGGTCTTCTCAGCAAAAATGAACCCTTTTTTGTCCAAAGCAAAGGTATCATTTACTTGTGTGTGCACATTCATGTGGCAAGTTCATCCCATAACATATAATTTACATAAACCCAAGAGCCAACTGAGATGATTGCAGCCTCCTGACACACTATGGTGATAAAAGTATTCTGACACTCTATAGTGTGATATAAGTATTCTGACACACTATAGTGTCAATAAAAGTATTCTGACACATTATATTGTGATAAAAGTATTCTAACACATATAGTGTGAATAAAGTATTCTGACACACTATAGTGCGATAAAAGTATTCTGACACACTATAGTGTGATAAAAAAATTCTGACACACTATAGTGTCAATAAAGTATTCTGACACATTATATTGGATGATAAAAGTATTCTAACACATTATAGTGGGATAAAAGTATTTGACACAACTAAAGTGCGATAAAAGTATTCTGACACACTATAGTGTGAATAAAGTATTCTGACACACTATAGTGTTATAAAAAAGTATTCTGACACACTGTAGTGTGATTAAGTATTCTGACACACTTTATAGTGTTATAAAGTAGTATTATGACACACTGTAGGATGATTAAAAGTATTCTGACACACTTATAGTGTTATAAAAGTATTCTGACACACTGTAGTGTGATTAAAGTATTCTGACACACTAAAGTGCGATTAAAGTATTCTAACACACTATAGTGCAATAAAAGTATTCTGACACACTGTAGTGTGATTAATGTTTATGCAGTAGTGACTCAGCATCTTATCGAGTTATTCCACGGTTCATGTGTTTACTCTTTTGGCCAGTGCATTATTATGGACATTTTGCAGTAACATGGCAGATTTGACCAAGAACGTTTCATTCTCGACTCCCGAGCAGGGCACCAGCCTATAAGCAGACGAGGCAGCTGCTTACGGCCCCTTCAGGGCACTGACTCCTGAACTTTATAGAAAAACCCTGAGCACAGACGGAAATGTGTCGGTGTCAAAGAGGAGGAGGACACTCCTCCCTCTGTGTTCTGACTGCTCTTCAAACTCTTCCTGGTGAGGTTGTCATGGAGACCTGCTCAGGATTCATCACAGCTGCTTCCTCTCTCCTTCACGCTTTCTCTGCACACAGAATGAACGAGCTGTACATCCTGTTATACAGCGGCCTTCAGATGCTAGCAGCCCTCTGAGCAGCTATCCATGGGTCCACGATGATGAAAAGTAGGACCATAGCGATTAACAATTTAATTTTATATATCTTTTCAGTGGGGAAAGTCTTCAAAATGTGGCACAAAACAGGAAGCTGAATGTGCAGTGATTTCAAATACGATGGATTTTTCTCAGTGTGTAATAAAGTGGTTCTGAATAATGGCAGCTCTGTGCAACAAGCAAAACAAAGTTACAAATGATTAAAGTAGAACATGTGAATGTGTGATTATGATGTTTATTTTTGTAGTTTGTTTGCTATTTGACCTATTTACACTATTCAGTATTCAGTATAAATAAGAAAAAGCTGCTTTATCTCCATTACGCTCCTGAACAATATCTTGGACAGAGGTTGATCTCACATCTGCACCAGGCTCTCATTCGATTCTTCTATTTTAGGACCCAGCAGCTCTGAGGCCCATTTTATGAAGGTATGCAGAGTGCACCCTTGAAGAGGCTTACACGCCACACAAACACCAATACACACACGCGCACACACACACCACACACGCACACACACACACACACACCACACACACACACACACACGCACACACACACACACGCCACACCACACACGCACACATACACACACACACACACTGATTATCTGATTATTTGATGTCATGTGAACAGTTCCATCTGAGGTAAGTAATCTGATTACTCTGACTGTTCACACCTGAGCAGGTTTCTCAGAACGCCACATTTCAAACCATTCACTTACAACATTTTTATATTTGTACTATATCCATGTGACAGCTTTACATCTGCCAGGTAACGTCAGATAATGAATATTCAGAATGTAAACAGCACGTCATGACATCTCTCTCCTACACATCTTACATTTAACTGCAGAAACCAGGAAGAAGCCAAGAAGGAAGAAGACAACACTCCACCCTCTCCCCTCTCCCAGCCCCCACTCTCCTCCTCACACTCCCCCCTCTCCACTCTCCCCTCTCCACTCTCCCCCTCTCCACTCTAACCATTCACCGGTGTTCAGACACATCGAAGCCCGACAGCCACATCTCTCTCTCCCCCTCTCTCCCTGCTCCACTCTCTCCTCTCTCCTTGCTCCCCTCTCCCTTCTCCCTCTCTCCTCCCCGCTCCCCTCTCTCCTCTCCTTGCCACTCTCTCCTTTCTCCTTGCTTGCTCTCTTTCTTCCCTTCCCGTCTCTCCGCTGGTCCACTCTCTCCTTTCTCCACTCTCTCTTTCTTCCTCTTCTTCTCTCCTGGGTCCACTTCTCTCTCCCTGCCCCCCACTCCTCTCTCCTTGCTCCCCTTCTTTCATCTCTCCTTGGGTCCACTCTCTCCTTTCTCCACTCCTTCCTTTCCCTTGCTCTCTTCTTCCTTCTCTCCTGGGTCCACTCTCTCCTTGCTCCACTCTCTCCTTTCTTCTTGCTCCTTTCTTTCTTCTCTCCTGGGTCCACTCTCTCCTTGCTCCACTCTCTCCTTTTCTCCTTGCTCCTTTCTTTCATCTCTCCTGGGTCCACTCTCTCCTCTCTACTCTCACTCTCTCCTTTTCTCCACTCTCTCCTTTCTCCTTGCTCCCTTCTCCCTTCTCTCCTTGCTCCACTCTCTCTTTCTCCTTGCTCCCTTCTCTCCTGGGTCTCATTCTCCTCCTCCTTGCTCCACTCTCTCCTTTCTCCTTGCTCCTTTCTTTCTTCTCTCCTGGGTCCACTCTCTCCTCGCTTCCACTCTCTCCTTTCTCCACTCTCGCCTTTCTCCTTGCTCCCTTCTCTCTCCTTGCTCCACTCTCTCCTTTCTCCTTGCTCCCTTCTCTCCTGGTCCATTCTCTCCCTTTTTTTTTTCCCGTTCACTAGGTTCAGACACATTACTGGCCTGCACTACCTGATTATCCAGCATTACAAAGTCTGAACTGGCTTTTTACTTTCACAGCGAGAGGCTCCACACAGTAATGGGGAGACTCTTGGTTACTGCATGGCCTTGGACAGACCAAGTGTTCATAAAACAGGTTTAAATGTGTGTGTTAGGAATGTGGTGGAGTGAGCTACAGGTTCAGATAAGGAGTAAACAGATCAATTAAGTGGAACTAAACTGTGCATATGGTGCTGGAATAGCATTATCTGCTGTTTTTCTGTTCCTTTTTTTTTTGGCAATGATAGTGCAAACTAGGTACATTTGCAGGTTTTTGATGAAAAATAAAAATGGGTGTGTCCTGGCTCCTGTGACCCCACTCACTCTGATTTAAACACCAGTGTTTTTGCAGGGGCAGAGTTTGAAGTGTGGATACCTGTGAGGATGTTCCTTATACCTCCAGACTATTACTACAATTATGACATTGTTACTTCTCCATGAGGATAGATAAGTTTAATGCCAAACTGTGGAACATTGCAGGCCCAGTAATGACACGCGCCACTGACAAGTAGATAGCAAGATACCCTTATCTAAAAAGTTTACATAGTGCATCTGTGAAAACTATTACTTCAACCGTCAGACTAAATGGGACAAGTTGATTTTTTTGTTTCAAGTTCTAATCACCTCACCACTTTTAAAGAGGTGCCTCCAGAGAAGTCTTATTCAACTATAACCAAGGGACCATTAGAGACTCGTTTGATAAATTGTCTCTCAAGTGCTGTCAGTCAGTGTCAGGACTTGGGCAAAGTAGTTTAACAGAGAGGCAGTTTGTTGTGCTGTTCTGTTAAATGTGCTCCATAGTCCACAAAGATTTTTGTTTTAATATGATTGATATAAACAGAAATAGAGGTGGTGATACTGACAAAAATAAATAATCTAAAAGGTACTACAATCACAGATGGAGTTACAGGGGCCTAAGCCTGCAGATAGAGACACAAAGTGTCACTCTCTGTATATGAACAGGCCTCATGTTCAGAACCTGCACCAGAAGAATCAGAACCTCCAGGATTCACTCACTGAGCTGCAGAGGCTGCACAGCGCTGAAAATCCTGATTGGCTGCAGTTGCTGGAGTTTAGGCAGTGAACTCTCAGATCAGAGAGAGGCATTTTAGGTTTTAAACACACTGGATTTCAGCATTGAAACTGGCAACCCAAATGAGAGAGTCATTTGAGGCTCATTCTGTGTTTCTGATTGGATAATCATCTTGAACCAAAATATAAAACTAAACAACTTCATCAACTTTATGATGGAAGATTTAAAAGATTTAAGTAGCAAAGAAAAAAGTGAAATAACTGAAGAATTCTAAAATTTTATATTCAAACATTCAGCAATGTCCTCGCTTTGCTTGGTGGAGCTCAAACCCTCGTCCTTCTCTCAGTGAGCTTCATGATCAAAGTCCCTGAAATGGTTTTTCACTTCACAGCTGAACCTCAGAGCCAAGACATGACAAAAAGTGCAAACAGGTTCAAAAGGCAAAGAGTAAAGAATACATTAAACAATCTAAACTCTAAAACACATTTTTAAATTATTGTGAATTTATTTTGTTTGCTATATTCACACGCATCATTCAAGGTTTAAATGCTTCTGTGAGAATCTACAGAGTGAATAATTCTTTGAAATGTGGAAGAACTATAAATGAAAAAGGTCCTGTGTGTTCAGTGATGAGTCAAGTTCATGAAATTAAAAATACATACTTGCATACTATTCCTTTAATATATGTATTTTATTATTTCAGTGACGTGCTAAAACGTGTCTTTATCATCATTCTTTGAGTTAATGCATCAAAGCTCGTACTACTGAGCCACTGAAATTGTATAAAAGGCAAGATTATCAGGGGAAAAATAATGTTTTTTCACTGAGCTATGTTTAGACAAATTCTCTCTGACACATTTTTACAGAAATGGGCCATTAAATGTTTTTCAGAATCTGAACAATTATCTTTGAGGAGAGTCTGTGATCTGTGCTACTGTTAGACCAAAAAACATAAGAACAACACTTTTTATGTAGCACAACTGGGGAACAGTGAAAGATTCAGGTGTTTTATTTTGTAGTGTAAACACGTTTGAACATATGGATCTTAGCATATACTTTTGTTCACAATGTTCTCAGCGAAAATACATCACACCGCAAAATAAGGCTTTTTTGGTCTCTGAAATATTATAGTTAATAATAATAATAGCTGCCCAACAAAACTTAAACTTAACTAAACAAAATCTGTAGGCATTTTGGTATTTTCTGGACTAATCGCACTTTTTTTTCATAGTTTGGCCAGGAGTGCGGAGAGAGAGAGAGAGAGAGAGAGGACAGAAGAGAGAGAGAACAGAAGAGAGAGAGAACAGAGAGAGAGAGAGAGAGAGAGACGAGAGAGAGAGCAGAGAGAGAGAGAGAGAGAGAGAGAGAGAGAGAGATCTATACATACACATTTATTTTTTTATTATTATGCATTTTTGCTGGTGCAACTTATACTTCTGTGCAATTTATCCTCCGAGTGCAATTTATACTCCAGTGCGACTTATACTTCAGTGCAAGTTTCCGGTGCGGCTTAGATGCGACTTATACTTCGGTGCGCATGACTTATCCTCCAGTGCAATTTATACTCCGGTGTGACTTATACTTCGATGCGACTTATACTGGGGACTCGATGCGACTTATACTTCGATGCGACTTATACTTTGATGCGACTTATACGCTCTGGTGCAACTTTATACTTCGGAACGACTTATACTCTGGTGCGACTTATACTTCCTTCGATGCCACTTATACTCTGGTGCAACTTATACTTCGATGCGATGTATACTCCAGTGCAACTTATACTTCGGTGCGACTTATACTCCAGTGTGACTTCTACTCTGGTGCGACTCATACTCTGGTGCGACTTATACTCCGGTGCGACTTATACTCCAGTGTGACTTCTACTCTGTGCGACTCATACTCTGGTGCGACTTATACTCCGGTGCGACTTATACTCTGAAAAATACGGTACATTGCTCATTGTGTCTCATTCTGACACAATTCACTCTACAGCAGCTTTTTTTGGCAAATGCCAGCTCTGAAATGGACCAGCCTTGTGCAATAATGTTACATGCTTAAATTAATAAAGAAAATAATAAAAAAATCCATCTGCCTCTACCTCAACCCCATTTCTCCACCGCAGCAGCAGAGTCTTCTGCCTCCTCAGCCTCTCCACCCCCCTCCTCATCACAAGCCTTTTTCCTGACACCCATTCTCTGCTTTATTTTGCATTGCAGACACCCTCCTGCAACAATATGCAATTTTTCTGAAAAACTATAACTCTAATCTTGCAGCATTATCCACACTGCTGCTCACAGGATTACACTAGTGTCTGCTAACCCTAACATCTGCTCTGTTTTGATTAACTATTGCACTTAGATTACTCACGTCCTCGCACAATTCCGTGTATTTGAGTTTTCCTGGAAGGCCCTGTTGCTGTGCTGCAGCTGTCTGATCTATAGACACCGTGGTTTATACAATGAACACAACCACAGGCTCACATTATAAACCCAGCTCCCACGTGTTTTAGCACAACAGAGTGTTCAGTCACTGCTGCTGTAACAGAGGGACATGGTGACTTCATTTCAGCTGAGTCACAACACAATACTGGTGTGTCGTACTGCCCCCAGTGACCGATTGTGACATAACCGTGGAGGAGCAGCAGATACATGAGATGAGTGTTTTCTAAATCTGTGGTCCAGCTCCTTCAGGTGGGACTTGGAGAGCTCTCCAGTTTGTGAGTTTGACTCATTAAGAGTTATTTTATCCACTTTTTGCCTTTGTGTCATGTCTTTTTTCAGAGCTACAGTGGAAATGATATAGTCCACTTTTAGATTTGGTTTAGCCCTAAATTAGACCTGGAATAGTCCTGTTATATACTTGAGTTTGATGAGGTGGAACTGGGAAAGCCTAATCTTTTTATTTTTATTTTTGTCCTAGTAGTATGAATATGGAGTGTGTGTGTAAGTTGATGGTGGTCAGAGAGGGGCCGATGGTGCAGATTGGCAGCCCTGCTTACATCAGTCTGCCCAGGGTACTGTGGTGACAATAGTAGAGTACCATCACCAAGTATGGAGTTGAATAATGCATTTTTTTGTATAGCTTTTGAACATCTGAAAGAGCACTATATAAGATAATATACTGTCTGGCCAAAATAAAAGTTGCCATCTGGATTTAACTAAGCAAATAGGTTGGGGTTTTGCTGCAGTTGGTCAGGTCTAGTTCAGTAAACAGTCTGGTGCTCAAAGACTGAGGTCAGCTGACACCTGAATATACTGAATGACCAGGTTATTCCATCAATGGATTTTCCCTGATGACATGGGCATATTCCAAGAAAACAGTGTCACGATTCATCAAATTGTGAAATGAGTGGTTCAGGGAGCATGAGGGCATCATTTTCACACATGGATTTGGCACCACAGAGTCCAGACCTTAACCC
This sequence comes from Periophthalmus modestus, assembly GCA_019594935.1. NCBI lineage: Eukaryota > Metazoa > Chordata > Actinopteri > Gobiiformes > Gobiidae > Periophthalmus > Periophthalmus modestus. Next base: position 30,375,405 of record JAIEZT010000012.1, on the reverse strand, counting down.
CATTGAGAATCTTTGGGATGTGCTGGAGAAGCTTTGTGCAGCGTCAGACTCGACCATCATCAATGCAAGATCTTGGTGAAAAAATTAATGCAAACACTGGATGGAAATATAATCTTGTTGACATTGCAAAACTTTATCGAAACAATGCCACAACGAATGTGCCCGTAATCAAAGTTAAAGGTGGGTCCAACCAAATGTTAGAGTGTGTGACCTTTTTTTTGGTGGCGACTCATATGTAGTGTATTTAATATTGATATAAGCATCAAACCAGAGTTCTGTCACTTCATTAAAAAGTAGTACAAAAAGTTTAATTTCTCTTGTGAATTTAAATGTAATTAACCACTCTGAATAAAAGATTCCAAAGCTTAATCTTAAAAAGTCTATTTTGTATTAATGGACCATTATTAAATAATGTGTCGCTTTAAAAGATTCATACTCGAAAACCCAACTGACCCTCTTTTTTTCTGTTAAACTCTAACCCAATGGACCATAACCACTTGTTGCACTTGTTTTTTGAATGAAGTCACACTAACCACTCAAACAAGCGTATTTACTGCACAATGTATCCTCTGACGTCAAACTCAGAGGATAGAGGCAAGGGGTCAGGGGGTCATAGGTCGGCACTCATTGTTCCACAGTGAAAACGGATGTGGCTGTTAGCGTTAGCCCACACCTACTCCGCCGGTTTTGTTATGATTCTGCAGCCCACTCCGCCAAATGTGTCAGAGCCGCCACCGAGCTCCCACTGCTCTCATCCTCCACTTTAAAGTAGTTTATAATGCATCCAGATGGAGGATTCACTGTTTATTCGATAAAGTGTGTCAGTGCAAAAACTACATAGCATGTGTTTTAAATGGCTGATTCATGCAGTGTGGTTTAAAAGCACCATGTATGGAACTGGAAGTGACTCATGTTGTGTTGATATTTACAAATTGCAAAGAAAAAGTCATGTCGATGCATTGTGTTTTTCCAAAAGCAGTTTTTGTCTGAGCTCAAGGTGGTGAGGTAATGTTTATCAGGGATGTATTCACACTATACAAAACAAAACCGAACCAATATTATCAGGGCTTGATTTAAAGCTGTACTATCTTTAAGTTTAGTTATTCACAGTTTCTGGCACCATGATGAACAAATTAACAGTGTAATCCCTCATTTTCTTTCTTTACTTTTTAGCCAGTAGATTACCATTCCCCAAATACTGACCAGTGTTTTGTTGACCTGCCGCCTTTTAAGGAGTTACACCAGGTGGTCAGGCAGGTTAATGTCTAGAACAAAGAGAATCATAGCCGTTTATTTAAAATGAGTCATTTACATATTGCAAAACATATAGTCAGTTGTTAAAATGTTTCTAACAACTTTCATTACCATCCAAAATATCACGTTGGAGAGTGTGCCTACACTCCCCTTTTTCCCTGCTTGTTTTTCAAACATTATCAGGCTTACTTTTATACACTCTATCTCTATTCTAAAGTCGTTCATTTCAACATAATTACCTAATTGAGACCAATGAAAGGGGAATAAACAAAAGCCTTTATGTGTGAGGAGTGATCATCAACTCAGGCCCAAAAACTGTAAAACTCCACACACGAGATGGAAGTAGATGGTTTAGATTGGCACAGACGACCACACAGATTATCACGAGAAAAGTGAGATCCAG
>JAIEZT010000012.1:30323969-30373648 GCA_019594935.1 Periophthalmus modestus | reverse complement strand
CACACCGTCTGCCTCTGCTCTCTCCTTCATACCCTCTGTATGTCTCTTGCTCCCTACCCCCAAACAACTAATTCAAGTCATAAGACCTACATGCTAGCAGTGAAATTCCTTTTATATGCCTCTTATGTATTTATTATTAGTAGATTATTATTATTTAGTATATTATTATTATTATTATTATTATTATTATTTTAATTATTATATATTATTATTATTTCTTATTATTATTATTATTTATTATGATTATCATGATCTTATTATATTATTATTATTATTATTATTATTATCATCATGGTTATTAAATGGATCATATTTAAAAAAAACAGACACAAGATACCATGTTTCGTTTGCTGATAAAAAAAAACAACTTTAAAACTTAATACTGTATAGCAGTATTTTTTCTAGCTCCTGATAGTCGTCTTTAATTGACACTGTGAGGGTGTGGTTTAATCCCACCTCTGATAATCAATTTATTGGTTGATGTTTTTCGATTCCCAGCTCGCAACAGCATTGCAAAGTGATCATTTTGAGTGAGCAATTCTAAATACAGGTCTTTAAAAGAGCTTTTTTGTTTTTTGTTTCATCATGTTGCTGTTAGCTGTTCATAGCCTATCTGCACTCTTCTCTTTTATTATTTAAGTTTATTATTTGTTTCTTTTGTCGATTCAGTTCATGTCTTTTGTAAGCACTTTGAATTACTTTAGTGTATAAAATGTGCTTTTTAAAAAATTTTTTTTCAATACAAATCAATTCTGCCTAGTCTCTTTGAGCCTACCATACTGCCTATAAAACTGTCTCAGCTCTACATCTGTTATGTCCTTTTCTTATGATACTGAGAAGAATGCCGTTAGTCTAACAAACCTAAAAATCTCGCGATTGTTTATTATCCCTGGAAACAAAGACGATTTCCACGGTGAGTGCTATTTCAAACTCTTCTGAAACTGAGAGAGCTCAGAGGTAGAGGAGGTTTGCCACTTATTGTGAAGAAATACACTAACTACATAAATGCTCAGGTATTCTGTCCGTGTAATGAACCGCTGCCCGGACATGCGACGTGGGCTGCGTCATGAACGCATACTTTTAGGACGATCGTAGAATACGGCCTAACTACATAAAGAAGTTTGAATAGTCGCATGACGTTTTATAGCTAATTTTAAAGATGATGCCAATCACTTTCCCTGCTTATACGCCCCCTGCACAGGCAGCATATGTTTATGACTCATGTATAGGCCTGACTGCAAAACACTGACAGTGTAGTCATTTCAAACAGCCCAACATCTTGAATACAGTGATGTTCTTAGTATCTGACCATATGACTCTGTATTAGAGATTAAATGGAAATGTTTTTTTACCCAACTAAGTATTCATATAGTGTTTTTACATACAGGCCAGTGGCAGATTATTCTAACCTTTTTCTGACATACCCCCAAAACTACAGAAAAGTCTTAAATCTTTGGCATCAGCTTTTATATCATTGTTCTTTTTGGAAATGAACCTCTCACGTTTGACTGTCACCCCACGCTCTCCACTAAATGCAAAACCACCAACTAACATAACACAACACCAGGACAGTCCAGCTGACATGGTCCCCCACGCAGGGAAAGGAAAACCTTTTGTATTGAGGCGAGGGCCTAACCACTGTGCCACCATGCCGCCAAGTGATTTGTCCATGTTTGAGTAATCCTGTGTTGTCCTGTATTTTGAGGCTTGATTTCTCACATCTTACTTTTTGCTTTTAGGTGAGTTTGGTGGCCCGCTCGTCTTGTGATCTGAAGGTTGTTTAAATCCTGTGATTCCAACTCCCATGAATGCTGTTGTTGTGTCCTTGGTCCTGCAAGAGACTCATCCCCTCCCACCTGCCACCACCAAAGCAAAGCCCAAACCACTATTCTGTACTAAATATGTTGCATTCACATCACAATTTAAAATCTTTATAAGACTGAGCTGGGCAACAGGCCAAAATGCAATATTTTTTTCCTGGGCTATATCCATATGAAACTACTTTTTCTTATGAAATCATGGAGAGGCCCCTACCCTCCATCTGAAATAATGACATCATCAAATTCTAACCTAGAACATGAACACAACCTATTGTATGAATGGGTGTGTGTGAGCAGGATGCTGTGCAATCAGTAGCAGGTATCTTTCCTCCAGGTTTAGATATTGATCTGTGGTCCTGAGTTCAACACTGTACCAAGTTCAGTCTTACATAATGCTTTTCAGTTTTCAGTAATATATATATATATATCTTATATATATATATATATATATATATATATATATATATATATATATATATATATATATATATATATATATAATATTATATATATATATATAGGCTCTCCTCTCTCTCCTCTCTCTCTCTTTCCTCATCTCTCTCTCTTTCTCTCTGTCTCTCTTTTTTCCCCCCTCTCTCTTCATGTCTCTCTCTTTTGCTCCCCCAACTCTCTCTCCATCTTTCTCCTCTGTCTCTCTCTCCCCTCTTCTCTTTCCTTTTCCTCTCTCCATCTTTCCTCCCTCCACCTCTCTGTCTTTTTCCCTCTGACCTGGGTGGAGGCTCGTTTTCACACCATTGTTCCTAGATTCTCATCCTGCGGCCATTTTGTTTCCTCTTCAGAACGGGAAGTCCTGCAGGCTTCTGTTCCCAGCACTGTGACCCCCCCCACCCCCACCCTCCCCCCTCCTCTCACCCCCTTCTCACCCTCCCACCCTTCCCACTCTAAACCAGGATGCACCAATGTGCTGTGGAGATGACCCCATGGGAGCAGGGACAGGATCAACGCACGTCTACTTTCCTGGACATGCAAAATCATAACTTTCCCAACGGCACAATGGAGCGGAGAGATGGCAATTTCCATAAGTTTTTTGCACAGTAGGTTAGACTGACACGAATAGTATTGGTTATGTTAAATATTTACATAAAATGCTGTTGTTGTGTCCATTGGCAAAACACTTTTACCAGTTTCATCACCCCCACAGCAATTTCCAAGCTGTTTTGCACAATAGTCATCGAAGTGGTCATGTTGAAGATATGCTGTTATAGTTTCAATAATAATACAATGCATCTGTAGCAACCCCTGATAAAAAAAAAGGAGAAAGCAAAAAGGGAGAAAAGAAACGGACATTCTTAATGTGAATTTAAAATTAAGTTCTTGGAAAAAAAAAAAAAAGTACAAAACTTTTATTTTAGTCAATCACTGAATAATAGTAATTACAACTCAGTTTTAAATGGAACATTTTGCACTCTTTTTACACAGTAAAAAAAACAAAAAACAAACTCAAATCTGAAATGAAATTGTATAAATGTGAAATAGTCATGCCGTGATAATTTCTTCCTAAAAGTGCAATATATTTTCTGGTGGAGGACTGGAAAACATGCCTTCTGTGTCTCCTCTCCTTGTATTACATGAGCCACATTGGCCTTGTGGTGTCACTTCCAATCCCAATCCAACTTTCATTTCTATTGCACTTTAAAACAACAATGTTGACCAGAGTGCAGTACACAACAGACATTTTTAAAAACACAGATATAAAACACATAAATACTACATAATGTACACTTTAAACAACATATCAGTAAAAAGCTAATGAGAAAAAGTGCTTTTAAGAGCAGATTTAAAAGTAGAGAGAGACTCAGCCTGTCTAAGGTGCAAGGGCAACACGTTCCACAGTTTGGGACCGGCCACAGAGAAGGCACGGTCCCCCTCGAAATTTCTTCCTGCTTGTTTTGATGAAGATACATAAGTTTAATTTCATACTGTGGTGGTAGAAGTAGGACTACTAGTAGTAGTAGTTTTAGAGCAGTAGTAGTAGTACACGTCCTTTGCTTTGTTGTAGCACAGGTCCATGTGTTTTGGATGAAGCTTCACGCTGCCTCAGTCTGATTCATGATCTGGACATGTTCAGCTGCTCCAAACTTCCACCGTTTTACATTCAGCTCATAAGTCTAAAAGTACTTACATACCAGAGACAAGATATGAACATAAGTGTTAAGTACTTTCATACCAGAGACAAGGCACGAACATGAGTGTAAAGTACTACATACTTTTACACTCATGTTTGACACAATAACAACAAGGACAACCGCAGCAAGGCCCAGTTTATTTGTATAGCACAATTTGTACACAAGGTAATTCAAAATAAAATCACAATAAATAATAATGTAAATAATCACAAATAATCATAAAATTTACATTAAAGGAGAAAAGTGCAGAATAAAAACCTTTCAGTCATATGCACAGCTAAAGAGAAGTGTTTTGAGCCTGGATTTAAACATTGTCAAAGTCGAGGCCTGTCTTACATCTTCAGGAAGATTGTTCCAGGTTTTAGCTGCATGACACTGAAACTCTGACTCCCCATATTTAGTCCTGACTCTGGCACAAGCAGGAGGCTGGTCCCTGAAGTCCTCAGAGTGTCAGATGGTTCATGTGGCTCTAACATGTGGGAGATGTACTTTGATGCTGGTCCATGGAGAGACTTGTAGAGCTGCTTTAAAGTCTATTCTTTGAGCCACAGGAGCCAGGGCAGAGACCTGAGCACAGGACACGTGTGAAGTACTTCCTGGTTCTAGTCAGACCTGAGCAGCAGTGTTCTGGATGTACTGTTCTGTCTTAAGGCCCGTTGAAGAGGCCAGTGAGCAGGTCGTTACAGTATCCTAACCTACTGCAGACAAACACATGGATAAGTCTCTCCAAATCTGGTTTTGACAGTATATCTTTGATTTTTGCAATGTTTTTTGGATGGTAAAAAGCTGCAGATGTTATTGATTTGATGTGGCTGTTAAAGTTCAAGTCTGAGTCCATTATTACTCATAGATTTCTAGCCTGTTTTTTTGTTTTTTGAGCACTTAAAAAAAGCCATCATTTATAAGTTAAGTTTAGTGACATACTGTGTAGCTCTCCAGTAGACAAGCATGTAGTGGATTCCCCACCAGAAAAGTAAATTGTACTAAAAATATTTACATTTGTATAATTCTTAAAAAAAAAAAAAACAAATTCAAAAAATTACTCCAAAAAATCTTGTTTTATTGACAGATTTTCAGACAGTCTTTCAGGGTGCTCTTCTGATCAACTCCATCTTGTTCATCTTCTGGAGACACGTTTCTTCTCATCAGTTTCATCAGATCATAGCACCACAGCTGGCCCCTCCAAACCAGTCGTCATGGAAAAACAGAAAGAAACACAGTGTTAAGACATTGAGTACTGTAACCGTGCAGAAGGAACTTTTATGGGAGTATTATTATTGTTTTCTTACTTTTTTGTCGTCAGCTTCATCAGATCATAAAATCACAGCTGGCCCCTCCAAACCAGTCACCATGGAAAAACAAAGAAAATGTTAAGACACTGGGTAAACCATCAGAAGGAACTTTTATGAAGTACAGGGTGTCCATAAAGTCTCTTTACCATTTCAAAAATGTATTAAAAATGCAATTGATTAGATATTTTATTCAGATTTGTTCTATTGTATTCAGTGTTTATTAAAGTTGTTTTATTACGCTGCATTTGTGTGTTTCAGGGATCCTGTTTGTGAAAGAGGTGCTGCTGAATGAACCCCTACAAAATGGCTACCCCTCAAGAGAAGGCGCAATGTGTCTCATGGTTTATTGAAACAAAATCGGATAGGCAAGTTTTCATCAAGATGGTGCACCACCACATTGGGGGCTGCAGTGTAATACAAAACTTGAATAACACTGAATACAATAGAACAAATCTGAATAAAATATCTAATCAATTGCATTTTTAATACATTTTTTGAAATGGTAAAGAGACTTTATGGACACTCTGTATTATTATTGTTTTCTTACTTTTTTTGTCGTCAGCTTCATCAGATCATAGCACCACAGCTGACACCCCTCCAAACCGGTTGTCATGGAAAAACAGAAAGAGACAATGTTAAGACACGGAGTAAACCTTCAAAATAAGCTTCTACGGAATTATTATTATTATTTTCTTACTTTTTTTGTCGTCAGTTTCATCAGATCATAGGACTATAGCTGGCCCCTCCAAACCAGTCGCCATGGAAAAACAGAAAGAGACACAGTGTTAAGACATTGAGTACTGTAATCGTTCAGAAGAAACTTTTATGGAAGTATTATTATTGTTTCTTACTTTTTTTTGTCGTCAGTTTCATCAGATCATAGCACCACAGCTGACCCCTCCAAACCAGTCATCATGGAAAAACAGAAAGAGACACGGTGTTAAGACATTGAGTACTGTAATCGTTCAGAAGTAACTTTTATGGAAATATTATTATTGTTTTCTTACTTTTTTGTCGTCAGCTTCATCAGATCATAGCACCACAGCTGGCCCCTCCAAACCAGTCGTCATGAAAAAACTAAAGAGACAGTGTTAAGACGATAAACATTCAAAATCAGCTTCTATGGAATTATTATTTTCTTACCTCATGTTTGTGATCTGGTCTCGTCATCCCTCAGTCGTCCAGGTCTGATCCAGAGCAAAAGACAAAGTTTTAAGTCTGTCAACTGGACAAATCGTTGTAGCAGTGAAGACATTTCGCTGCTCGTCCAAGCCGCGTCTTCTGCTCTGGTCAGATTGCTGGTGGACACTGCCTTATATCTGTCTGCAGGGAGGGGCTAACTACAGTGAAACTGTAACCATCTATTGTCTCCAGTTTCAGCTGAAACTATCCTATTCATCCTTTAATGACCGGGCTATTGTTCTTTTTGATTTGAGTCTGAGGATGGAGTTATAGATGGGGAAGAGATTATGTCTCAGGCTCCATTCCTGTTTAAAGAAGGATTCTCTTTCCTAACAAAAATGGCTTCTTTAACTCCTCTCTCAAACCATTTCTTTTCTCTGGCTAAGATCTGAACTTCACTATCTCCATCTCAAAGTTAATGGCTTTGAGATGGAGATGTACGGCAGACTAAGGTCCAGGTCTCATTCATCATCTTCTGGAGACACGTTTTTTTTCCTCTCGTCAGCTTCCTCCGATCACAGGACCACAGCTGGCCGCTCCAAAAACCAGTCACTATGTAAAGACACAGAAAGAGAGACAAACACATCCAAACGCAGCTTCCACTGCCATTTCTTACCTCATGTTTGTTTGATTATTATTATCAGAGTCAAATGTTTTTCAAGTTCAGATGAATTAGAATAAAACACCTAAACCTACGTATAGATGCAAACTAAGTACTTAATTTACAAAAAAACCCCCCAAAAAACATGTACCAATGTCCATTAAAAAAAAAACAAATACAACAACACAAAGAGGAGAAAAAGGGAGTGTCCCACTGACCGGTGAGTCAGTGAACAAACCCACATCTCCAGATACAATCATTCAGAACAATCAAAGTCACTATTTCTGAACAGTCTTCAATCAGACTGTTTACAAAGGCTTAAAACTAACCGTAAAAAAAAAAAAAATACAACAACAAAAAGAGGAGAAGCAGGGACTGTCCCACCGACCCACGAGTCAGTGAACACACCCAGACCTCCAGATACAATTGTTAATTACAATCAATGTCACTATTTCTACACATTCTCCAATCAGAGTGTTTACAACAGTTTAGAATTAACCATAAAAAAAACAAATACAACAACACAAAGAGAAGAAAAAGGGAGTGTCCCACTGACCGGTGAGTCAGTGAACAAACCCACATCTCCAGATACAATCATTCAGAACAATTAAAGTCACTATTTCTGAACAGTCTCCAACCAAACTGTCCATAAAGGCTTAGAATTGATTAAGTGCACGTTTCAATAAGTTACCATCATGTTTCAATAAGTTACCATCACATAAAACACATTTTAGAAAACAAAACAACAAAAAGAGGAGAAGCAGGGACTGTCCCACCGACCCACGAGTCAGTGAACACACCCAGACCTCCAGATACAATAATTAATTACAATCAATGTCACTATTTCTACACATTCTCCAATCAGAGTGTTTACAAAGGTTTAGAATTAACCATAATAATATATAAAAAAAAAAAAAAAAAAAAAGGGGGAAGCAGGGACTGTCCCACTGACTGATGAGTCAGTGAACAAACCCACATCTCCAGATTATTATTATTCACTCACAGTTATTATGTGAGATATTCGTAGAGAATATGGCCTCACTGCCTTAAAGCTCAATATAAAGGCTGATCTTGTGTTACTACCTCCTCAAAGGACAAACACACAGCTTTGTTTGAGCACAATTAGCTTCAGTCCATCAGAAGGGGGCGCTACATTAGAAGTGGTAGCTGCTGGTAAAAGGTCAGTATTGCACTGGGCTGGTGGGGACTGAAGCAGGGTCAGAAAACCCCAAAACCAGTTTTATGTAATCTGACTACTACTACAACAGCATTTTTTTTTGTCTTTTTTGTATCACACAAATACTAATTAGTCTTTAGTAGCTGTACTACTAAGTACTATAAAACACACTGTCACCTCTAACCCTCCTATGCCCAGAAAAGCAAAGTAAATGCAAGGTGTACTATGCAGGACTTTCTAACAAACTTTAACACTAAAAATCATTTTGTGTATCAATTAAAAGCCACTGTTTCAGTACAAAATAACCTGAGGTCCAATCACATTATACATGTATTATATTATTGTTCGGCTATGGGCTCCGGCCATATGGTTAAGAATCACTCAAGGTTTCGAATGTTTTCATGAAATCCTATATAATAATCCTTGCATTTTCTTACAACTTAAAAACTATAACGTTTCACCTTCTATGCCCAGAAAGTACAAGGCGTACTATGCAGGAATTTCTGTAAAACTGCAACACTCTTCAGAATAGTAATTACAGTACACTAAACTCAATAATTAAAGGTGTCTATTGTTTTATGAAATCCTGCATAGTATTCCTTAACTTCAATCAACTCTTTGTAAATCAAGCAATCAAAAAATCAAGAAAGCCCAGAAAGGGCAAGGCGTACTATGCAGGAATTTCGGTAAAACTGCAACACTCAGATTCAATTCAGAATAGTAATTACACTAAACTCAATAATTAAAGGTGTTGTTTTATGAAATCCTACATAATATTCCTTAACTCCAATATACTTTTTTTAAAATCAACAAATCAGTGGGATGGTGGGTGTGGTTGAAGGTGGTAATGTCGCTGCATTAAGGAATATTGAAGCTAAACTAAAACCACTTTCACCTCTGACCCTCCTATGCCCAGAAAGTACAAGGCGTACTATGCAGGAATTTCAGTAAAACTGCAACACTCAGATTCAATTCAGAATAGTAATTACAGTACACTAAACTCAAAAATTAAGATGTCTATTGTTTTATGAAATCCTGCATAGTATTCCTTAACTTCAAGCAACTCTTTTTAAATCAAGCAATCAAAAAATAAAGAAAGCCCAGAAAGGGCAAGGCGTACTATGCAGGAATTTCGGTAAAACTGCAACACTCAGATTCAATTCAGAATAGTAATTACACTAAACTCAACAAGTTAAGGCTATGTTCTTATCAATAATGTTTGTTGTTTTATGAAATCCTGCATAGTATTCCTTAACTTCAATCTAATTTTTTTTTTTTTTTTTTTTTTTTTTTTTCAATCATCAATCAATCAAGAAAGAAATCATTGGGATGGTTGGCGTGTTTGATGGTGAATATCGCCGCAATGAGCCAAGCTCTAAGTCTCAGAGGCTGAGAGTTCAGTCCTCGTCCGACTCAGAGTCTTGGTGGTGGTGGAGCCTGAACCACCAGCTGAAGCCCCCGGACGTCCCAGCAGAGGTGGAGGGGCGGGGATCCGGGGAGGAGGGGCCTGGGTCGGCGGAGGGGCCTGGGTCGGCGGAGGGGCCTGGGTCCGAGGAGAGGCCTGGGTCCGAGGAGGGGCCTGGGTCCGAGGAGGGGCCTGGGTCCGAGGAGGGGCCTGGGTCCGAGGAGGGGCCTGGGTCCGAGGAGAGGCCTGGGTCCGAGGAGGAGCCTGGTCCGAGGAGGGCCCTGGGTCCGAGGAGGGGCCTGGGCCCGAGGAAAGGCGCGGCCTCTTGGAGCTGGCGTCTTCTTCCTCTCCATCTCTGCTGCGCTTCCGTCCGCTGAGGGGAATGAAGTCCAGCGCAGGACCCACAGGAACAGGGAGGGAAGCAGGTGGAATGCAGGGTGTGGGAGAGGGGAGGGCTCCGAGGTCCAGAAGAGGAGAAGGTGGGGTCGGGGAACGCCAAGGAAGAGGCGGAGGAGGGGGTTGAATGTCTTCCTCTTCATCTTCTTCTTCTTCGGAGAGACTCTCGTACCCAGAATCCGCTTCATCAGATGACCAAACAACCTCTTCATCAGATGACCAAACAACCTCTTCATCAGACGACTCGTCGTCTGATGAAGCCCACACACCACCTACCCTGAACTCACCTTGGTCGTCCCTCGTCTGACGAGTAGTCTGGAAGAACCGCAGGGTCCGCAGCCGGAAGAACCGCAGGGTTCGCAGCCTCTGCAACAGATTTGACAATGTTAAAAACCCTTTAAATTGTAGCTAGAGCAAGTCAGACTACTACCATGGGCTCTACTACTACTACTCACAGCTACTTAAGTAACATATTGAAGAGGCCTTTGTCGTATATCTGGATTGGACAGACCGAAAATAAAACTGTGGGTGTATGACATCACTTCTGACCAGTTCAAATGGCCTATTTTACTGTTACAGCTACTATTTCACTGTTGCTTAAGTCATTATTTGTGGTGTATTCCAAATACTGCACTGTGTGATTCACACCTGGATTTGGTTATGTATCACATTCACCTGAGGCACTTTGGGTAATTAAAAATGGACATGTAACAGCACACAGTTGTCACACAGTGTTTTCTCAATAGGCTAATAAGAACACAACATTATTAATGTGAATTTATACTTGAGTAGAAATACTGGGATAGGCTAACTAGGCCAACATAACTGTAGTTTTTGAGAATACAACCTAACATTAAGCTACACTACATTTTGCTTGGTTATGTGGGCCAATTTGATTGAATTAATAATTCTGAATATAGTGATGGATTTTTAAATGGGCCCAAGGCCGTTTTTATAGGCTAATTCAGCGGTTCCCAAATGTGGTACCTCTGGGGGTATGCCAGTGTCATGGGGGTACAACATGTGAGGCCCGATCTCCTGAGGTGTGCAAGGTGGCTGTGGCCATGAGGCATTATGTCTGCATTTTATATCTGTATTAATGTTTATATTGTTTGTCTATTTTTGTCCTGTGTGAGTACAGGCCCGGAGCACGAGCAGGTGCACACGACTCCAGGCTGCGCTATTAAACTCATTACATCTAATATTGCACGTACTTGCATGTATTTCCACACATTTATCCCCTTAAAAACACTCTAATGGCCTTTATGTGTTTATGTGAGTCTTCAGACATGAAGCGCGTGGCAGTACGGGGCACGTGACTCTCGAGTTCACTACAAAAAGTGGAAACACTGGGCTCGTTTATAGTTTATAGGCTCACAGTTGTTACACAGACATTCATACTCATTAACCCATGTCTATGGTGTTAAACTGTCAAAAAACCAAACCTCAGATGGAACGCTCAAACTAAAGCAAAACAACTGCGTTGCTATGGAGATCAGAACATGTTTTCAAAGCATTTTTTAAATATTCCAATTTAGAAGCTCGGGCGCCATCTTGTTTCACAAAATACCTCAAGTTCTGATGAATTTAGACGAGATAACAAAAACACACTTCCCATAAATGTGATGCCAACGTCTGACTTAGCACTCGTTCTGATATATTAAGAACAATTTCACCACTACTACACCATTATTCAAACTGAAACCTGGAGTGAAAGTCGCAACCTATAAAACGTATCAAACTCGGTTATGTGAGAGACCAGCCTTACGTAGCATGTGGACAAAAACTGTTATTAAGTCATTAAGTATTTGGGCTACGTTATTCATATTTATCATCACATAATTAAATGAGATTTGATTGATTTTACCGTCAGCGAAGAGATCCAGGATGTCGGGGAGCGGGGGGGAGGAGCCGCGAGACATGATGATCAGGTGTTCAGTCTTTTCAGCGTTTTCAGACTATAAAACAAGTGATAAAAGAGAGTTGCAAAGTGTTGTGATTGCGTTTTCAAACCCGCGAGGGGTTAAGAAGAGATGGATACCAATGTCACGTACAGTGGTCAACTCAGCGTTCAGGTGAGAAGTGATCAACCGACGCAGCAGCGCGCTTATATACTGCTCCTGGACGTTCTATTGCCATGGCACCGACGCACCGACGCACCGTGCGTCTGTATTTCTTTTTATGTAAAATCAGACTAACTTTACATTACGCTGCATCACATTCCTCCATTTCAGTCAAAGTGGCCCTGAAACTGGCTCATAATTTGATTCAGTTACTGCCTGTATAACTAACTAATGGGCTCGACACACGGGGAGCGACGTCGCTCGCTCTCCATTTATTTCCAATGGTCCCTGTGCGACGCTGCGAAAATCGCTCGTCTCTCTCACCTCCGCGACAAGCGAAAGTAGTGCACGTGAAAACCTCGCGCTCGTGCACGTGACGTGCACACGCGGGCCTGCGACGCGATAAATTAAAGTTGAAAAATCCCATCTACCGCTATTGCAACTTCAAAATTCCCTCCAAATCAGATGCGCTTGAGGCTCGCGATCCGATCCGGAACAGAGCGCGACGTGAGAAGCTGCCGCTAGTCGCTGCAGTTTGTCGCTGCCCGTGTGTTCGATTTTAAGGCCCCTGCGATGAGTGTCGCTGCACGCTGTCGTTAGTCGCTCCCCGTGTGTCGAGCCCATTATACTGCGGCTCCACGGCTTGGGAAAATACATTATAAGTATTTAATTGAAGTGCGTTTTATTTGTGTTAGTTATTTTTTAAATTGTAGTTTAAATTGTAAACTTATTGTAATGTTGAAATATTAAAATAAAATTACATTTTCATATTCTTCGTCATTCAAAATAAGCGTAACACTCACGAACTATGTTAAAAACAAACAGCGCTCCTCACACACTCACAGTCCTGCGGAAGGACACAGACGCTGTGCAGACCCATGTGCCGTGTCTCAATTCACCAAACCCGCACTTCGAGCAGTACATTGAACGGTGCATTTGGTGAATTGAGACACGGCCACGGATTTCATAAACCAGTTGTCCCCAACCACCGGGCACCGGGTTCCGGTCCGTTACCCATTTGCTCCCGGGCCGCACAAAAACAGTAAATTAATCTGCAACCGCATCTTCACCGACGTAACTTTCTCCCATCCCTCATGACACACAAGTTTGTCCGTAGATATATTATTAAAATCCTGATAGGAAATGGCCTCATAAATCGATTTGATATAACGGCGAGTTTATTATATCTGTGCTGATCTGCTCTTGTCATACGTGATCACATATAACGCATCAGACACTTCGCCCAAAAGTGGAGCCACAAACTCATGAAAATGAGACAAAAACAAAAGACCTCCAAGAAAAAGAAAGATACATTTAACAGACAACACCATGAGTCCTACTTAAAATACGGGTTTGTTGCTACAGGTGAGTCTCACGCGGCGAGTCGCTCTGTGTAATATGCGGAGAAATGCGAATGAGGAAATAAAACGTTCAAAATTGCTTTGGCACATGGAGACTCAGCACCTGGATTAAAAGATAAGCCTTTGGAGTTTTTTGAAAGAAATTACGGAGCAGACTGGACATAAACACGCTGCGGGAGTCATTGTCTCCTGTAACTCCTGATGAGACCAACTCATCACAGAAACAAGCGCAGCTCCCACTGATTCTGCGGGATGGTGAGTTGTATTTTTTTTTATAAAAAGGTTAGGGACCCCTGTCATATGCACATTATAGTTGTTTACACAAAGCGTAAGACTAAAAAAAACAAAAACAAACAATATATACAGTTTTATCTTCATTTTAGATGTTAAAAAATATTTGCGGCTCCCAGTGTTTTTTTTCCGTGGACTCTGGGCACAAATGGCTCTTTGGGGGTTAAAGGTACCGACCCCTGGTATAGGTCCTCTGCTGTGGGTTAATACAGTGGGTTGTAGTCGTAGTAGTAGTAGTAGTTGTAGTACACGACCTCTGCTCTGGTATGATACAGTGTGTAGTACATGTCTTTGGCTCTGTTATAGTACAGTGTGTAGTTGTAGTAGTAGTAGTAGTAGTAGTAGTAGTAGTAGTAGTAGTAGTAGCAGTAGCAGTACATGTTCTCTGCTCTGTTGTAGTTCAGTGTGTAGTAATGGTAGTAGTATTAGTCAGTGGCGGGCTGTGTATTTCACACCTAGGCCTTCAGTAGTCCTCCGTCTGAATCAATCCAACCCTCAATAACTATTTTATGGCCATAAAACTTTTACGACACAACAGCATCAATAATAACCTCATAAAATTGCAATATTATTTAGGAATATAGCCAAATTTTACTCACCAAAAATCCGTTTTATTTGTACACAAAATCCATCCTCCTTTCTTTCCTCAAGAAGATTTCAATTACTCTGTCGTACAGATTATCCGTGTGTTTCAGTTCCATCAAGAAGTCCTTTTCTATCGCCATCGAAGCTAATGCTGAAAGTCGAGCCCTGTCTGTCCGCGAGGGTCTTGCGGTTGACCTCTTCGTGCGCTCGGAGCCCGCGCTGTGTTCAGTGGCCAATCATAGGCTGTGAAAACGCTGACGTTTCCGTACGCCTGATAGAAGGCCTTGGTGTCGCCAACTCCAAATCTGATTGGTTAAAGCAACAGTTTTACCGACACTTATTTTGTGCTACAGGGCCCGCAGAACTGATTACGAAGGCCTCCAGGTAGATTTCGGACCCTGGCAACAAATAATGGCTGAAATGTGATTGGTTAAATGCTTAAATATGAAAACACACATCTGGAAGCAGCGCAACCAGGGGAAAAGCAATGAAAGGAAGCTGACAGACAATTTGGAATGATTTAATAAGTATTCATGGACAAAATATAATTAACATCAGTCTCTGATTCAGATATGTTTTTAGGACAGCAGATAAGGCCTTGCAGGCCCTGACGGTCCACCACTGCTGTGGAACATTCCAGCCAAAGAAATAACATCTCCATGGAGACAAACAGGTGGTAGTTACATAATACACCTTTAACAACGTATGTATTCCCAACCTGAACCTGACGACAGGCTGTGCATAGACCATAGTCTGTATAAAGAAGGATTAGGGTTTATGCCTATGGCATAGACGTCTGACCTCAGTCATGTGGGCGGAGTCATGCTCCACTGTGAGAGGAAGTGGATGTAATAATGTCACTATGTGTAGTAGCCTGTTTAAAAGAACTAAGCAAACAGTTATGAGTAATCACTCAATTTATTTGATCCTAAAAGTAAGAGGCCGAACCAAGCTTCCAATCCTGTAATAATATTATTCTATCATTAAAAAGAAGCCTGGATTTGGGAGATTGGGCCTGAGTAAAAATCCCATTTTAACTGAGTAAAAATCCCATTTTTTTATATCATATTTTTTATGATGAAATTAAATGATATTAAGGCAGTCCCTTGGCAGGATAAGGGTTGTTATGGTTCATATATTGCACATAATATAAATAGACTGTCAAGTCACTAAATCATGAAACATCACTTTTGACTTCATACCATACATATGCACTGCAGCTCCAGTGCTCTCATGCCACGCACTTCCAAAGTGCTGCCACAAATACAAATCCACAAAGATTACTTAAAGATATGAGTAGTCTATGATTGAAAAACACAACACAAGTCTTTTTACATGGTCAGCTCTGTCACTGTTTTCTTACCAGTGAAAATGCTGTTAAAATGAATCATTTGGAGAGAGAAGGTGTGGGAACACTTCTGATGACCTCA
The DNA here is from genome assembly GCA_019594935.1 of Periophthalmus modestus. Lineage (NCBI taxonomy): Eukaryota > Metazoa > Chordata > Actinopteri > Gobiiformes > Gobiidae > Periophthalmus > Periophthalmus modestus. Next base: position 30,357,898 of record JAIEZT010000012.1, on the reverse strand, counting down.
TCTTGTTTAACAATTACACCACACTTACTGCCAGGTTTTAATGAGCATAAAGAGCCATGCTGGAAATACTCAAACCCTCTTCAAATGGGACTAGTCAGCGATTTTGTGTCATATGTCTTCTGCGTGCATCTGCATCTAAATGTCACTCGTTTTATTGTTCGATAACCAGGAAGTGTTTGTTAGAACGCTAGTTGTTGTTAGCTTTATGGTGATGGCAAAATTCCACTCTGAACTGAAAAACATCTTGTGCAGTTTGTGGGTTTGTTTATTCTTATTATTATTTCTGCCACAAAACTGATATGTAAATGAACAGATTCAGAGAGTGCCTCAGCTGCTGTGGGCGGTTGAATTGCTGAAGTCTTGTTGCAAATAAACGTTGTCCCCTACTGCAAGGCATTTTCCCATAGAGAACAGCAAGTTTACCAATGTTAACCCTCAACCCTTAACCCTAACCCTTTTCGCTTTGGGCTTAAACGTGTGATGATATGCACGAAAGAGCATGTGGAGACAAAGACATGAATCCAGGGCCCAATATGCAGTGACCAGACCCTGCAGTCTCCACTTTAGGACATGGAACAAACATGTGAAAGTCCAGTTTGTTGGACAGCTGCTGTGGAATGCTTTGTTTCGTTGGGGACTTCTGGGAGTCAGGACCAAATTAAAGAGTTTATATTTTATCACTGCTGCTTTATCTATTTATTTATTTATTTGACAGGGACAGTGTACATTAATGAACATTTCTGTAAATGTACCAGATATAGCCACAAGGCTAATTTTCATCCGCAGTCCCTGGACAGATGTTATGGTGTCACCCTAAAAAAAGGAGGTTAAAAACAAAATATTTACATTACTATTTACAACATTAATCACTCACATCCTTGCACACAAGTTCAATATTTACATTCACATTCATTCATACAAGATGAGACAACAAACGTTTAGACATGATTAAAGACAGACATGAAGCACACAGATAAAATCAATGTAAACAAATTTGATTCTTAAGAAGCCACTTTTTTAAATGAGTTTTAAAATTATCATAAGTTGTGACTTCTCTTATTGTGATGGGTATGGAGTTCCACTGATGTGCTGCTGTAACTGAGAAAGATGACTGTCCAAAAGAGCTTTTCCGGAATGGGATTATGCCCCTCTAACTGCCCCCCGAGTAACCCGGTTTGTGGATGATCTTACTGAAACAAACTGAGCCAGTGGAGGTGAAGACAGACCATTAATAATTTTAAACAGGAGACACAGATTTGTATATTTGAGCATGTTGTCCCAGTTCAGAAGATTAAGTTTCTTTAGTATTGCACAGTGATGATATTGGATTGGTTTCTTGTCCAGTGTTTTTATGGTTCTTTTGTATAGAGATTCAAGCGGTTTGAGGGTAGTGCTGTTTGTTTGTGACCAAGTAGTTAAACAGTATTTAATATGGGAGAGGATCATGGCGTGCATATAAACTGTGGCTGCATTATGTGACAGTTGAGGTCTGATGAAACGGTAATTGGAAAGATGAAATTTGACTTTATTGCAGACTTTCTGTACTTGTGATTTAAATGTTAGTTTAGAGTCCATTTGTACTCCAAGGTACTTGTATTCCGATACAACCTGAAGCCTTTTTCCAGAGACCAAGACATCAGGTTGTACATAGGGGGTGCTGGATTTGGTGAAAAACATTGCTACTGTTTTTTCAACATTGAGCTGTAAACAAGACTGATTTAACCAGTTTGAGACGTGAACCATAGACTGGGAGAGAACTTCTGCTACTTGTGAGATGCTGCTGCCATGTGTGTAGATTACCGTATCGTCTGCATAAAGTTGAATGTGTAGGTTTGGACAAACTGCTGGGAGGTCGTTGATGTATAAAGAGAAGAATAATGGGCCTAGAATGGATCCTTGTGGGACACCAGTAGACAACAGGAGAGGGGGTGACGTATGGTTTTGTATTCTGACCAACTGTGAACGGTTTAGGAGATAGGAAGAAATCCATTGTAGGGTTAATGCTGAGAAGTTGAACTTTGTGAGTTTTGTGATTAACTTTGTGTGATTTACAGTATCAAAGGCTTTTTTGAGGTCGAGAAAAATGGCTCCCACAACTCCTCCCTTATCCATCATAGCTTTTATGCTTTCAACGAAAAAGCAATTGGCAGTCTCAGTGGAATATTTATGCCTGAAACCGAACTGCATTGGGTGTAGTCCTTGAGAACTTGTGTTAAGGTGTGAGATGATTTGGTTTGCTATTAGTTTCTCAGCAACTTTTGAGACTATTGGAAGAATGCTGATGGGTCTATAATTGGCAACACATTGAGGGTTTCCACTTTTAAATATTGGAATGACTGCAGCTGATTTCCACCCATTTGGAAAGGTTCCTTCTGAGATTGACTGATTAATTAATTGTGTTATAGGTTTGGATAAGGTGGAACTAAGCTCCTTCAGCATAAGTGTGTCCAAAAGTGTCCTTTGTCCTTGATGGTTTCAGCATTTTGATAGTTTGTCTAACCTCACCTTCAGTGACATTCATTATGCTGAAAGATGGCTCTGTTGTGTCCAGTGCCCCCACATTTGTGTTGTCCGGTGCGAAAGACTGAGCAATAGTAGCTACGGAGTCAATAAAGTACTTATTTAGGGTTTGTGCTATATCACAAGGGTTGGTTAGGAGTTCTCCATTTACTTTTATTTCGATATCTTTATTTTTCTTTTGCTGTCCTGTTAGTTTTTTTTAGTTGTTCCCAGGTAGCCTTGATATCCCCTTTTGTATTTTCAATTATGGTCAGGAAGTAATCAGCTTGAGCCTTTTTCATGCTTTTAACAACTTTGTTTCTCAGTGTAGTAAAGATCTGTCTGTCAGTTGATAACTTGGTTTTATGTGATGTTTTTAGTGCATGGTCACGGTCTTTCATAAGTTGAATAATTTTTGGATTAATCCAAGGTAGTGAATTTTTGGGGCTTTTGTGTTTAATTTTACAGGAACATTTTTGTATTGTTTTATTTAGAGTTGATAAAAATACCTCACTGTTTTTTTCACACTCTGCTTCCTGGAGAATAGAATCCCGATGTATATCCTCAACTGCTGTTTTAAAGTGTTGCTGTTTATGTTTAGGAATGCCAACAGAGTCATGTTTTTTGATAAGGGGTCGGAATCTTTTTTTTTTTTTTCTTTGAAAACAACATATTATTATTTTCTCATCTGTCCTTGTGGGTCATTTAAAGCATATAAAATCACTATAGGCACAGAAAGTGTACCCTAACCCCTAACCCTATCCCCTCACCCTATCCCGCTCCTGTCTCCCCAGCGTACTATATTATCTCACAATTTTAGCTCTCGTTGTATTAAATCTATCAGCGCTCACTGAACATATTATTCACTCAAAGGAGCAAATTGCAGCAGTGTCAGGTTTTTGCTCCACTTTTAGCTTGTTTAGCTGTTTAACACAAGAGCAAGCGCTTGACAAATGAGGCCCTAAGTGTTGTTTTTCACATTTTTAAGACAGGTACAGAAATCAGGTACAGCGCCTTTAACTCTATGCTATTTATTTGTCAATAATTCTCCTTTAATGTGGCATTTAACTTCTCTGTCTCCATGGAGACAAACAGATAATGTCGCCAGGTCAAGTTAAAGGTCTCTGGAGAGACAATCTCACTCAGCATAGGAATTGGTCCAACACATGACTATAAATCGTACATACCTGCCCTGGGGCAAAACAACCGAGATGTGGCACTCGAGCAGCAGTGTTCTGGATGTACTGCATCTGTACTGCATCTTAAGGCTCGTTTGGAGAGGCCATTGAGCAGGACGTTACAGTAGTCTAACCTACTGGAGACAAATGCATGGATAAGTCTCTCTAAGTCTGGTTTTGACAGTATACCTTTGAGTTTTGCAATGTTTTAGATGGAAAAAGATGCAGATGTTACAGTTTTAATGTGGCAGTTAAAGTTCAAGTCTGAGTCCATTATTACCCCTAGATTTCTAGCCTGATTTGAAGGTTTTTAGAGAGAGAGACTGGAGGTGACTGCTAACACTTTCTCTTTGTTTCTGTGTGGCCAAAGACTATGACTTAAGTCTTGTCTGAGTTTAGCTGAAGAAAGTTGTTTTGCATCCACACACTGATCTGTTGGATGCAGTGGCAGAGTGAATCCACTGGTCCATATTCACCTGCTGCCAGTGAGACATAGATGTGAGTGTGATCTGCGTAGTGAGGTTGTGGTAGGACACATTATTGCTGCTTATTAACTGGTTACCAGCAGCATGTAGAAATGAAACAACGAGGTCTCAGGATGACGCCCGGGCCCCTACAGGTCAGGGAAATTTTATTTAAAACACATTTTCCAATTTCAACAAAGTACTCCCTGTTTCTAGATAGTTTCTTGAACCAGTTTAGTGCCCACTTTAGTCTCTGTAAGAGGATCCCATGATCCACAGTGTCACAAGACCTCACTCAGATCTAACAGGATCGAGACTGAGACAGGCGGATGTCAAACCCTGACCACAAACACAGATTAAAACATTCATATATCCATAAGCAAGGGGGGTAAAGTGTCTTGTCTAAGAACACAAAGACACTATACAGTGCTGGGGTTTGGAGTTGCACCACCAGCCCCTGGGCAACAAGACAAAACACTAACAAGTAAGTGCCCTTTTTTGACATACTTTCCCTAAAATATTCCATAGTACTGCATTAAACTCAGATATAAGCTAATACAGAGAGCTAATATGGAGAGCTGAAACAGAGAGCTAAAACCAACCGGAAATCCTCTCCATCTGCATGTTGTAATGGTAATTGGCCACATTGTCCGAGGATGAGTGTTCAGAGCTTGTATTTTTCCTGAATGCGCTGCGTTGGTGGCGGGAGATACCCAGAACAACTGTAGCCCAATTAATACTCACATCTTCTCATTCACCTGTTAGGCCCTGGTCCGTCTGACACGGGGGAGGAATGGAATATTAAAACACAAACGTTATGATGCATCGCAGGCTTTGTGTTCAAAGAATCCCTCATCAGTCCTTAATTAAAACCAGCGTCAACACTACGTCAGAGTCAGTATGTGTGGGCGTCAAACACGTTCAAATTATTTATAGTATTTTTGTTAACACTTTTTTTTTTTCCAATTTAAAAGTTACTTCCAGAGTATCCGAAAATGTACTCAAGTAAGAGTGATGTTGATTCAAAATAATATTACTCAAGTAACAGTAGTGGTCCAAGAAATTACTCAAGTAAGACTAATTGAAAGTTGATGTAATTTGAAAGAAAAAAACGAAAAAAATAGATTCAGGTATTTTCAATGAGACATAAAAATGAGCCAATGGGCCACCAGGGCCACCAGTGGGCCCCCAAGAGCCCATACCTTTATATTGAAAATAATATACACTCGTTCAAAAGTTTGGGGTCACCCAGACAATTTTGTGTTTTCCATGAAAAGTCACACTTTTATTTACCACATGAGTTGTAAAATGAATAGAAAATATAGTCAAGACATTGACAAGGTTAGAAATAATGACATTTATTTGAAATAATATTTTTTTTCCTTCAAACTTTGCTTTAGTCAAATTATCCTCCATTTCCAGCAGTTACAGCATTGCAGATCTTTGTCATTCTGGCTGTTAATTTGTTGAGGTAATGTGGAGAAATTTCACCCCACACGTCTAGAAGCTTGTCCCACAAGTTGGATTGTCTGGATGGGCACTTTTTGCGTATCATACGGTCAAGCTGCTCCCACGACAGCTCAATGGGGTTTAGATCTGGTGACTGCGCTGGACACTCCATTACAGATAGAATACCAGCCTCCTGCTTCTTCTCTAATGAGTTCTTGCACAATTTGGAGGTTTGCTTTGGGTCATTGTCCTGTTGTAGGATGAAGGTCAGCATCCCGGAGTCGCCTCTTCACTGCAGATGTTGACACTGGTGTTTTGCAGGTTCTATTTAATGAAGCTGGGTCTTTATCTAGAACTTATATTCTTGCGCAGTTGTGCAGGGGGCCTCACACTTCTATTTCTACTCTAGTTAGAGCCTGTTTGTGCTGTTCTCTGAAGGGAGTAGTACACACCATTGTAGGAAATGTCTCTTGGCAATTTCTCATATGGAATAGCCTTCATTTCTAAGAACAAGAACAGACTGTCGAGTTTCACATGAAAGTTCTCTTTTTCCGGCCATTTTGAGCTTTTAATCAACCCCACATGCTCCAGATACTACTGATGCTACTTTTATAGCTTCTATAACTAGCTAAACTATGCTAACATGATGAACACACATTAGCCTCTGACACAATGAGCAAACACATTGTACCATTAGACACTGGAGTGATAGTTGCTGGAAATGGGCCTCTATACACCTATGTAGATATTGCACCAAAAAACAGACATTTGCAGCTGGAATAGTCAGTTACCACATTAACAATGTATAGAGTGTGTTTCTGATTAGTTTAAAGTTATATTCATTGAAAAAAAAAAAAAAAAAAAAAGAAAAGAAATTGGTGTGAACAGCTGTGTTTACACTGGTGTGAAGGACCCCCTTCACCAGAGGTGCACTCTGGGTGTGCTGAGGCAATGGGTGTGTTACAATCTAAAAGACTAAAAGTTAGTTAAGTTATCTAAAGATCTAAAGTATGAGACAATGCATGAAGAGCCCCAGAGGAAGATCTTTTTGGGGAAAGAGCGAATTTTCAGAGAGGACTTGAAATATGTCCCCACTGTACACCACTGGACCTGTAGGATAAAACAGTGGCACTGAACGTGTATAATTCTGCAGACAGGACACACATCAGAGCGGCAGAGGACAGCAGGTGGGTCCATTTATTACACTGGCTGTTTCTGGGTTGTGGCTCGTCCTTTTGTGAACTGTGACATGACAGTGCAGCTGAAACGGGTCACTGCTCCTGTTGTCAGATTAACAGTGTAATGAGTATTGATGGGCCAGACCCAAGCTGGAGGGTCATCCAGTCAAAATGCAGATAAACACAGGGTCAAAGGCATCATTTGTGTCATATCAGGTCTACAAGCAGTGTATAGGTCACCTTACGCCCATCTGAGACAGAGTTCAAGGTATACACTGAGCACAAGGTGCACATGAAAGGATTGACTGATATTATTGCCCAATGCAATAACCAAATGGCCAAACTCCCAGTTTATGTCACCAAGGGAAACTTTGCTGTCATCATGGTTCGGGGGTAGTTTAAAACACCACATCTTGGCAAGAATTGTGCCGGCTGTCTAACGGTTCTTCACAACTGCAAGCCATCCTAGACAAAAATGAGAACGTTTTTTGAGATGAATTATGCAGCAGGAAAGAAACCACTGTGATACTTCACATCAAATAGGAAGCAAACCTGTGTTCATGAAGGCCAGAACAGTGCCTTATGAGATACTTGATAAGATTAAGAAGATCTGGACTCATTAGTTAAAAATGGAGTCTTGGAACCTGCCACAACCAGTGAGTGGGCCACACCAATAGTGTCAGTTCACAAAAAGAATGGAGGAATATGCACATGTGGAGACTTTAAAGTGACTGTAAATCCCTCTCAGTGTAGAGCAATACCAACTGCCTTTAATTGATGACTTGTTTGCAGGTCTGAGCAGAGGTCAAAAGTTCAGCGAAATTGACCAGGCTTATCTACAAATGCATGTGGATGAACAATCACATGAGTTGATAACAATTAATACTCACAAAGGACTTTTCAGGTATTGCAGATTACCTTTTGGCATCAAATCGGCCCTGGATCTGTTTCTGCGGGCCATGGATCAGATCCTGAGTGCCTTGCAGGGAGTACAGTGTTATTTCAATGATATTCTCTGCACAGGTGCAAGCGACAAAGAGCATCTTCACAACCTGGATGCTACACTACAAAGGCTATGACAGTACGGTCTCAGAGTTTGCAAGGTGAAAGGTGAGTTCTTGAGTACCTAGGACACGTGATTGATGGCCTACACACTGTTCCTTCAAAGATAGTGACTATGGTGGATGCACCCTCACCTGAAAATGTGAATCAACTGAGATCTTTTCTAGGCCTCCTGAATGACTATGGGCAGTTTATACCTAACCTTGCATCACTGCTTAAGCCGTTAAGTGTTATGTCAAGACAACAGATGGAAATGGACAAGTGAAAAAGCTTTTCAGAATGCATTTTCTTATTTTTGTGTTTATCCTTTGAAAATACCAGATTTTATTAATTATTATTGTTTAGTTTTAATGATGTTTAGTCATTCACATTACATTGACTTCAAATTATACATCTGATATTACGTCCAGACAGTTATAAGTTACTCTTACTTGAGTCATTTCGTTTGTACTTCTACTTGAGTAATATTATTTTGAAGTAGCATTATTTTTACTTGAGTACACTTTTTTCTATTCTATCCACTTCTGTTAATAATAAACAATAAAGTGCAGGTAGTAAGAAAATGAAGTGAGCCGAATGTATTTTAATGATAATCTACACTTAATTATATTATCTGAAAGTTGGTTTCATCCCAGCTCCAACTGTATTTTCAGGACTGTAAGCCAAAAAAATGCATAATAATGAAGAAAAAAACATATGTGAGTTGCACTGGACTGTAAGGCTCATTTTTTGGGGGAAATTTATTTTGCAAAATCCGAGACCAAGAACAGATATTTTTAAAGGCAAGTTATAATAATAACAATGAAATAGAGAACAACAGGCTGAATATCAGTACAGCACGCTAACATAACACATTTATATTTATTCAGCTTCATGAAGCATAGACAGAACTGAATATATGTCTGGTATGTTAACATACAATATTAACAGTTAAATCAGATAACTAAAGCTTAAAAAATAAGCTAAAAAGTTTACTCTCAATCTCACTCCAAATCACTAAATCCATTGAATTCTTCATTCTCAGTGTCACTTCTGAACAATTCCGCCAGCTCCAGAAGTAGATGCGTGACTCTTATACTGGTCCACATGTCTAGAGTTGGGTGGTTGTCAGTGTCGAATGCCTTCTCCAGATCCACAAAACACATGTGGACTGATTGGGCAAACTCCCAGGAACCCTCGAGGACCTGATGGAGAGTATAGAGCTGGTCCAGTGTTAATCATTTTTCTTATTTACAAAATGCATAACCTAAAAAATAATTTATTTTAAGATAACCCAACCAAGCAAAGGAAGTTTAAATCTGAGGAGGCTTAAAACTAGCATTATGAAAACACCAACACCATGGGTTTAATGAAGAAAAATTACCGGGAGGCTGTTACCACGGTAATTGACAATTTAAAACAAACTATCCTATATCTGGAATGGTCAATAGTCCTCAAAATGTTGCCTATAACAGGGAGCTGAAACCCATTAAAATGTGTTATACTTCAACAGGGCACAGCAGTGCATTAGGTTTTACAAGAAACAAGGCCTTTAAACTGCCATTGTTCTTTTGAAGAAAAAACAAGAACCTTAAAGTAGCCCACCCAACCCCACACACCCCACACACCCCACACACCTCACACCATCAGAGGTGCATGTCTGTGATGTCCCAGTGTCCACAAACGCCCCACATGCAGGCGATTGATGCCACTTCCTGTCTCTCTCCTCTACTTCCTGTCCATAGTGTGGCTGCGTCCATATGCTTCCTTAAGGAGGGAGAAGGAAGGATGCCCTCACACCTCGTCTCCTTCTGTCCTCACTTTGAGCTCCAGGAGGTCAGAGATCCGGATTGGGTGTGCGCCTTTACTGCGTATTCATAAAGTCAAGAGCAGGGATGTGTCTGTGTAAGTGAGATTAACATAATGAACAGTTTGGACACCTGCCAGGTCAGCCATTATAATCTGCATTCTTCAGGCTTTTTAAATGACTTTGGACACCTTGGTCTTGAGTCTCTCTGTTGTACAACATAATGTGTGTGTCTAGAAAATACCATACCAACAAAAATTTATAGCAAAATAAGGTTAACGGTCAAACCTCTATATAAAAGCCTGAACTCGTCAGAGCTAAGCAAGGCCAGGCCTGGTCTGGACTTGGATGAGACCCCTGGAATATCTGGGGCCATGGGGGGGGACGCCAGTGGCGCCTTTTCACAGCCGCTTAAAGCAACAGCATCACTGCTGAGCTACAGCACAGTCAGTCCATGTGAGGCACGAACGGCTGGTGCCTCTCCACATGTCTCTCAGTATTTCAACGGTAAAAGTAAAATTTCAACAATTTTGAATGAAAAAAAAAAAAAAATAGAAAATAACTTTTTAGTCATTGGATAAATATAACCATTTAATTTGTTTTTTCTCTGTGATGACAGGTGAGGCACGGCCTCAACTGTCTCCCCTGACTGCACGTCACTGCTTACCACAGTCGAGTACATAGTGAATGAATAATGCACAGTTATGAGGTGACAGTGAGCATCAGGGAATGCATTATATACATTATATAAGACTAATTCGGTATTATACTTAAGTACAATAAAAGATATGCATAATAAAGAGAAAGTTAACAGTGAAACACAGAAATTTGACTTTTTCTGATGGTGGGGTCTGCCACATGCTTGTCTTCATGGACATGTTATTACTTTACCTGCAATGTTTTATAGTGTGGCATTAAACTTAGGTAGTAACACCAGAAAACTTACAGGTCAGATCTGTGGAGAGGCCACCCCACTCACTGTGAGAAAGCATGGTATTTTGAGCAATGAAAAGACCCCTAAAGAAACAAGATACATACATTTAATGCCATATTTTGGAACATTCTTGGGAGTAACATCTCCATAGAAACAATCGAGCGGACCATCCACCAGAAAAGTTCCATAGGGCACCTACAACAGTAGTCTGATTTATTTGCTCTTAATCTGTCCATATTGTTTTGAAATGAGTTTTAGTAACATTTTTTTGTTGCCTTCTCTTATGCCTCTTAATTTCTGTTGCAGCATTATATTCCCTAACAATAACATTAGAATTATGTTCTAAAGATGGTCTAAATTATAAATAAGTAAATTTTCTGCAGCTTTTAGCATTTATTAAACACTGAATGTTTTGTTTCCAGCCCAGAATATGTTTAACACGAAGTCTCTGAACATTTTGTGCTAAAACCAAACAAACGAACCTTCACTTATTTAGATTTATTCCAAGCAAATTACATGAGGGACCAACTCGCCTCTGTGCTTCCAACAACCCCATCTCATAAATTCAGCTCATCACAGTATGAGTCTATGTGTATTCCTCCAGGGACCAGCAGGATTTTAATTAAAGACTTGGGTCTGTGCTCTGTCTGTGTGGGTTTAACTATACCCCCTTTGTTTACCACCACAATGGAGCTTTGCATTGAAACATATTTCTTTGGGTTTGCCTAGAATATGGGTATACTGCTGCTGCTGTTCATGCAATAACCACAGTCAAGCAGAGGGGGCAGCAACCACCCACTCAGGGCAGCTATATCTGACGCTTATGAGTCATGAAAAAAACTGATAATCTTTGTGACTAAAGGGAAGAGGGGGAGGAGAGTGAGACATTGGTGGGCTCTAGCAGAGGGAGAGAGAGAGAAAAAGGGAGAGAGAGGTGAGAGAAGAGGGATAGAAAAAGAAGGAATGAAGGAAAGAGTAAGAGAGGAGAGCATAGGCTTCTGTGTTTCCAAATAATGAAAGAAAAAATAGATATAAATCTACGTAACTTGTTCCTACAGCTCTCACAAACCCTTTTGCACATTGCTAATATTAACATGCACGAACAGTTTGGCCACAACTTTATAAAATACTTTTTCACTTTTTACCCTCCAAATGTCTCATATAGTGACTCACATGGCTCTTAAAAGTTTGAGATCTGTAAAAAAAAATTGTAATAGAAGAAAGAAAAAGGCAGCAGAGGTTTTAAGCCCGAGTTTAAACCCTATCATAATCCTCTGGAGTAAAGGGGCTTGTACATGTTTAAAGTGTAAAGGGGTTTATACATGTTTAAAGTGTAAAGGGGCTTGTACATGTTTAAAGTGTAAAGGGGCTTGTACATGTTTAAAGTGTAAAGTGGCCCTTCGCTAAAATGTTTTCAGAAATACTCAGTTGGCAGTTGTTTCCACATGGTTCTCATCCAACAATGTGCCTGTTTGGAAAGAAATAAATTACCCCAGACTTGCTTCTGTTTGGCTTCCATCCAACAAAATGCTATTTAAATTGGCATAAGGTAACAGTACTTTCACTTGGCACTGGCAACATTCAGTTTCATGTGTTACTTTATTATAGGGTTATAGTTCTACAGTTCTCTTCATGATGTAAGTGTACTGAGATGGGCTTTGGACATTAGAAATACAATATTATATGTTTTAAAACAATTATAGGCGCTGTAACTGTTATGGTGTAGGTTCCACCACCTGTCTGACCCCATAGAGATAATATTGGTTTACCAAGCTGCGTGTCAGATCTGTGGTGATGTAAGATTGCATTTTATAGGGTATGTTTAACACAAATGCAAATATATAAGTTTAAAATCATACTATGGAACATTCAAGGAACACCAACAACATCTCCATGGAGACAAGCAGGTGACAGATAAAAGTTGACATTACATTAACTATTTAAAATATAGTATAAAACTGTTTAAGGTGGATGTCATCAAAATTAAAGTGACTTGCATATAATTTCCCACAGCACATGACTGCAGTCTTGTGTTCGACCTGAAGAAACAAAAGCTTCCTCATTTTTCTCATGATCACGGCACATTTCTGACATAGTTACCCTTGAGCTCGGAGCACCGCGTTTTCTCACATGAGGGAATGTCCCTGTGAGTGGGCTTTGGCTTGCACTGCTCCACATGCCAAGTGTGAATGCGTAGTTTCACACACCTAGGAGCAAACAGGAAGGAGACGCCGAATTCTGATGTATGAGCTACGAATTTAGTGTTATATACAGGCATGATATACAGGTGTTATGTAGAGGTAAAGGCAGTCTGTAACGTTCATATAGAGGTAAAGGGCCACATTCTGATCTATGAGCTACAGGGGCACAATGGTGACATATTCAGTGTTATATATAGGCGTCATATACAGGTGTTGTATAAAGGTGTTATATACAGGTGTTATATACGGGTGTTATATACAGGTGTTGTATACAGGTGTCAGATATAAACTTAGTGGGAATCAGACGTTCAGATGTAATAATAATAATACTAATTAAAAAAACTGCAAGCAGTGATAAAGGCCCTCGCCACCCCCTTGCGACCGCGGGGTTCACGCAACCGCGGAGTTTGCGCCACCCCGGAGTTCGCGCCTCTCGTTCCCGCTTCTCATTCCCGTTTACATCGCCCCTCCCACCAAAAACAGCGACTGAGTAATACTACTCCATTCATTCCAATGAGAGCATTTATGACATTTTCACGTCTGCACGGTTGGAAATAGAGGTATGTCTTCATTGCCTTTTTTGTTCAGTATGATGAGTGGAATATGTGTACCAAATTTTCAGTGATTTATGACAAAGTAAATTTTTTCATCCCAGTTAACCAAAACCCATGTATTTCAATGAGAAATGTCGGTTGTTACCATGGCAACACACTTTCAAATAGAGGTATATTCTCTTTGGCTTTTTTTTTTTCAGTATGGTGATAGGGATGTCCATGCCAAATTTCAAATGTTTTTGAAAAAGTAAATTTTTTGGGGTCCCTTTCAAAATTTCCAGGGGGCGCTGTGGAGCAATGGATTGTCTGAGCAATGTAAAGTGTATATCATGACATTCAGATAAACATTGTGACCAAAAATGTATATTAATGCCGGTTAACAAGACACTGCATGTTCGTGTTAGGTGCAATTTAATACTTGAAAAAAAACGCCGTTTTTTCTTTGCATGTTGGCCACACCCACATTTTATGACTTAGAAAAATTCAAGTGAGTCGACTTTAATCCCACATGGGTCTAGTTCATTTTGTCCACTTTTCAAGTTTGTTGAATGAAAATCCATGGCGTAAAAAATTCTAACGTGACAGTTAAAGTTTCAAAAAAATTGTGTTCCGTCCACAATGGCCGACTTCCTGTGTCGGGTTTAGGGTGGGGTCATAATATAATTTTTTACTTGTCTTGACATGTTCTATGGTTCTACTAAATTTCATTTGTCTACGATGAAAAAAGGTCTGTCATTGACGTAATGTATTTTGAAATTTGAGGTGGCGCTATTGAGTCATTTTGATACGTACATGTTTTTTGCCTATAAAAATAATGAATTTTTCACCAACCTTGAATTTTGGGTCATAGTTGGATTAGTGCAGAGCATCTATTTAGTCGACAACAAAGTCAGTACTCTGAACCCCATTCATTTCAATGACACATTATGACGTTACCACGGTAACATAGTTGGAAATAGAGGTATGTTCTCATTGCTTTTTTGTTCAGTATGTATGTCAAGGCAGATGTGCTTGCCAAATTTCAAATGTTTATGACAAAGTAATATTTTTCAGTCCCATTCAAAAGTTCAAGGGGCGCTGTGGAGCATTGTAATATCTGATTCATGTAAATTGTATATCTGTGCGTTCAGGTCAACATTTTGAACAAAACGTATATTAACGTATATTAATGCCGGGAAAAAGGATCCTGCATGTCTGAGTTACACGCTTTTTAAAAGTTCAAAAATTGCTTTTTTTCTTTGCAGGATGGCCACGCCCATATTTTATGACATAAAAAATCCAAATGAGTCGCCTTTAAACCTACATGGGTCTAGTTCATTTTGACCAATTTCCAGTTTGTTGAATGAAAATCCATGGCGTAAAAAATCCAAACGTGAACGTTAAAATTTCAAAAAAATGGGGTTCCGTCCACAATGGCCGACTTCCTGTAGGGTTTAGGGTGGGGTCATAATATAATTTTTTGCTTGTCTTGACATGTTCTATGTTTGTCCCCAAATTTCATTTGTCTACAATGAAAAAGGTCTGTCATTGCCGTAATGTATTTTGAAATCTGAGGTGGCGCTACTGAGTCATTTTGCAACATTAATTTTTTTATACATCAAAATATCAACTTTTTTGCCAATCTTGAATTTTGGGTCATAGTTGGATTAGTGCAGAGCATCTATTTAGTCGACAACAAAGTCCAGTACTCTGAACCCCATTCATTTCATGACACATTTATGACGTTACAACGGTAACATAGTTGAAAATTGAGGTATGTTCTCATTGGCTTTTTTGTTCAGTATGATGAGTGGAATATGTGTACTAAATTTGAATGGGCTATGACAAAGGAAATTTTTTTCATCCCAGTTAACCAAAACCAATGTATTTCAATGAGAGGATTCGGTGGTTGCCATGGCAACACTATTGCAAATAGAGGTATGTTCTCATTGGCTTTTTTGTTCAGTATGGGGATAGAAATGTCCATGCCAAATTTCAAAATTTTTTGACAAAGTAATTTTTTTTGGGTCCCATTCAAAAGTTCAAGGGGGCGCTGTGGAGCGATTTAATGTCTAAAAAATTTTAACTGTATGTCTATGCACTCAGATCAAGATTTTGAACTAAATGTATATTAATGCCGGGAAATAGGACGCTGCATGTTTGAGTTACATACAATTTAATACTTGAAAAAATTGATATTTTTTTTTTTTCGCCAGGCTGGCCACGCCCACATTTTATGATGTAGAAAAATCCAAGACAGTCGGCTCTAATCCCACATGGACCTAGTTTATTTTCACCAATTTGCAATTTTTTTGAATGAAAATCCACAGCGTAAAAAATCCAAACGTGAGAGTTAAAATTTCAAAAAAATTGTGTTCCGCCCACAATGGCCAACTTCCTGTAGGGTTTAGGGTGAGGTCATAATATAATTTTCTACTTGTCTTGACATGTTCTATGGTTCTACCAAATTTCATTTGTCTACGATGAAAAAGGCCTGTCATTGCCGTAATGTTTTTTGATTTTTGAGGTGGCGCTACTGAGTCATTTTGAAATATTAATTTTTTTGGCCATCAAAATAATTAATTTTTCACCAACCTTGAATTTTGGGTCCAATACAATTGACTTTTCGTTAACGTTCAGGGGGTCAAAAATGGCCTCATTCCGGCCACTAAAATAATAAGAATAAGAATAAGAATAATAATAATGGAAACTGATTTTCCACCCATTTTTTTTCTCCTAAACCATAAAAGCTACAGTCATGTGACTTTCTCACATTGTGCCCCATCACAAATAAGGCCCCTATGATTTTTTTCACAAGTCCACGACAAATCGATTGTCTGCTACGAATTTTTGAAAATTAAATTTGAAGAGGGCGCTAGAGAGTCATTTTGTGAGATAAAGCCATGATTTGCATATCATTGTGTTCAGCTCACAAATGTGCATAAACGCTGTATTAGCGTTTTCCCAACAAAACATTTGTGAAAGAGAAATATTTTATTGAAATATTCAAAAAATTGTGATTTTGTATAAAATTCACCATGACCACACCCAAAGTCATATTCAAATATAATTGATGATCTTTAATCTCACATGGGTTTAGTGGGTTTTGGCCAAATTTGAAGTGTTTGTGATGAAAACTGTGCGAGGAGATGTCCTGAATGTGAGGGTGTGCGCTTTTGTCATCACCGGGTTTGATCCAATATGGCCGACTTCCTGTACATTTTAGGGCGGGGCCATAATTTCATTTTTGTCATGTCCTGACATGTTCTATTTTTTGATGCGAGTCTCAGATTTTTCAGTCGACTTTTTTCCGAGTCGGGCTCCCATAGGCCCAATGAAAATCAAAGTTTGAGGTGGCGCTACCGAGTCGTCTTTCATTATTATTTTTCGGGGTCTTCGGTGACAATTAGAGCTTGGCGAGTTCTAATTTTTGACACCACTCACTGGCATGTCGGGGCGTGTTAACCACTTGATTTTTGCCATTTTCCCCGTTTCGGACGCGGTTTTAATGAGTCCCTCGCCGGGACGTTGTCTCCGGCTCGGGCCTAATGATAACAATAATAAATACTCTGTATCAGTATTTGATAAATCAGTATTTATATAAATTATGCAGATGATGAAATCCATGTTTCATTCTAAACTGTTCCAAAAGCAGAATACACACATTTCAGTCATCTGTAGAATGCAGTTTGTCCTGTTTGTCCCTGAACACACCGCCCTCTCATTCATAAACTCACTCACTATTTAAATGTGTTCAAGTGTTTCCGCTCACACATCGAATGAGACACTCTGAGCCTGCTCCAGCTCGGCTCTGTGCAGGACCAACACTTTAACATAAAGATCCATGATGTATATATGAAACATGATCTGTGCGAAATAATTAGATCACAAATATTTTAACAGACTATGAACATTACAGTACAAAACAAACATTATGAACATGATAAGTACAGACTTTGAGCGTTCTTCATGTTCTAAAGTTTAAAGTTGTTCCTTCAGTGAAACATTAGTTGGGCTTAGACTCTTTTAAATTCAAACTGCCAGACAAGACACATTCATGAAGACTTATAGACATATAGAAATGTAGACATATAAACATAAAGACTTATAGACATAGACATAAACACATATAGACAGACAGATATAAAGACATATAGACATAAACATATATATACACGTATAGACATATAGACATAAAGACATATAGACATAAAGAAATATAGATATATAGACATAAACACATATATACATAGAGACATATAGACATATAGAAATAAAGACATATAGACATAAAGACATATATACATGTAGACATAAAGACATATAGACTTATGGACATAAACACATATAGAAATACACTATATACATATAGACATAAAGAGATATAGACACATAAAGACATAATGACATATAGATCAGTGACGTGCGGTGAGGTTCATGGCTGGTGAGGCACTGATGTCGTCGCAATCAGATTTACAAACATACAAACCAGGTGTCAGTACATTTGGCCCCGGGTCAGTTTCTCTCCCAGTGACTTGGGGCCAGAATAAAAAATAATTTCAAAATAAAAGTTTCCGACGTCCGTATGAAAAAGCTCTAATAGTATGCAATTAAAAGTTGGTTTTATATTGGTTTTTTTTATCCTTATTCTGGTTCCCCAATTTTCAGTGGATTGAAGTAATTAAATTTCTTACCATTTTGTACATCTCTGTTTGAAAAGAGCGAGTCTTTCGTCCCGTCGTCTGGAGCAAACCATTTAGCTCCTTTAGCGTTGGTCTCGGTCCTTTAATTGTAATCTCCTGCCTCATCCAAAAGCCAAGTTTAGAAAACTGCTTGAGTCTTTAATCTTCCTCCATTTAAAAAGTAGGGCCAGACATGAAGCAGAAAGTGAATTGCTAAAGTTGACTTGCTAACTCTAAATTGTAGTTTGCGGCCCCTATTCTGCGGGAGTTGCAAGAATCCCTGGGCTCACGAGTGCCCCGTAACATGAGGCAGGGTAACTGCGTGCCTCACCCGGTGCCTTTTCACAGCCGCTATAATGTGCTCAGCCCTTAAAGAGTTAAAAACAGCAGCTTAGCACACAGCACAGTCAGTCCATGTGAGGCACGAACGGCCTGTGCCTCACCACACGTTTTTTCTCAGGTTTTCAATGGTAAAGTAGTAAAAAAAGAATAAAATTGCAAAGTTAAATAGAAAATAACTTTATAGTACAAATTATTGGATACAAATAACTATTTCATTTAGGCACTGCCTCACCTGTCATCACCTGACTGCACGTCACTGATATAGACATATAGACATAAAGACATAAAGACATATAGACATAAAGACATAAAAGACATATAGACATAAAGACATGAAGACATGTATACGTATAGACACATAAAGACATATAGACATAAAGACATATAGACATAAAGACATATAGACATAAAGACATATAGACATATAGACATATAGACATGTAGACATATAGACACATAAAGACATATAGACATATAGACATAAAGACAATTCATGAACTTCTTTTGGTGGTTTTCAGAATGTAGAATGTGATGATGACAAACTGTCAGACAGGAGACACATTACACAAATCATGAAATACTTTTAATATTTTTCATTTTAGCTTCCCCCGCCTGTATTAAATATCACTGGCCTATAATTGTTCCAATGTAATTCATTTTATTCACATTTAAGTGTTAATGTTTCAGTTTCCCCTGAGCAGAAAAATCTGGCCAATACAAAACCCATATTTATTTATCACAAGTTACAGATTTATTTATTAATATGTTTGACCATGATCGTTCTGGTGCAGTCCAATCTGAATCTGATCTGATTCACGGTTCTCTTAAGAAAAAATATATTTCCAACCCATACCATAGACCCTCATGAGCCTGTGTTCCAGACTACATTAGACTCTACATGTCTATAATTACACATATATAACCCACTTTTTCTCTCAGTACTCATGTAAGTGTCACTCTAAAATGAACCCTGTGCCCTGAACCTGCGGCGCTAGTTTTTAGGTCAGGGGTATAATGTGTTTACAGGCTAACTCTCTATCATGTAAGAGCCAAAAACTGCTCATGAAGTCATTCTCTCAGAAAAATAAAAAAACTCTTCTTTTCTGATGTTTTGAAACAGTGAGGCTGAGGGAGAGAGAGGGGACGAGTAGACCTTGGTTCCACGCTCTCACCCATGACACACTGCAGCTGGAGCAACAAAACAATACAACACGGCAGCTCCCAGGGGAACGCTCAGATAAACGAAGAATAGTATGACCTGCTTGACCTTACTTTAAAAAACATGCCACACAAGAGGAAGGAAAATATGAAAGAAGAAAATGCAAATGGCCGTTGTTTTATATTTTTGATAAAAACTGAGCTGAATAATGAGCAAAACCAGCAAATACTGGTTTTGCTCATTATTCAAATATGCAAGCTGCACTATTACGGGGAGTACTTTGACCAACTACTATTACTACTATCACTGCTACCACTACTACTATATAATATTTTTGACTCTGTTTTCTATGTACACACACACACATGTAGATTTATGTTTGATTGAACCTAAATAGGTCCATAAATAAATGTGCTTCAACTAAAAATAAGGGAGAATGTGACAAATATAAAAAAGTATGGGAGGAGCACAGTCATCTACAGTTTGAGACTTAAAAAAAAAAAAAAAAAAAAGTCACCATCAAAAAAGTTGCCATAACCTGGTCATTCAGTAAATTCAGGTAATCAGCTGACCTCATAATGTTGCTGAACCTAGACCTGACAAAGTGGAGGAGGCTCGAACCTATTTGCTTAGTTAAATCGAGGTGGCGTTGTTGTTGTTGTACAGTACTTTTACTGTGTTATATGTCTGCTTGTGTATATAGTTTTACTGTGTTATGTCTGTCTTGTGTATATAGTTTTACTGTGTTATATGTCTGTCTTATGTATATAGTTTTACTGTGTTATATGTCTGCTTGTGTATATAGTTTTACTGTGTTATATGTATGTCTTGAGTATATAGTTTTACTGTGTTATATGTCTGTCTTGTGTATATAATTTTACTGTGTTATATGTCTGCTTGTGTATATAGTTTTACTGTGTTATATGTTTGTCTTGTGTAATTAATTTTATTGTGTTATATGTCTGTCTTGTGTATATAGTTTTACTGTGTTATATGTTTGTCTTGTGTAATTAATTTTATTGTGTTATATGTCTGTCTTGTGTATATAGTTTTACTGTGTTATATGTCCGTCTTGTGTATATAGTTTTACTGTGTTATATGTTTGTCTTGTGTATATAATTTTACTGTGTTATATGTCCGTCTTGTGTATATAATTTTACTGTGTTATATGTATGTCTTGTGTATATAATTTTACTGTGTTATATGTATGTCTTGTGTATATAATTTTACTGTGTTATATGTATGTCTTGTGTATATAGTTTTACTGTGTTATATGTCTGTCTTGTTTATATGCTTTTACTGTGTTATATAGAATTATCTTTTTATTTTCCACTTCGCTCCTTTAATGTACTCATTTCATTTCACTTCAGCGTTTTGTAATATATCCACATATCATCTTGCAGCAGGCCCTGTATAAGACCTACTTTCAGACAGAAGACAAACCATTTGAATAAACCCAAAGTGGATCAAATGTCTTGCCAAAGGACACTTTTTAAACTGGAATTGCCTTTAACATGCTGTGCTGGTTCAGTTTTAATGATCTGTTTCATCTTTACATAGTTTTCTAGTTTGTGTTTGAATGAGTTTTGGTGCAGGGCAGACAGCAGTAATGAAGGTCTATTTTTGAATGAGATTTGTTTTAGCCTAATCCAACATTTGGTTTGTCCACTCCTGGTTTGGTCCTGGTTTGAAACCCTTTTTAGTCGTGATGTAGACTTGGTTTGATACTGTTCTAGTCCAGGTTAAGTCCCATGATATTGGTTTGCTTTGGTTTAAAGTTTTTCCTCACTTACCTTATACATTCTGAGGATCCTAATTAGTTTATAAGCACTTGTCACAGCTCTCAGAGACCAGAGTTTTTACTATCACAGTGAAGCAACAATAACTAGCATGGTCATGATTATCGGACAATAGAAGACTATAATTACATGCAGACATCACACAACACCTCACAGGTTGCAGTATATCTGAACTGGGACAATTTCTGCTCAATGGGACAAAATCAGGTACAGGGCTTTTAATTATTTAGAATTTCATGACCACTATTTGTTAGTTCTTTGTATAGTAATATAGTATAGTATAGTAGTAGTATAGTATAGTATAGTATAGTAGAGTATAGCGTGAATTACACTGTCCAAGTAATGTCCTTTGTGTATTAAAGATGCACAATGTAACTTTTTCTGTAACTGAATTAATGGAAGATAGATAAGTCTAATGTCATACTGCTGTGCAATGTCATGGCACCAGCAGGAAAGTTATACAGTGCACCTTTAAGTTCTAACACACATATTTTGATCTATTTCTCAACATATTTCAGATTCCACCAAAAGAGGAAGTAAGAAGTTTGTAGGTCCCAGCGTAAAATGACATCACCAAAGACTCAAAACCTCACCGCCTCACAGAATCTGATCAGGATTCTGGGCGGCTCTTTGGGCTGCGCTTCTGGTGAGTCATCAGAACAGCACTGCAATAGAGAGAAGAGAGAAGGAGGGAGGGAAAGAGAGAGAGAGAGAGAAAGAGGGAGGGAGAGAGGAGAGAGAGGGAGAGGGACAAGGAGATGAGAGAGGGAGGGGAGAGAAGGAGGGGAGATAGAAAGAGGGAGGGAGGGAGAGAGGGAGGGAGAGAAGAGGCAGAGGAGGCAGTCATCAGAACAGCACTGCAACAGAGAAAGAGAGAAGGTGGGAGGGAAAGGGAGAGAGAGAAAGGCAGGGAGGGAGAGAAGATAGACAACGAGAGAGAGGGGACAACGAGATGAGGGGGGGGGGGGGGAGGGAGGGAGGAGAGGGAGAGACATGGTGGAAGAGAGAGAAAAGAGTGAAAGAGGGAGATGAAGGCGAAAGAGAGGGAGATAAAGGAAAGAGGAGTGGGTAAAATAGCGGAGAAGATAGAGGGAGATGGAGGAAGTATGAGGGTGAAAGACAGAGGAGGACAGAGAAAAGATGAGAGAAAAGGCATAGGGAGGGACAGAAGAGAGAGAAACAAAAAGAGAAAGAACACACTGTTCTGTGTTGTCACGTGCACTGATTTTGTTAAAGTAAAGCATTAGTTAAATTCTCCACAGTCTGTCAGCTCCCAGTGAGATGCAAATGATTTAAGAATGTGACAAGAATGAGAGAGAAGGAGAGAGAGATAGAGGGAGTGAGGCAGAAACAGAGGGAGAGAGATCTCTTGGTACTGCAGTGTCCATCACAATGGCTTTGCTCTGTTGTTTAACCACCACGATGTCCGGTTGGTCCATCTCCATTCTGTCAGTTTGTACCTGAAGTCCCACAGAATCATGGCTCATTCTCCACGACCTTTAGAGGTGTTTGACCTTGACCTGGGGGTTTCCAGTCCGTACTCTGTACAGATGTTTCTGAACACTATGGCTCTGTTTGGTTATGCCCCGCCATGTATGCTTTCTCTGCAGCATCTTACACCCTGAAGTTATGTGCTGGAGCGTCTCAGGGGCCTCACAGCCAACACTGTGGGTCTTGTCTGGTGTGTGGTGGTAGATCTGGGCCTCTGTCGCTCTAGTGCTCAAGGCCTGTTCCAGGATGAGACCAGCTTTCTCAAGCCATTGGCAAGTATTCTTGATATCAGCCACTTCAGCTATGTTCCGGTGGTACACCCCATGCAGGGGGTGGTACCTCTTGCAGCTCTTCCTCTGCACTCCACTGTCTGAGACATTTGCTGAGCAGGTCATCTGTTGGGGCCTTGTCCTTGATATACTTGTGGATCTTGGATGTTTCATTCTGGACAGTGGCTGTCACACTCACTAGTCCTTGACCGCGTACAGTCTCAGGGTGCCTGATTTGGGATGGAATCCTCCATGCATGGTCAGGAGCTCTTGAAGCTCGATTGAGCAGACTCCTCAGGACTTACTTTTTGGAGGTATTTGGCTGTAGCCGCTTTCCTTCAAGGTACTTGTAACTGTCCTCAATGTCTGCTCTTGTTCCTTCTGAAGGTAGAGCCCTTCTGTGTGGACTACCTTCCCTCTCTTTATCACCATTGGACATGTACACTTCTCAAGTGACAAAATGAGATTTGTGTACTGAAACTGAATCCACACTTTGTAAGAGCACTAACTACGCATGGAGGAAAGTACACCTGCTTATCTCTATGGAGATAGAGACGCTTTGCGTGGAATGTTTCACATTATGACATTACATTTAGCTATCAAGATCTATCAGCCCATTTTACAGGTCAGATCTGTGGAGAGATGTGTGTTTTGAAGGTATTTTTGGGCGATAACAAATACACCTTTATGTGAATAATGCAAGATTCAAATCAGTTAAATACATTTTTGTAAAACTCACTTAGGGCTGAACATGATAACCAACAGAAAAGTTAGAAATTCAACAATGAAACAGAAATAGACAGGCAAATTAATCAATAAGAAACAAGCAAATGGAGAACTGTTCAAGAACATCCCTTGTCTTTAGACAGGGGATGTTCTGGGACATCCCCTGTCTAAGGGGACATCAGTAATCAATTAATAATCAGTTTGATGCTCTCCATGGGTTTGGGACCAGTAGCCATAGCGATTAATAATTAAAATGTATATATTATACTTTTGAATGAGAAAAAACATGAAAAATTGTGGATCAAGGTAGAAAGCAATTACTTCCACTACACTGCAGAAAGTTACAAAGTGCAGCCTTAATGATGTGGAAATAAAATAGAGATATGACGTGGTGTTGCTTGTCATCAGACTAATGCATCCCCACTCTACTTGTTCCTCTATAGAGGCCAACATCTCCTCATTATGGATAATACAAAAAGCCCGTCTCTGGCCTTGTCCATATAATGATCAGTGACCAGCATCTGTCCAGCTGTGGCCTCCACTAGCTGCTCTCTGCAGTCTGCAAAACACTGACCAAGACCCTGACCACACCGACCACTGACACTCACCATCCACATATATACATATACATACATATATATATATATATATATATATATATATATATATATATATATATATATATATATATATATATATATATATATATATATATATATATATATATATATATATATACAGTTACAGGGGTACAGTTCCATCCAACTATCGGCAAATAACCTGTCTCTCCACAACATGGAAGCTCATGTCAGGGATCATCGCGGCTAAGATAAATGGGCACATGGATCAATACATGAGCACAGCACAGAAGGGCATCGGCAAAGACACCAGGGGAGCCAAACACCAGCTCCTGGTCGACCGAACAGTCTCCCGAGACTGCAGAACCCGTAAGACCAACCTGTGCACGGCCTGGATTGATTACAAGAAAGCCTACGACTCAATGCCACACACATGGATCACTGAATGCCTGGAGCTGTACAACATCAACAGGACTCTAAGAGCCTTCATTGCAAACTCAATGAGGTTGTGGAAAACCACCCTTGAGGCCAATGGCAAGCCACTTGCACAAGTGACCATCAAATGTGGCATATACCAAGGAGATGCACTGTCCCCACTGCTGTTCTGCATAGGTCTGAACCCCCTCAGCCAAATCATCAACAACACTGGCTATGGATACCGACTCAGGAATGGGGCCACCGTCAGTCACCTCCTCTACATGGATGACATCAAGCTGTACGCTAAGAATGAGCGAACATCGACTCACTGACCCACACCACCAGGATCTACAGCACAGACATTGGAATGTCATTCGGGCTTGAGAAGTGTAGCCGGATGGTGACAAAGAAGGGGTCTCACTCCCAGAAGGGACAATAGCAGACGTTGAGGACAGTTACAAGTACCTTGGTATCCCACAAGCAAATGGCAACCTTGAAGAGGAAACAAGGAAAGCAGCTACGGCCAAATACCTCAGACGAGTAAGGCAAGTCCTAAGGAGTCAGCTCAATGGCAAGAATAAGACTCAGGCAATAAACAGCTACGCCCTGCCAGTAATCAGATACCCAGCAGGAATCATAAGCTGGCCAAAGGAGGAGATACAGACCACAGATGTTAAGACACGAAAGCTCCTGACCATGCATGGTGGGTTCCATCCCAAATCCAGCACCCTGAGACTATACGCGAGCCGTAAGGAAGGAGGCCGAGGACTAGTGAGTGTGAGAGCCACAGTCCAGGACGAAACATCCAAGATCCACAAGTACATCCAAGACAAGGCCCCAACAGATGACGTGCTCAGCGAATGTCTCAGACAGTGGAGTGGAGAGGAAGAGGAGCTGGAGGAACCATCATGGAAGGACAAGCCCCTGCATGGGATGTACCACCGGAACATAACTGAAGTGGCTGATATCAAGAAATCCAACCAATGGCTTGAGATAGCTGGACTGAAGGACAGCACAGAGGCACTCATCCTGGCTGCACAGGAGCAGGCTTTGAGCACTAGAGCAATAGAGGCCCAGATCTACCACATTAACATTAACATTAGGAAAAAAGGAGCATGAGAAACTAGAGAAATACCAGGGGCTCAAAGAAGAGCTGGAGAAGGCCTGGAAGGTGAAGACCTCAGTGGTGCCTGTGGTCATGAGCACTCGGGGCAGTGACCACCAAACTGGAGGAGTAGCTACAGCAGATCCCAGGAAAAACATCAGACATCTCAGTCCAGAAAAGTGCAGTACTAGGAACAGCAAAGATACTGCACAGAACCCTCAAGCTCCCAGGCCTCTGGTAGAGGTCCCGAGCATGGAAAAAAGAGGGGATAAAGACCCCCTTTTTAAAAAAATATATATATTCTTTATATTTATATTCTTTAATGATTTTTGGTCTTTGGTCTTGGGCACTGTGTTCTTCACTGAGGTACTCTCGTAGAACACAGGTCTAAAACCATCTTGAAGTTCCATCCATCTTTTCACACCTAAATCAGTGAATACATCAAAGAAATCCAGACACTTTTAGTCTGTTCAAAAATGGAACATCGGGTGGCCTTTAGGACACAAATGCTTCTTTAGATGTGTCCAGATTGCAAAGAGCAAAGTGATCTTTGGGGGCTGTCTGCAGGCGAGTGCATTCTGGCTAGCTCCACTGGTTTGTAATTATATGCTAGCAGCTCTGGATGGGAGAAGAGAGGGAAGTCAGAGGAGAGAGAGGAGACAGAAGAGTACAGAGTGTCTCAACCAGATGTAATTTGCCAGACGAGTGCTTTAAAACCCATGCCAAAGCCAATCCTTCAACAGACAATAGTACATGATTGTTTCATTAATGTAGGTACAAGATTAAAGACAGTATGTAAAGTGCAGCTAGCTGATAAGATAGCAGAAAGGGAGCACCAAGTTAAAGGGCCTGTACTTGAGTTTTGTCCATGTATTTGAGCAAATGTGTCTCACCTTAGTACATATATATTGTATAAGCAGCTCTTGAGGTCAAAATAAGACAGATGTGTACTGTCTGGAGCTAATTAGAAAGCATTTTATTGTCAGATAATCAGAAAGTGCTTAGTATGCCAGTTCTTGTTAACTTTATCTTAGCTTTACTCTGCTTTGGTCTCTGGAAGTTGTGAAAAGAGCTTATGGAACTAGCATTAATTCAACCTGGAAGAGCTAACTCTGCTCCCAACCATTCACCACTTCTCCAAAGTGTACCTGCTCCTCAGCCTTCATCACCTCCTCCTATTACTCCTCACTGCTGCTTACTGCACCTCCTCTTTATCTAACCTGTGCCCAATCTGAATTGTTTAAGCCACCATCACAGATGCATGGCTGCTTCAGTTCGTGCTGTGCCTCAGCACCTCCCCTGTACTCCCTCAACTTCGCATCATCTCATCGTCCCTTCACTCCCTCAGCCTCTCCTCGACCACCTCCAGGGTTGAGGCCCCAGGCGAAGAATTCTCCTAACTATGTCTTCTGTCGAGGCCTGAGTGGTATAGTCCTGGTTTAGACTTGGTTTTGACCTAGTTTAGTCCTGGTTTAGTCCTGGTTTAGACCTGGTTTAGTCCTGGTTTAGTCCAGGTTTAGACCTGGTTTAGACCTGGGTTAGACCTGGGTTAGACCTGGTTTAGTCCTGGTTTAGTCCTATTTTTCACCTGGTTTAGACCTGTTTAGTCCTGGTTTAGTCCTAGTTTTGATCTGGTTTAGACCTGGTTTAGACCTGGTTTAGTCCTGCTTTAGACCTGCTTTAGACCTGATTTAGAACTGGGTTAGACCCGGTTTAGTCCTGGTTTAGTCCTATTTTTCTTCTGGTTTAGACCTGTTTAGTCCTGGTTTAGTCCTAGTTTTGACCTAGTTTAGACCTGGTTTAGTCCTAGTTTAGACCTGATTTAGACCTGGTTAAGTCCTGGTTTAGTCCTGGTTAGGTCCTAGTTTTGATCTGGTTTAGACCTGGTTTAGACCTGGTTTAGACCTGGTTTAGACCTGGTTTAGTCCTAGTTTTGATCTGGTTTAGACCTGGTTTAGACCTGGTTAAGTCCTGGTTTAGTCCTGGTTTAGTCCTGATTAGGTCCTAGTTTTGATCTGGTTTAGACCTGGTTAAGTCCTGGTTTAGTCCTGGTTTAGTCCTGGTTTAGTCCTGATTAGGTCCTAGTTTTGATCTGGTTTAGACCTGGTTTAGACCTGGTTAAGTCCTGGTTTAGTCCTGGTTTAGTCCTGATTAGGTCCTAGTTTTGATCGGCTTTAGACCTGATTTAGACCTGGTTTTGTCCTGGTTTAGACCTGGTTTAGACCTGTTTTTTCTGCTGGGGTCTGAGTGCTGAAGAGAACTTATTCAATAAAGCCTTCTAATACTTTTCTTTCATGTCCGTCTGAGTCTTTCCAGATTGAGATAAACTTATTTTGGTGAAAAATTAAGATGCTTTGAATCCATAAGGTAAATGAGGAATAACTGGACTACTGCAAAGTGTAAAATTAACTAGTTCTGTTTTTCACATTTTTAAGACTGTCAAGTGAGGTACAGCGCCATTAAGTGTAGACGATACAGTATTGTTTTTATACAATGTTCTTAACTACTAAAGAGCTATATTAATCTTGCAATAGTGACTCATCTCCGCACCTCTTGTTCTAGTTTTGTTCATTCACTCATGCCAAATGTCAAAATGCCAATGTTCCAAGAATGTGGATTTGTTTTAGAAATTTGACAAACGTTTTTTCCCCACCAAATACATTATAATTATATTACAGTGACGCCTCTTGTATTAGTCCCGTTTACCAAGTTTTTTTGGTTTGAGCCTCTCAGAAATTCCTACCTTTCATTTTACCCAAATAGTTACATCATATGTAAGTTTATAGAATCATTTCTGTCACTAGCTGTTTGTTTTTCAAAGCCAGCTGATGTTAAATAAAGTGTTTAAATAAAGTGTTTAAATAATGTTTAAATAAAGTCTTTAAAGTGTTTTTGAACGTTGTCTTGGATTCGTTTGCACTTCTACGGTTTGTCAGTTTTGATGTACATTTTTGTAACGTTTCCTCTTTAGTGCTAAGTCATGGAGTGGGCCTATTTTACTGTAGGTAGGTCTACAGTCTATAGAGGTCTATAGTAGGTCTATAGTCTACAGTAGGTCTAAAGAGGACAAGGCAAGTTTATTTGTATAGCAAAATTCATGCACAAAGTAATTCAAACTGTTTCACTGAATAAGAAAGACATTAAAATCACAATACAACAAATCAAAACATAAATAATCACAAATAATCATCATAAAATGAGCATTAAAAGAAAAGAGTTCAGAACAAACCCTTTCAGTCATATGCACAGCTAAACAGAACCATTTGGAGCCTGGATTTAAACATTGTCAAAGCAGAGGCCTGTCTCACATCTTCAGGAAGACTGTTCCAGGTTTCAGCTGCATAAAACTCAAACGCTGATTCTCCATGTTTAGTCCTGAGTCTGAGCACCAGCAGGAGGCCGGTCCCTTTCTCTTTGTTTCTGTGGGCAAAGGCTGTGACTTCAGTCTTGTCTGAATTTAGTTGGAGAAAGTTGTTTTGCATCCACACACTGATCTGATGCACTGGCAGAGTGAATCCACTGGTCCATATTCACCTGCTACCAGTGAGACATAGATCATAGCAGATTGTCATCTGCATAGTTGTGGTGGGTACACATTATTGGTGCATATTAACTGGCCTAACGGCAGCATGCAGGGATTGAATACCAGGGGTCCCAGGGTTGACCTCTGGGCACCCCACAGGGACATTTTATTTGAGACACACTTTGCAATTTCAACAGAGTACTCCCTGTCTTCTAGATAGGACTTAAACCATTTCAATACCAGAGGTGCCCACAGTCCTCTAGTCTCTGTAAGAGGATCCCATGTTTGACAGTAGGTCAATAATCTATAGTAGATCTATAGTCTATAGTAGGTTTATAATAGGTTATAGTCTATAGTAGGTTTATAGTAGGTCTATAGTCTATAGTAGATCTATAGCCTAAAGTAGGTCTATAGTAGGTCTATAGTATATAAGAGATATATAGTAGGTCTATAGTAGGTCTATAGCCGATAGTAGGTCTACAATCTATAGTGTGTCTATAGTCTATAATAGGCCTATAGTCTGTAGCAGGTATATATTCCATAGTAGGTCTATAATCCATAGTAGGTCTATAGTCTATAGTAGGCCTATAATCTATAGTATATCTATAATCTATAGTAGGTCTATAGTCCATAGTAGGTCTATAGTCTGTAGTAGGTCTAATCTGTAGTAGGTCTATAACCTATAGTACTCTATTGTCACATATAGATCCGTTTGAGTTATACTGGTCAGGTATTTTCTAAGGCGATTTTGAATTAATAGTTTGTCAACCACAGGCCTATGTCTTTTCTTGTAGCATGTTTCCAAAGGTCATCTGTGTGGGTGAAGAAAGTCCTTTCATGCTTCCCTGACCTGCTAGCTCATGTGTGCTAATGTGTGAGTGCATGTGTGGAGCAGAGGTGTTAGCATGGTGATTCCTGACAGCATGTCTGCAGGACATCTGTGTTTGCTAACATGCAGTGGACAGTGTGTTAGCTTGAACTTTAGCGTCCTACACAAATAGGTGTAAACATGTTTTTAGGGCCACTCTGGTCAATTTACTGTACTAGAGTCATCAGAAGAAAGACTGTATACATACTGTACTTTAAAGGGATACTACGTCACTTTTCTGGTGCAGGGTATGTCACCTGCTAAGGGTCCATGGAGATGTTATTGCCTTTGCCAGGAATGTTCCACAGTATCATTAATAATCTATCTCCAAGGAGACATACAGGTAACACCACCTGGCCAAGTTACAGGTTAGGTGTGTGGAGAGGTGACCATGTTCACAGACTGCATATATTTCATAAGAACACTTTAAATTAATAAATACAGAAGAGACATGTTTGTGCCAAACTGTTCCAGGCAAATCAATGGCATTTCCATGTTCATAAGCCACTAAACGTTCACTAGCAGGTTTTCATGTTTTTCCAGTCATTGCAGATTTGGATGAATAGTGGCCTGTCTGTGGTAAATATATATCATAATTTTACAATTTGTGACAAAAGGTTGATAAAAGGTTATGTAAATTAGACATGTTTGGTCTCTTGGTTTGAGTTTGGTTGCTAGGTAATAGTTTTGAAATTCCCACTATTTATGTTCTGTCTGCTGCAAATTTTAAATATTTTAGCTTTTGCTTTGTTTCATATAGGCACTTTAAAGGTGCACTATGTAACTTTTCTAATGTCTCTATGTAGATGTCATTGCTTAAATCTAGCTCCATGGAGACAAGCCCCCTCACACAAAGCATATTTTTCAGGTTATTAAAAGAGTTCAATACACTGAACAATACTGAACATTTCAGGCAAAGCAATAACATCTCCATGGAAACAAGCAGGTGACAAACCCTCCATCAGAAAGGTTACACAGTGCAACTTTGTTGTCCAAATGTTTATATCCAGCATTGTCTGAAGTTACCTGCTGCCCTTTCATGGATAAATGCATGTTTTAACCCTCTCTCCATTCCTCACCTAATAATACACACCTTCTTCTTCGTCATTACGCTCTGCTGTTCCCATTGTCGTCATGGTTTCGTCTGAATACTCACACGCTTTAGCTCCTGCCATAGAGACTGCAGTAGTAGCTTTGCTGTGATGACCTTAAGAATCCACCGCGCCAACACATCCGTCTGCCCGTGTCTCCATGGATACGGAAACAGGAAGTCATGGCCAAAAGTGTCTGGTGACGTGTGAGGTAGTGGGGTGTTGCTAACCTGACAGTGTGCCTTTGAATCTCATATGTGATTATGATGATACAGAGAAAGGAGCAGGCGGCTTCTTCAGTGCAGAAGATAATCGCTTTGCAATAATATAAAGATACGTAAAAATATTTGAATTTAAGATAATGAATTGAGAAGTTTTAATCGCATTATGATACATGTGGTTCACCCATTTTTATTCTGATTTAAAGGCAAAGTATTTGTCTCATTTCAAATAGAAAGAAAAGTGAAAATAAAACATTAATGGAGCATGTTGTATTTATTAAAGATGAATGAACGAGGTGCATTTGGTTTAGTGAATGTGACTAAAGAGAAGAAAACATATTTATTCATAATACGAGCTCAGCATTGACTTACAAAGGCATATACAAAGTCTAACTACTCTGAAGCTCACAGCAACCTCTTGGCGAAATATCGACAGCAGTTCACGATATCGATACTGAGTCATCAAATTTGGTATCGATATTTTGATATTTTTGCACAGCCATACTCCCTATGTGCTGTGTCTTACTATTTTCTGACATAAATGCTACCTCCAGGAGTAGCTCTTTTTTTTTTTAACCAAGTACCATTATGTGCATGACCTCATCTACCAGCAGGATTCACCGTCTGTGGCCTTAAACACACTTTAAACCTTTTTTATTTTAGTGTCCGAGTAAACACCTGATGTTCATTCCTCTGATAGGCTCAATGAAAATGAATAGGCTCCCTGTGTAAATATCAGAGAGCGCCTCAAAGCAGAGAACACCATCAAGGCAGAGCGGCAGACACTGTTTGGGTTACATAATGTGATTAACCTGCAGGCCAAAGGCAAAAGGCAGACAGCAGAGAAAAAGACCTATGCACCAGTCAAATCCAAACAGACAATGAGGTGTTCAGAGCTGCAGAACAAATACTGAAAATACTGGATTAATTCAAATAAAAAGATGAAACGTCGTAATCCATGTGAGTAACTGAAGAGGTGGAATTATGCTACATCCACTTTGAAGCCTTCTCCCGGGTTTTTAACATTGTTCCCTGGATTAGAGGTTTTAGATGTCATCCATGTATGTTTGAGTAATCTAGCAATCGCTACTGTGCCCTATTCAAACCCTCCTTACCGGTTTGCAGTACAAGCCTGTACAAGGCTCCGCCCACAAGCCTCCATCATCCATGCTCCCACACGACAACTCTCCATAAATACATATTAAAAAAAAAAAAAAAAAACATGATACAAAACTGTACACAGCAACTTCACAAACCTGCTTTGATGTTTGAGGCAGTGAGGCAGGTGAGGCACGGCCTCACCTGCCTCACCTGCATGAAATTAACCTTCATCTTGACTTCGACAAACTTCACAGGAAACACAAAACCTAACAGATGACAGTAACAAAGAGTCAATAGAATCACAAACAGAGCTGGAGTTGTGTTTTGTTTCATTCACACATGTTTAACACACAAACCCTGCAAATTTAGGTTGAGTTCTTCTCTCAAACAAATAGGTGCGCCACTGTGTTTTTAAACTCCACACATCTTCACTAGAATCATAAGGATGATTTCAGCTCAAACTCAAACATGTGTAAATGAAACAAAACACAACTCCAGGTGTGTTTTTGAGGAGGAAACAAAAGTGCATTTTGTGTAAAGGGTACAAAGTACTCTGATGAGCCTGTGAACACTAGTACAGGGACATCCTTTCTATTTGAAATGAGAAACTCCATTGGGGTTTGTAGTGAAAAAGATTCTAAAATGTCAAAGCATGAATCACTTAAAAGTTAACATACCAGATCCAAAACAAAAATGTCACACTGACGAACGTGAGAACGGAAACAGATGATGCCGAAAGCAGCTGGGAATTTCAGTAATGAAGAAGTTCTACTTTTGCCTGAAGTGAGAAACAAGCCTCTGACATGATGGAGCCTCTGACATGAGAGAATCTCTGTGACATTATTATAATTGTATTTATTTATTTAAGCTCTAAAAGGAATGGGATTATTAAATCCCAGCCCTTTTCCCCATGAGGACAGGACATAAATTGAATGTTTTTTATCAATTCCTGACAATAAATGCAGCAAAAGATCACTGACAATAATTTACATGTACAGTGTTACTATAAGTAACATGGGGCATTTCTAAAAAAAACAACAAAAAAACCCCAACAATGATAAGAACAACAATACAAAAATGGTGAGGAAGCAATAAGCATAAAGTAGAACCAACACTGATACAGAGAAAGTACATTATGACTTTATATTTAAACTGGCCTCTCTGTGTATCAGACCAGACCATGTCTTTATATAAAAACTTAAATTTATGAATACTTTGGCGTTTCTTTTGTTTTAAATCCAGAGCATTCCAGAGTTTCACCCCACATACATAC
>JAIEZT010000012.1:30163969-30318969 GCA_019594935.1 Periophthalmus modestus | reverse complement strand
GTTGTAGGTTTCAGATGATACCACAACATTCTATAGCCCAACAGTATTTGATACAGATGGTGTTTTAAAGTCCAGTGTTCAAATGTCTCAGATCTATGGCATGAATAAACATCTGAAGACCATCCTGGCTCCTCTGGTTTGCAACACGGAGCACCATATTGAGAATGTAGCAGAATTTGTGAGCAAAATCAAGCAACTCCAATTTGATTCAGATGAGACCATGGTTCATTTGATGTGACCTCTCTTTTCACTTGTATCCCCACATCAGTAGTGGTAGATGCTGCAAAGAGGAGACTACTGCAGGATACTAAGCTAAAAGAGAGAACTAAACTGTCACCGGACCAAATTTTCAAACTGCTGGAAATGTATTTAAATATCACATATTTCCAGTTTAGAGGAAACTTCTATAGGCAAATTCACGGCTGTGCCATGGGCTCACTGGTCTCTCCTATTATGGTTAACAATTTGAACAGGAGGCATAGGCCTCATTTCCAGGCACTCCACCCATGCATTTGTTTCGATACGTGGACGGCAAATGGACTAAAATCAAAATTCAAGAATTGGAACCCTTTAGTGCACATAGTGATGTTGTGGATCCAAACATCGAGTTCACACGGGAAGAGGCCAAGGAGAACAAACTGGCCTTCTTAGATTGTGCTGTAACAATATGAGAGACCAGTGACTCCAGGTAGAAGTCTTTAGGAAGCCCACACACACTGACCAATACCTGCTGTTTGATTCACACCATCCACTGCAGCACAAAATTAGAGTTATCCGTACTCTACAACATAGAGCTCAACACAAACAGAAAAGTGAAGGAGGAACAACACGTGGAGAAAGCCCTCTTGGCTTGTGGATATCCAAAATAGATCTAAGAGAGCTAAAAAACAGGACAACAGGGAATCTGAACCTAGAAGTAAAGACGTAACTGTTACTTACACAGCTGGAGTGTTCGAAGACCTTCAGAGAATTTTCAGACAGTACGACATTCTGGTCTATTTCAAACCTACAAACACTTTAAAACAGAAACTGGATCATCCACAGGACAAAACCTCTGAGCCACAAACAAAGTAATGTAGTCTACTCCATTCAGTGTAGTGAAAAGTGCAGTGAGTAGTACATTGGAGAAACTAAAAAGTCACTCCGTAGGAGAATGTACCAACACCATCAAGAGAGCTCCTCTGGACTCCTCTGGATCTCCATCTCAAAGACACTAACCACTCCTTTGAAGATAGTGAGGTACAGATCTTAGCCAGAGAAAATAAATGGTTTAGAAAAGAAATGGTTTAATAAGGGGAGTTAAAAAAGCTACTTTTGGGAGCATTTTTATTTTATTTTATTTTTTTTTAAGGAAAGACAATTCTTCCTTGAACAGGAATGGGGGCCTTAGACTTCACCTGTCCCCAATTTGTAATTCTATCCTCAGACCCAAAGTAATCAAAGAGAACAACGCAGCTAGTAGGGCCATTAAAGGTTGAACGGGGTCATTAAAACTGAAACTGTAAACAATCACTGTTTACAGTTTCAGTGTAGTTACCCCTGTCTCTTCAGATAGATATAAGGCTGTGTCCACCAGCAATCTGACCAGAACTGAAGACTGGATAAGCAGCAAAACGTCTTCACTCCCACAACGATTTGTCCAGTTGCCGGATTTAACTTTGGCTTTTATCCTAATATTTCATGGTAAAGTGCAGTGTGAGTCTGAAATCCAGCAACAAGAGAGCAGCCCCAAATCACTGACTTTAACCAGAGCATCGATCGCAGATACTGCACCTGGTTTGTACTTATAATAAGTATATACATATATATATAAAAATAAATAACAATATCTCACATTTACGTCAGACGTGGTAGACTAGCCAAAATTGTACTCCACTAAGAGGAACGATAATCCAAGTAACTAAGTAATATTACTGAAGTAAAAGTACAAAAAATTTTAGTAAAACGTTAGTAAAAATTTTAGCAAAAGTGCTCAAGTAAGAGCAACTTAAAAGAGTAACTTAAAGAGTAATTATTTAATGATAATGTAAGCACATGACATTAAAATAAAGTGAAATAAATACCAAAACACCATTTGGTGAAATAAGTCAACTCAAGTAAGAGTACTGTTACACCGCACTATATATTACTCGAGTAGGAGTAAAAGCATGCTAAAAAAGTACTCTGAAAAGTACAATTTCTTACTGAAGTAAATGTACCTGCCTAAATGTACACGAGTAAATGTTCCTGAGCAAATTTAACTGTGTAAATGTAACTGAGTAAATGTACTTGAGTAAATGTACTTGAGTACTCACCTCTGCTTTACACGTTACATCTGATACATTCATTTGTCATGTATTTATTCAAAGTGGTGTGTTTCTAGCTGCAGTGCATCTGGACCGTGGGCAGATGTTCTTCCTCCTCTTCACATCTCTAACCGTCGCCTTCAATCTCTTCATTCCCCAGGTGCCATTTGTAAAGAAACACACAAATCAGGCTAATTTTCTTACTCTCCAGTGTGAGCTGGTGCAGATACTTGAGCTCATACTTTCAGAAATGTGCCATAGGCAACATGTTTCTATTCACACTAAAACCAGGGCAACTCTGAAAACAAAACCCTAGCCTTGAGGAGAAAGAGTCAATACGTTTTTGCAGATAGAATATGCAGAGAGGTAAAGTCACACGATGTATGGTGTCTCTGTTAGGCCATAAGACACAGTGATACACTCTGGTGTCACCTCCAGATCTATGCGAGCTTGTTCAAAACATGACACTTTCTCTTCACTCTGCATCTCAAAACTTCATCAGCTACGTCAGTCATTCAATAATTCAGGCATTTTCTAATTGAGATTTGTGTTTTGGGATAGACAGAAGCCTTCACAGCTCAAAGTGTGCGCGCCGCTCCTAATAATAAACGATCATGTCCAAATGATATCCAAATCCCAGGTAACCATCCGACCTTAAGATTTCCCAATCTTGTTTGATCTCAGAGGCAAAGCCTAAGGACACAACAACAGTGTATATTGTTGTGTATACTTAGGCAAGACACTTCACCCACCTTGCCTTGTATAAATGTGATGCTGAACTGGTGGTGGTCAGTGGGGCCAGAGATTAGCAGCCTCACTTTGGTCAGCCTACCCCAGGGCGGCTGTGGCTGCAGTAGCTTACAGAGTGTGGATGAATGATGCAATGTAAAACTCTTTGGTTCCTTGAAAAGCAATTTAAAAAAAGTAAGATGACTGATAAAAAAAAAAAAAAAAAGTTGAAATGGTTAAATTTCTAAGACCTAGATATACTGTGAAGAAATGTCCTTGTTTTTTTAGAATTAACACTGTATGAAATACTAAGATGGACAGAGACTCTACAGTGTTTGGCCCTATATAGACTTTGGCCTTATAGACTGTGCTTTAATGAGTTTGTCCTTCATATCTTCTGAATTCTGCCCACACTGATGTCCGTCTCCTCTGGCCTGTCTGGAAACTTTCTGCTCAAAACAAGAACACCGTTTTACAATTTTCTTGTTTGTGAAGTCAACACTTGTGGCGCTCGGACATACTATTTAGAATGTAATAACGCTGCATGTTCTTCAAGGCGCTGCACCTGATTTTTAGTGACGTGGAAAAACAGAAGTATTTTGTGTTATAAATGCAGTGGTCCAAATGTATTCCACACTTTTCTAACCTGCATCCGAATTATTCATCACACGGAGTTTATAACCACTTTGCACAATTGGCAAATGGCATTACTGTAAAGCCAAAGCGAGTTTTGGCTTTACAGTAATGCTAACAAACTTTAGCATGTTAACAGCGCACTTCCTGCTTTTCAGAGGATAAAACACTAGATGCAGACAGCACACAGCTTTTCCCCTCAGAGCTGTTTTTATAATATCTGTTCTGGAGCAAACAGAAGTCAAGTCCTGTATCCAATGAAATGTTCCTTCAACTGTTCCTCAAAAAGCTCATGTTCAAAATGCTCATGTTTAAAGCTGTGATATAAAAAGAACCAGATGTTTACTGAGTTTTGTCATTATCCCTTAAATGACCTCCTCTTTCTAATGGGTTCTATCTTTGTCTCATGAGGAAAGACTAATCCAAACTGGAAAGGTACAAAAATACACCAAGGATCAGGTGTTTTTTTGGGTATATTTTTTACACATGTTGTTTTATCCACTTCATGTGTCTTGTGTTGGTTATGTGACTGTGTAGCTCAGAGAAAATCAACCAGCTTCAGTCAGTCTGACCCAGAGCAGCTACAGCCACAGTGACGTTGAACAATGCTCAAAGATACAGATAAAAATAAAGGTACGGTTGGGGTCCACGTTATTGTCCCCATAGGGAAATTTGTCCTTTGCATTTGACCCATCTTTCTCTGGTCATGGACTATCTTAGCTGGACAAACAGTTTGGTTAGTACATGGACAGACCTTATGGGGAAGATAAGAACCTTTAGAATTCACTCACTGGGCTGCAGAGGCCGCACTAGCAGAGTAAGACACATAGACTCTACAGTGTGTGGCCCTATAGGCTCAGGCCTGATAGACTTTTTGCAGTGTGTGGCCCTATATACTCTTGCCTTATAGACTCTCTACAGTGTATGGCCCTATAGACTCTGGTCCTATATACTCTATACAGTGTGTGGCCCTATAGACTCTGGTCCTATATACTCTCTACAGTGTGTGGCCCTATAGACTCTGGTCCTATATACTCTATACAGTGTGTGGCCCTATAGACTCTGGTCCTATATACTCTATACAGTGTGTGGCCCTATAGACTCTGGTCCTATATACTCTCTACAGTGTGTGGCCCTATAGACTCTGGGTCCTATATACTCTATACAGTGTATGGCCCTATAGACTCTGGTCCTATATACTCTCTACAGTGTATGGCCCTATAGACTCTGGTCCTATATACTCTCTACAGTGTATGGCCTTATAGACTCTGGTCCTATATACTCTATACAGTGTGTGGCCCTATAGGCTCTGGCCCTATAGACTCTCTACAGTGTGTGGCCCTATAGACTCTGGTCCTATATACTCTATACAGTGTGTGGCCCTACAGACTCTGGCCCTATAGACTCCCACCAAAAGCCCACTAACCCAATAACCCACGCTACAATCCTCTCATTAAATGTTTAAATTGGACTTTGGTTGCTGCTGTTTTGCTCATTTGTTCATTTTGTTGACGTCATGACATGGAATCAGTCATCATTAAGGACCAAACGATCAGCCAAGTCATATTTTTCAGATATGATGATTTTATATGACGATGACATACTCCCAGATGGGGGTAAGAGCCAGTTTTCCCATTGCTTACACTGTACTTTGGGATGAAATATGGAAAAGGTAGGTGCACAAATGTTGAATCATTTCTATTAGTGACTAGGATCTGCATTTTAGTAATATATGTTTTAGCTTCCCCATCTGTATTAAATATTATTTGCCTATAGAATGTTCTGATGTCACCTGAGTCCCGGGTAAACGGGCTCTTACCCCTG
Organism: Periophthalmus modestus; assembly: GCA_019594935.1. Lineage (NCBI taxonomy): Eukaryota > Metazoa > Chordata > Actinopteri > Gobiiformes > Gobiidae > Periophthalmus > Periophthalmus modestus. The sequence continues at coordinate 30,313,498 of JAIEZT010000012.1, read as the reverse complement.
TCTCGGATTATGACATCATCACACTCTAGACTGAAACCACACCAGAGTGAAAGGCTCGAGTCTTGGTAGAAAATACAATTGTTCTTTTACTGTTCTAACCTTTAAAACTAAGGGTTTATATTCAGCCTGAGTGAAACAGGAACAGAAACAGAGCAGCTGACACAGAAAATACAGAGGACACAGAGGTCAGAGGTCAGAGGTCAGCCTGAGTGAAACAGAAACAGAGCAGCTGACACAGAAAATACAGAGGACACAGAGGTCAGAGGTCAGAGGTCAGCCTGAGTGAAACAGAAACAGAGCAGCTAACACAGAAGACACAGAGGACACAGAGGTCAGAGGTCAGCCTGAGTGAAACAGAAACAGAGCAGCTGACACAGAAGACAGAGGACACAGAGGTCAGAGGTCAGCCTGAGTGAAACAGAAACAGAGCAGCTGACACAGAAGACACAGAGGACACAGAGGTCAAAGGTCAGCCTGAGTGAAACAGAAACAAGGGAGCTGACACAGAGGTCAGAGGACACAGAGGTCAGAGGTCAGCATGAATGAAACAGAGCAGCTGACACAGAGGTCAGAGGACACAGAGGTCAGCGTGAGTGAAACAAAAACAGAGCAGCTAACACAGAGGTCAGAGGACACAGAGGTCAGAGGACACAGAGGACACAGAGGTCAAATGAGCAGTAAGGTGAAGTTAAAGAAGTTATATAATCTTAAGAGTGTTCTCTCATTATAAATGTTTGTTCTCTGAAGCAGTGGGGCTTCCCAGTTCTATGAAGACCTGATTCTATAAGCCATTTTAGATCCATATTGCAATTTACAATGATCAAAATGTAAAATAATAATCCTTGTATGTAACAGTTTCATATTAAAACAACCAATAAAAAAAGGGGAAAAAAAGAAAAGAAAACTAAACCAGGGGTGCCATTAGTTCTCATACAGACTCATATAAACGTATACAGACTCATATACATTTATATAGACTCATATAAACTCACATAAACTTATACAGATTCATATAGACTCACATAAACTCATACAGACTCATATAAACTCATACAGACTCATATAAACTCATACAGACTCATATAAACTCATACAGACTCATATAAACTCATACAGACTCACATAAAACTCATACAGACTCATATAAAACTCATACAGACTCATATAAACTCATACAGACTCATATAAACTCATACAGACTCATATAAACTCATACAGACTCACATAAACTCATACAGACTCATATAAACTCATACAGACTCACATAAACTCATACAGACTCATATAAACTCATACAGACTCATATAAACTCATACAGACTCACATAAACTCATACAGACTCATATAAACTCATACAGACTCATATAAACTCATACAGACTCATATAAACTCATACAGACTCATATAAACTCATACAGACTCACATAAACTCATACAGACTCATATAAACTCATATAGACTCATATAAACTCATATAGACTCATATAAACTCATACAGACTCATATAAACTCACACAGACTCATATAAACTTAATAAAAAAGTCATACAGTCATAGGAATTCATACAAAACTCATTTATAATGAAAATAGATAAACTATAGTGATCATGAAAATGGATAGCATTGACACACTGACATGTTTTCTGGTAGGTCAGTCCTGCTTGAATCTGAAACATGCTGCTCACGAACCCATTCTTCTGGTTTAAACGAGCTGCAGGTCCAAAGAATAAATACAACCCTCCGTGACGTCGGGCCTTTATCTTTTCTACTGAATTAGTTGCCGGGCCAACCATGACATTATGGTCTCTTTCTTTTCATGTCTGTCAAAACAATCAATTATGAATATAAAAATAAAAGAAACAAAGAGCACAGAGGGCTGTGAAGAGAATGGATTTGAAACTGAGGCTGTGGTTCTCAGCCATCACGACCTTAAGAGTAACCATCATTGGCAATTATGACCTCAGAAAAAATAGACCCACAAAATGAAGTAGACTTCTGTCTAATGTCTCATGTCAGGACGTGGCCCTTAGTAAGTGGATCTAGAAGGTCGACAATAGGACTCTACATTTCCACTGCGTTTGAAGGGTGGAACCTGACGTCACAAGGCTTTTCCAGAGACGTCTTTTGCTTTTGAGACATGAGCTGCTGTGACTGACGCTCACTGCTGTGTCCATTTATTTGTCTGCTGCTCTTTTCTCTGCTTCACTTCTGCATTCAAAAGAGGGGGATATCAAATTAGTGAGTTTCATGTATAAAGGCGACATTTTGAGGACATTTGACCTTTGACCACAGACCTCCTCATCCTCTGGATAAAGTGTTAGGAGCCAGTTCTGCCTCTAATCACTAAAGTTTATCTTTGCAGTAATTATTTACCACTTTCACTCTGTGATCTATGTGTTGCCTTAATCCTAACAATAACCCTTCTTATTAAACCATCATTGGTTTTATCAGAAAGTAAACTTTGTCATTTAAACTGGAACAAGCCTGGAACAAGCCTGGAGCAAGTCTGGAGCAAGTCTGGAGCAAGTCTGGAGCAAGACTCAAGTCATGAGCTACATGGGTAATATCCGCTGCAGGGTTCACCACCCAGTCATACATGATTTAGATATTATTACTTGGCATGAAATGTTCCACAGTATGGTATTAAACATATGCATCATGAAAGTCTTTTTATTGTTAAAACTAATAGGCTGCCCTGTGACTGTGTGTCTTTCCTCTCCAAAGATCTAGCCTGTAACTTGGCTCGGTGTCATCACTTGTGCATCTCCATGGAGACAGATAATTCAAATACCATGTTCCTCTTTAACACTGGTGATCTTTACTGTTAGTGACATTTGGGCTTTGTTCAATGTATGATATAATATTGTAAATATTAAAATGTGCAACTCACAAAAACATTTTCAAACTTGTCAGACTTTTCAAATGACTTTACTACAAAATGGCGCTCAGTGATTCACATGTCATAGTTTAAATACCAGATTCACATTTACCTGCATTTGTGTTTTTAAGTGTCTCTGAAAGAAGTTCAAATACACCTTTCTATACAAACATATACTAATGTGTCTGGCCTCCATTATTTTAATTTCCAGCCTTACTTGTCATGAGAGAAAAATAAATGAATCTCATCTGTAATTATTTTAATGAGAATATAATTGTCCGAGTCCTTTGAACAACACTGACTATTGTTGGTTCTGCACCTGTCGAGGAAAAGCTACACAATGACTCTAACGCAACGCCTTCCCATCAGCCCCTGCTCCCATCAACCCCTGCTCCCCGCACAATTTCCTGTTGCAAAGGAAAGAGCCACATCCGCCCCCACCCAAATGTGCATTGAAGGTAAACACTGCTCTGAGATTGCAGGGTAAAAAGTAAGTTCAAATCTTCTTCAAACCCAGTGTCTTCTCCAGACCAAGTGTCTTTTCCAAACCCAGTGTCTTCTACGAACCCAGCATCTTTTCCAAACCCAGCATCTTTTCCAGACCCAGGCATACTCTGATATGGCCATGGTCGTGTGTTTTAAAGCACATAGGGTGTTTGACTTTTTATCTTTTAGTTTACAGTGAATTATGTAACTTAACTGAAGGTGGGTCCACTTTCCACGTTCTTGTCTACAAAGAGATGTTATTGAATGTTACACAGAATGGCATTAAACACATCTATCTCCATGGAGACAATCAAGTGACACCACCAGGAAATATTACAGGTCAGAACTGTGGAGATGCGAGAGCCCACTCACGGTAATAACACCTGTTTTTCAAGCTATTTTTGAGCAATAAAGCACCTGTAATACAATAAATGCAACATAGAAAAGATTAATGCTGCATTGTGGAATATTCCAAACACAGCACTAACACGGAGACAAGCGAGTGGCAGACCCCCCACTGTAAAAAATTAGCATGGAAAAATAGTAAAACCCTTTTTTTGTTTTTTTTTTCCCCAAAGTTTGATAAACTTGATAAAGCATGTTTTAAGTAAACTCCTTTTCATTTAAAATATTTTGTACTGAAACTTACCAAACCAGGCTCCACCCTCACAGACCCTCTACCAGTGTCATAGACCTGGTTTAAAACTAGATTAGTCCTGATGTCGACATGGTTTAGTCCTGGTCTAGTCCTGGTTTAGTTCTGGTCTAGTTCTGGTTTAGTTCTGGTCTAGTCCTGGTTTAGTCCTGGTCTAGTCCTGGTCTAGTCCTGGTTTAGTTCTGGTCTAGTTCTGGTTTAGTTCTAGTCTAGTCCTGGTTTAGTCCTGGTCTAGTCCTGGTCTAGTCCTTGTTTAGTTCTGGTCTAGTCCTGGTTTAGTTCTGGTCTAGTCCTGGTTTAGTTCTGGTCTAGTCCTGGTTTAGGTCCTGGTTTTAGTCCTGGTTTAGGCCCTGGTTTAGTTCTGGTCTAGTCCTGGTTTAGTTCTGGTCTAGTCCTGGTTTAGTCCTGTTCTAGTCCTGTTTCAGTTTTGGTCTAGTCCTGTTTCAGTTTTGGTCTAGTCCTGGTCTAGTTCCGGTTTAGTTCTGGTCTAGTCCTGTTTTAGTCCTGGTCTAGTCCTGGTCTAGTCCTGGTTTAGTTCTGGTCTAGTCCTGGTTTAGTCCTGGTCTAGTCCTGGTCTAGTCCTGGTTTAGTTCTGGTCTAGTCCTGTTTTAGTCCTGGTCTAGTCCTGGTCTAGTCCTGGTTTAGGTCCTGGTTTAGTCCTGGTTTAGGCCCTGGTTTAGTTCTGGTCTAGTCCTGGTTTAGTTCTGGTCTAGTCCTGGTTTAGTTCTGGTCTAGTCCTGGTTTAGGTCCTGGTTTAGTCCTGGTTTAGGCCCTGGTTTAGTTCTGGTCTAGTCCTGGTTTAGTTCTGGTCTAGTCCTGGTTTAGTCCTGGTCTAGTCCTGTTTCAGTTTTGGTCTAGTCCTGTTTCAGTTTTGGTCTAGTCCTGGTCTAGTTCCGGTTTAGTTCTGGTCTAGTCCTGTTTTAGTCCTGGTCTAGTCCTGGTCTAGTCCTGGTTTAGTCCTGGTCTAGTCCTGGTCTAGTCCTGGTTTAGTTCTGGTCTAGTCCTGGTTTAGTTCTGGTCTAGTCCTTGTTTAGTTCTGGTCTAGTCCTGTTTTAGTCCTGGTCTAGTCCTGGTCTAGTCCTGGTTTAGTTCTGGTCTAGTCCTGGTTTAGTCCTGGTCTAGTCCTGGTCTAGTCCTGGTTTAGGTCCTGGTTTAGTCCTGGTTTAGTCTTGGTCTAGTCCTGGTTTAGTTCTGGTCTAGTCCTGGTTTAGTTCTGGTCTAGTCCTGTTTTAGTCCTGGTCTAGTCCTGGTCTAGTCCTGGTTTAGTTCTGGTCTAGTCCTGTTTTAGTCCTGGTCTAGTCCTGGTTTAGGTCCTGGTTTAGTTCTGGTCTAGCCCCGTTTTAGTCCTGGTTTAGTCCTGCTTTAGGTCCTGCTTTAGTCCTGGTTTAGTCCTGGTTTAGGTCCTGGTTTAGTTCTGGTCTAGCCCTGGTTTAGTCCTGGTTTAGGTCCTGGTCTAGTCCTGGTTCAGTCCTGGATTAGTTCATATTTAGTTTGAGTTTAGTCCTAATTTTAATGTGGTCTGTTTGTGCACCCAAAGTGTTTTTCTGGCTGTTAGCACAGGCACATTTGCAGCGGGAGCTTCGTGGTGAAGGATTGGGTTAAATTGGGCAGAGGAAGTCCTGTGCTTGGACAGCCAGGCCTTTCCTGTTGGAAGGGAAGGTGTGAGCGTTAGTGCACTTAGGCGCTCACACAAAGCGCAGCTGCAGCAGATAAGCATCAGCAATCCAATACAGCAGTGTAGATAGGGAGTGTTACGTTAGCGCTAGGCAATCATATGACATAATGCAGGATGTTAGCTTTATAAAACAGAACACAAAGTAACTAAAATACAACATGTGAAATGCTGTTTGGCAAGGAGTCTTTGGTCTCGTATGTAAAGAGATACACTGGGATTGTTCAAACTCAAAGTGCATATATTTAAAACTTTTCACATGACTGTTGGGAAAAATATGGTACTTAAAATAATTTGTTCACGAACGGTTTGAATGGAAAAGTAACTTGGTTTTTCATTACACCAGAGTAGAGAGAAGCAGATTAAGTTAACAAATGTGGCTATAGCACCACTAATGAAAAGTGAATTAATACATAAATAGTCACAATCATTTACTTTTATTGAAAAATAAAATATTTTAGTTAAAGCCACAGTATGTAACTTTTTTGCCAAAAAATTGCCAAAATAAAATCATGCTTTTTCATTTTGGTCATGTTTATTGCACTGGACAAAAGATCTCTGAGCGGCTTGCATCTCCATAAACCTTATTTGGCCTCATCCTGCTTGTTTCCATGGAAAAGTTGTCTAAACCTTAGTATTAGTTTTGAAACATTAATACCTGGAGTCTTTCATTTTTAATCCTGATCCCTATAATCCCATCCAGGTACAGGGATGTGGGTGTAGATAGGGGGTAGGTGAAAACAGGATTTTTCTGAGCACTCAAACTGGACTGGATTACTCAAACATGAAGCAATCGAAATACGACTCTAAATCTGAGAGTTATACCAGTGGAAACAACAAGCTGAAAAACCAAGGTCGATTCAGCACAGTACAAAATAACTCTGTATAATAGAGACAGAGGCGATGACACAGACGCAGAAAGAGTGTGTTTGTCACTCATTGACCCTGGTGTGTTTTGGTGATGCTTGAGTTGGATACTCTGTTTGCTTGATTCTCATGATGATCAGTTCCCCTGGACTCAGTTTCACCTGGACTCAGTTTCTCCTGGTCTCAGTTTCTCCTGGTCTCAGTTTCGCCTGGACGCTGTTTGCTTGTTTATGTTGATGGGTTAGGGTTAGTTCCCCTGGACACTCAGTTTTCCTCTGGACTCTGTTTTTGATGATGGTCAGTTGAACACTCTTTTGCTTGGACAGTGCTAATGAAACGATCCAGATCCTGTCCAGTTTTAGTAAATAGTTTGACTTTGGCTAACAGAGCAATTTGAGCAGGTTTCATAGGTGTTATTTTGGAATACAGATTCTGTTCTAATGGACTGAGAGTTCACACTTTTAGTTTAAAATTTGTCTTTGTCAAACCAAAGGCCTGGTGCAGAGGTTCTGATGTAGCCTTGGTTTATTCCTGACCTAGTTTTTGTTTAGGAGATGTTTCAGAAAAGTTACTATGGCTAAGTCTGACTCTTTTGGCTAAGTCTGACTCTTTTGGCTAAGTCTGGCTCTTTTGTCCAAGTTTGGCTTGTTTGGCTAAGTCTGGCCCATTTGGCTAAATTTGGCTCCTTTGGCTAAGTCTGACTCCTTTTGCTAAGTCTGACTCTTTTGGCTAAGTCTGGCTTGTTTGTCTAAATCTGGCTCGTTTGGCTAAGTCTGGCTCTTTTTGCTAAGTCTGGCTCTTTTGGCTAAGTTTGGCTCATTTAGCTAAATTTGGCTCTTTTAGTTAAGTCCGGCTCTTTTGGCTATGTCTGGCTCCTTTGGCTAAGTTTGGCTCCTTTTGCTAAGTCTGGCTCTTTTGGCTAAGTCTGGCTCATTTGGTTAAATTTGGCTCCTTTGTCTAAATTGGCTCGTTTGGCTAAGTCTGGCTCTTTTGGCTAAGTCTGGCTCTTTTGGCTAAATTTGGCTCTCATTTAGCTAAATTTGGCTCTTTTAGTTAAGTCCGGCTCTTTTGGCTATGTCTGGCTCCTTTGGCTAAGTTTGGCTCCTTTTGCTAAGTCTGACTCTTTTGGGCTAAGTCTGGCTTGTTTGACTAAGTCTGGCTCGTTTGGCTAAGTCTGGATCATTTGGCTAAATCTGGCTCTTTTAGTTAAGTCCGACTCATTTGGCTTAATCTGGCTCCTTTGGCTAAGTCTGGCTCGTTTGGCTAAGTCTGGCTCCTTTTGCTAAGTCTGGCTCTTTTGGCTAAATCTGGCTCTTTTGGCTAAGTCCAGTTCTTTTGCTAAGTCTGGCTCGTTTGGCTAAGTCTAGATCATTTGGCTAAATCTGGCTTTTTTTAGTTAAGCCCGGCTCTTTTGACTAAATCTGGCTCCTTTGGCTATGTTTGGCTCCTTTTGCTAAGTCTGACTCTTTTGGCTAAGTCTGGCTCTTTTGGCTAAGTCTGGCTTGTTTGACTAAGTCTGGCTCGTTGGCTAAGTCTGGATCATTTGGTTAAGTCCGGCTCTTTTTGGCTAAAACCGGCTCTCTTTGGCTAAGTCTGGCTGGCTCTTTTGGCTAAGTCCGGCTGTTTTGGCTAAATCTGGCTCTTTTGGCTAAGTCTGGCTCTTTTGGTTAAGTCCAGCTCTTTTGGCTAAGTCCGGCTCTCTTGGCTAAGTCTGGCTCTTTTGGCTAAGTCCGGCTCTTTTGGCTAAATCTGGCTCTTTTGGCTAAGCCTGGCTCTTTCGGTTAAGTTCGGCTCTTTTGGCTAAGTCCGGCTCGTTTGGCTAAATCTGGTTCTTTTGGCTAAATCTGCCTTTTTTGGCTAAATCCGGCTCTTTTGGCTAGGTCTGGCGTACTTTCTTTTTAAACTCGGTTCTGTAAAAGACCTGGACAAGCTAGAATGCAAAGGTCTGTTTTTTATAGGTCAATGTTAAAGTTAAATCAGATTTTATGCTAAAATGGTGCCACGGTTCCACATCGCAGTCAGTGAAGTGGTCATAAGGTTCAAACAGAGAAGCTCAGCTCGTCCCAAACAGATACTGATGAGCTTCAACATGGATTTTCACGTTTATTCTTCCAAACACTGTAAATCTCACATAGCATCATACAGGCCCCTATAATCCGTCTGAAATTATGACAGTAAATTCTAATCTAGAACATGAACCCAGCCTATTCTTTAGACCTACATGTGTTTTTACTTCCACACAGAGTTTTCTAATGACCGATGAACCTCCGTCTGTGCCCACACAGCACGAGGCCTGAAGATAAGGAAGGATGTGTGAGAGCTGTGTCTGTGACGGCCTCTTGCAGCTGCACTTTCAATGAACTTCTCTGCAGCTTTAGCTTCACAAAACAAAGACGTCAGTGTGTCACATGGAGTTAGCATTCACGCGATGTCAGTCCTCTCCACAGAGACACCGTCCTCTGTGAGCAAAGAGCTGCTTTTCACATTTAGTGTGTGCAGCGTTTGTGCTCAAGTCTGGGACAGCTCTTTGTAAAAGTGAAGAGAAGCCAACAGAGCCAACGGGAAACTGAGGAGATTAGAGTAATGCTAATTACTTAAACCAGAGGTGCTCAGAATTTTTTTTTTATCGAGGGCCACATCTCAAAACATATTCGAAGTGGAGGGCCAATACAGTGCAGTGTTTTAACCAGCTTTGACAGAGCCACTGTGGGTTATAAGGCTGAAACACATCCATTTTAGGTCTGTATCACACTGCAGTGAGATGTTTGAGGATATAGTGGTAGAAATGATTAAATGTGTTGTTAAAGGTGCCGCTTATGATCAATTGGACCGGTTCAGCAGGAGGCCCTGAGGGCCAATAAAAACTGGTCTGAGGGCCGCATTTGGACAAGTTTGGACACCCCTGACTTAAACCAATGTTGAAAATTAATTATATAATATTATAATTATAATATACATATAATACACACACATATTTATTTATTTATTTATGTATTTATTTATTTATTCATTTATTCATTTATTCATTTATTCATTTATTCATTTATTCATTTATTCATTTATTCATTTATTCATTTATTTATTTAACTGAACTATTGCTAAGCAGCTCCATACAATATAAATAACGTTTTGCAACTCTCTTGGTCATTATTCAAGTTCAAGTTCTAATTGTTCTGCAGCGTTTAACATATAAAAACAAACAGAAGCAACAGAAATAATCTACAGAAGAAGAGAGAAAGGGGGACAAGGCGGCTGGCTGCAAATGGAGTGAATGAAAACTTAAAATGTTCCCAAATAAATAGTGAATGAGGTGTTCAAGTGTGGATGAGAGGAGCACTCAAGTGTCTGTGGACGAGCAGAACCCTCAGAGTTTACTCAGTTATATTTAATCTTTGAATAAAAAGTCTTATGTTTTTTCTTTTAGTTGAATGAGGTTTATAATGTTACTTGCTGGTTGGATACAGCAGCAGATGAAACATACATGGAGGTATTTCCATAACTGTTACCCAGCAACCATAATGTAAACAAGGGCTAAAACATGTCTAAATTACACAATAGTTATGATTAGACTCATAAAAATAAAGTATAACATGTTTATATTATTAAATTTATCTTTAAACCATCAGAAAAGTGAGTTCCTTGAGCACAAACTGAGGTTCAGCTGCAGGGTTTCACATCTCTGCTCTACTTCCTGTAATTTTGCACTTTTCCTTTCATCTCAAACTGCCACTTCACTGATGTGAAACTATGATTAATATTTAGCACAGGTTCTAGCCACAAATCCAAGTCAAAAAAACATGAAACCTCATATGGACCATAAGCTTGTACCGCACAACGCAAACAGGAGGCGCTCTTTATATCATAATAGAACTGGCCACATTTAAAATATGAGTCAAAAGCAATTAGACCGAATCCACACGACCAGTGAAACCTGTGCTACTGTGGAGCTGTGACACATACAGAACGAGCACATAGTCCAGACATGGGCAAACTACACACGGGCCTTTGGGCTTATTAATCCGGCCCGCCGAACATAACCAATTATATTAAAGTAGCTAAGGGTAAACCTAGTTCAATTTACCTTTTCAGGAAGTTGTTGATTTGATAAACCTGAAAGTGAGCTCTTCTGCTGTGTTTGTTTAACTGAAATTTTATAAATTCATTATTAATTTAATTAATGCATTTGGAAAACAATTTGTACAATGAGCCTTGCATATTCATGTTACAGGCCAAATTCTCTAGTGCAGGGGTGTCAAACACATTTTCACCAAGGGCCACATCAGCAAAATGGCTGCGATCAAAGGGCCAGACTAAAAAATAAATGTAACTACTTTACTTTACGTTACTACTTTACTTTACTTAACTGTTTCTGTATTATTACAAATAATGCATATGCGTTTGCCAAGATGTAAAAAAAAATATGACTGCGTAACTGCGTATCTCCTGATAAAATTTACATTTTAAGACCATCATACCTTTTAATTTACCCTGTCAAGGGCCACATAAAATATATGTGGAGGGCCACATTTGGCCCTCGGGCCTTGAGTTTGACACATGTGTTCTAGTGTAATATAAACATATACTGTATGTATCCTGCATGTATCCTGTAAATTTTAGAACCCACCGTGGCCCGTATGTCAAAAAAGTTTGCCCACCCCTGACTTAGACAGTGTGCTAGTTTATTACAGTATGCTAGCCTGTTACACTCATTACAGTGTCTGCAGGGGCCTTGAGCACAGAGCTGCTCCTGTGAACTTTTCTTCTGAGCATTTGTGAGGTACAGCGCGCGCTTTGTGTGTTCAGCACCAGAAGGAAATTAGAAAGAGAGCGGATACTGGAGAAATATCATAAACTCCTTTACTTCAGAGCGAAGGAGACTTTATGCAGCATAAAGATAAAGCCTGGAGGTCAAAGCCCTGGAGCACGTTTGGATGAAGAGAGGAAGGTTTGTTCTAGGTACCACTGGGTGAATAACTCTCCCTGAAGAGCCTGTACCTGATGTTTCCATCAGCTCCTGCACAGATGTGTTTTACAGATGTATTTTTTATGCTGCTCTTGAAGTCAGAATATGTTCGCTCCGTGCTGCGTGTTGTATTGTCTGATAATCAGGAAGTGTGTTAGCATGCTAGTAGTTGTTGTTTACTGCTCTGTTCACTTTTTAAGATGGAGGGTCAACACCAGCTCGTCTCCTTCTCTGGAAATGTTATTACATTGCCTGAAATGTTGCACAGTATGGCATTCTATTCCAGGTGTTATTATTGCGCTGTCAGGTCCTGATGAGGGTGGGGAAACACGAGAACATCACCCCACCCTCCACACCCTTCACTGGCTTCCTGTTCACCTTCGCGCATCGAGTACAAGGTCCCACCTCCACACCCACCTCTGTCTCCACGGTGACACCCCCCACCACCTACCCTGACAGAACCACTCACACCACACAGCTGAGCCATGACCCGGTCAGGCCAACAGCAAAGTCTGCCCCACCAAGGACACGGTCCAGAGCATGGGAGACATTTAAAAACATGCACCGTCATTGAGAGAGGACGCCCTGCCCACAGATCTGACTTATAACTGGGCTGGATGGCATCAGCTGAGATGCTACAGGCAGCAAGCTGTAGACCAGAAAAGTTACGGAGTACGGCTTTAGTATTTGCAGCCCCTTTTTTCCATTTATCTTCAAATCTCTTTCCTCCTGTTCTTTAAACTGGACTTTTCCACAAACCGAACTCAATCTCAGGCTTAACTTCGGCTGTTCTGTTCTTTGTGACATGGAACAGGCTGGATTTTGCTCTCTCAGCGCCAGACGTGATTACAAAGAGGCCAGCTCCCTGTGGGGTTTTTCTGCGTCACCTTGGCGTCACGTATGCTCTCTCTCCTCTCTCTCTCTTCCTCTCTCCCTCTCTTACTCTTCATTCCCCTTCTTCCTCCTCTCTCTCCCCTCTCTCCTCTCTCTCCCTTTCTTACTCCCTCCCTCCCTCTCTGTCTTTCTGATTCCTCTACAGTCACAACATAACATTCAGATTTCCTTCAAAGGCGTTTGCAGTTATAAATACATGTGCCACGTGTTGAGATGAGCTGACGATGGATTGAGACGCTTGGGCTGATGTCAGCGCAGAATGTACAGCTCTATTACTGTTAAAGGAGGAGCAGCGGCTCTACCCCAAGCTCATCCCATGTGACTGAGCTCACCAAACACCCTGCGGAGGAAACTCATTTAAAACATCATCTTGTCGTTTCAGTCATTACCCAAAGCTCATGACCGGTGGGTGAGAGTAGAGCCAGAGATCTAAACCAGGACTAAACCAGCACTAAACCATGACTAGACCAGAACTAAAACCATGACTAAAGCAGGACTAAACCAGGACTAAACCAGGATTTAACCAGGACTAAACCAGGACTAGACCAGAACTAAACCAGGACTAAACCAGGACTAAACCAGGACTAGACCAGAACTAAAGCAGGACTAAACCAGGACTAAACCAGGACTAGACCAGAACTAAAACCAGGACTAAAGCAGGACTAAACCAGGACTAAACCAGGACTAGACCAGAACTAAAGCAGGACTAAACCAAGGATTAAACAGGATTAAACCAGATTAAACCAGGACTAAAGCAGGACTAAACCAGGACTAAACCAGGACTAAAGCAGGACTAAACCAGGATTAAACCAGGACTAAAACCAGGACTAAAACAGGACTAGACCAGAACTAAAGCAGGCCTAAACCAGGATTAAACCAGGATTAAACCAGGATTAAACCTGGACTAAACCAGGATTAAACCAGGACCATAGGTGAGAGTAAGAACAGAGATCTAAACCAGGACTTAACCGGGATTGAACCAGGATTTAGGAGTAAAGAGGAACCACAACTCAAGTAAGAGTACTGTTACTTCAGTAAAACATACTCAGGTAGGAGTAAAAGTATGCTGCTAGAAAAAGTAACAGAGTACATCTAACTGAGTACTACCTACCTCTGACTGCATCCTCATTAAAAAGTTGGAGTTGTGCTTGTTTAATTTATTCTAACAACAAGGTCGTCTTCTCTGAGCCTCGAGAATCACTCCGTTTTCAATTTTCCCTCAATAGTTTGCCCCAGGTAAAAAAGTCTGGACTTCACCAGTGAAGCTTTAAGTCCTAAACCTTTCTTGGACACTCTGAGTTGTTTGGATGTAGTTTATTCTCCTTATTGTACATATTATTTGAAATCAATAACAACATGTGTAACACTAATGCCAAGGCAACCAAAAGCACCTATTAAAGAGACATCATGTAATTTAGCTCCATGGAAACAAGCATAAGGCTACCAGACCATAGTACATGTCAGGTCTGTGGAGAGGTGATGTTTCTGAATAAATGCTAGATAGAGAAGTGTAGTGCTGCACTGTGGGACATTACAGGAAAATAAATAAATAACACCTCAAGAATAAGATGTTCTTAAAATCAACTATAATCAAATACCTTTTATGATACTTTTGTTTTATTTCATGTCCAACAACACATTTCATAAATATTCAGTCATTCTGTTCTTTCATCAACAGTGATCTGCACAAACGAGCTTCCTCTTGATGCAAAACCAGAAAGTAAATAGATCCCATCTTTCACTATATATATATATATATATATATATATATATATATATATATATAATATATATATATATATATATATATATATATATATATATATATATATATATATATATATGAAGAAGAATGATGACAATGAGGACAGCGAGGAGGACAGGGGCAATGAGGGCGATGAGGATGATGTGGGATGTGAAGAGGATGAGGACAATCGATGAGGGCGATGTGAACGATGAAGAGGATGAGGACAATAAGGGCGATGAGGACAATGAGGGCGATGAGGATGATGTGGACGTGAAGAGGATGAGGACAATAAGGGCGACGAGGAGGACGATGAGGATGAGGTAGACAGTGAAGAGGATGAGGGTGGTGAGGATGAAGAGAGCGAGGAGGATGAGGGCAGGTTCCAGGGAGAATTCGTCTGTTTGGACACACTCCATCAGGGCGTGGCCTGGGATCTTGGGTCCTGGGTACAAATTAACTTTGTGTATGTAACTTTTTTCTTTTTTTTTTGTAAAAAGTGGATAAATAAAAGCATGTTTCATTTTGGATGTTTTTATTTCACTGCAAAACAACAAACAAACAAACACAAATATATCCTTTTGCTATAATATTGCACATATGGCATAAAACATATCTATCCCCACAGGGAATGTTGACTCATGTTTCCTGCAGGTCGTGTGCCTCCTTCAGAAAGTTACATGATGTGACTTTAATTCATAATCAACAGTTTATTAAGAATGATTCAGGCTTTGTGTCCTATGGGATCATTCAGAGTTCCTTACTGTTAGCATGGAACAACATTGCACCACACAAAGGAAAGTGAAATACATGTGTTTTGTAGTGTAAAAAAGTACCAGATGTCTTTTCAGGTAGAACCCTCACTATTAAACGTGATCTTTATCGATACAAACCAACGTGCTGAAAACAAACTGCCTCTCAGCCGTACTCCACAGTGTTTTATCATAAAACCCACTCACTCCACCTCAACTCCTCAGCTCCACCTGAGGCATTACCTCACCGCTCTGATGTCTTCACCTGTTGTGTTGTTTGTAACAGATCCCAAAAATTCCACTGCCAGGACTATTTATTTCTGCATTACATAATTTACAATAAGCAGCATCGTTTACTCCTCCTGGCTCAAAAATGTCTCTGCTCTGGATCTGACTGTAGGCAAAATTTTATTATGGCGATGACATATTTTAGTAAAAACATATTTTATACTTTTATAAACTTTTATCATTTTATTTTGCAGTTGGACATGGCCTGTATGTGACAGCTGATCACATAACTGTTACCGAGGTAAATAAAGACCAAAAACTCAGCTGTTAATAAGATTATTGGTCAAACATATAAATAAATAAATTCTCTCTTTTCATTTTCAACTTTTTTCTCAACATGTTACAAACCCAAACATACTATTTACATACATAAGATACTCTCCCATCGATGAAGTAATAAATACAGAAACATGAAAACCACGCACTTAAGAGCATTTAAGACAGGGGTGTCAAACTCAAATGGACGGGGGGCCAAGTGAAAAAAATTGCTGTTCATTGAAAAAATTTAAAATGACCGCACATAGTCTAGTGAACCTAATTGAACCTACTGAAAACCTAACAAATATATTACTATATGATCGGATAAATAAAGCAAT
The DNA here is from genome assembly GCA_019594935.1 of Periophthalmus modestus. Taxonomy (NCBI): domain Eukaryota; kingdom Metazoa; phylum Chordata; class Actinopteri; order Gobiiformes; family Gobiidae; genus Periophthalmus; species Periophthalmus modestus. The sequence continues at coordinate 30,297,704 of JAIEZT010000012.1, read as the reverse complement.
ATTTTCTTTAATTTTTTATTTTCAACAGGCACAAAAGACAAACTTCCTTTATATAAAAAAATCCCCATAACATGCACATTAAATGAATGAAGTGGGATTATTCAAGGCAGCATCAGTATATTTTCTTTGGAAAATTGCAAAAGTAGTATAAATTTACTTCAAAGAAATAAATAATATCAGCAATTTTCTTTCAGTCACTCAACTGAAATATTTTTAAAACATAATTGGATTAAAATACAATAAAATAAAGTGCAAAACTCTATGGATGAGAGAAAAACACTTTCTGTGCCTCCCACAGAGTCAGTTTGGTTTTAAAACTTCACTGTCCTGCACATCTCAGAGACACGACCCCGACCTGCAGCTGCAGGTTCATCACATTCAGACTCGTGATGTCACAGAAAAACACATTTCACACACAAACGTTTCGTCTCGGAACAGACAAATCTCCTCACGCAGCTCAAAACATCTTTGCAGCACCTTTCCCTGGTTTAGCCACCGCACCTCAGTGTGACAGGACAAATCACCAGCTCCGTTTATAACTCACTCAGAAATGTTTTGAACTGCCGTTGATTTTGGCTCTGATAAAGTGAACTGCGGCGTGATGGTCTCATTACATGTTCAATTGTCAAGGCTTTACCACACATCGACTCCTGGTGTATGATACAATGATAAGCTGTCAGCTCACCTGGGACGTTTTCCTCCTGCATCTTTTCCCATATCCACGCCACAAGTCTCCTCCTGTGTCCACCTGTGTCCACCAGTCCACTCCTGTGGCCACCAGTCCACTCCTGTTTCCACCGGTCCACTCCTGTGTCCACCTGTGTCCACCAGTCCACTCCTGTGGCCACCAGTCCACTCCTGTGTCCACCTGTGTCCACCAGTCCACTCCTGTGTCCACCAGTCCACTCCTGTGTCCACCGGCCCACTCCTGTGTCCACCTGTGTCCACCAGTCCACTCCTGTGTCCAACAGTCCACTCCTGTGTCCACCGGCCCACTCCTGTGTCCACCAGTCCACTCCTGTGGCCACCTGTGTCCACCAGTCCACTCCTGTGTCCAACAGTCCACTCCTTGTGTCCACCGGCCCACTCCTGTGTCCACCAGTCCACTCCTGTGGCCACCAGTCCACTTCTGTTTCCACAAGTCCACTCCTGTGTCCACCGGCCCACTCCTGTGTCCACCAGTCCACTCCTGTGTCCACCAGTCCACACTCCTGTGTCCACCTGTGTCCACCAGTCCACTCCTGTGTCTACCAGTCCACTCCTGTGTCCACAAGTCCACTCCTGTGTCCACCGGCCCACTCCTGTGTCCACCAGTCCACGCCTGTGTCCCACCAGTCCACACTCCTGTGTCCACCAGTCCACTCCTGTGTCCACAAGTCCACTCCTGTGTCCACCAGTCCACTCCTGTGTCCACCAGTCCACTCCCGTGTCCACACATCGCAGGTGCTTCATCTGTTGTCAAAACCCCACGAGTTTTTTTCCCGAGGCAGCTCCATCTCATTTACACATCTTGACACCTCTTCATACAGATCATGTCCTGTAGTTGTGCCACGGCAGATTTAAGACCTCGGCCATGTCTCAATTCGCCAAATGCATCGTTTGATGTACTGTTCGAAGCGCGGGTCGAAGTACCGCCCCACTTCAATGTGCTGTTCAAACGGAGCATTTAAGGGCACTTTGGCAAACTGGGACACAGCCCCTTGTTTTTTAATTCATCCATCTTCTGTAGCTTTTGTTCCATGTCCATATTGTTGTCCGCATGTTTCATTTCATGATACCGTCACAGATTATATTCTTTCATTACCGCCACACTTTTCTCCACACAGAAGACACACAGGTTTTTCCCGCTCCCCTCCGTGAACATGTTTAATCCGACTCCCACCTTGTTTGAAAACCCCCGGTTCTCAGTGTCCACCTTCCATTTTGCCATTTTTGATGGGTATCTGAAAGTTGACTTTTTCTAATGACGCTGATGAATGATGAAATGAAGCTGCCTCCCGCTCAGTGCGCCACCGTTGCATTGTGGGAAATGTAGTATTGGTGCGTGTAAAACACCTGCGGGCTGCTGGCCTGCTAATAATAAATCAATATCGTCCCGCGGGCCATAGAAAACCCATCTCAAGGCCTTGAGTCTGACACATGTGATTTAAGAGAATCCTCAAAACCTGAGCTGTTCTGGGTCTGTGGGCTGACGTCATCCCTAATCATCCAAGAATCTGAGACAAGAGGATGATTTAGAGGGCCTCAGAGAAGATAAAGATTCAGATTCAGACTATTCTAAATCCAGCACAATCTTTACCGGTGGAAGTTTTTAATAATAATAATAATAATAATAATAATAATAATAATTGTTATTATTATTATTATTATTATTATTATTTATTATTATTATTATTATTATTATTATTATAACAATAATAATAATCATGATCAAGACGCTTCACACAGTTTAAGACCCTAACCTCAAACCTACAAAACACAAATGAAAGAAACAGATAAAAGTAGATGTAGGTATTTGAAGGCAGTTTTAGAGAGATGAGGGGCTTTTTTTTTCAGAGCTTTTTTGAAGATGGTGAATGACATGTTTGATTCAGAAGCCTAGAAGACCCAGTCCCTCAGGTCTTTTTGTTTAGTCCTGATGGGATTATCATTGCATTGTGTATGTTCTGAAGTGTAAGTTTTAACACAGATGATATGAGGCTCTGATCTGAGCCTCATGCAGTCACTTAAATGAACATTTTCAGATAAATTTATTTCCTACTATTTTAAAATATATTAATTCACTTTGGGCTTTTGGTCATATACAGACCATGTGACTTGGTTTTATTTTTGTAACAGTGAAGTTGTTTGTGGAGTTTCCTTCCTTTGAGCTTGTGCCCGGACACAGCTGTTGTCCTTCGTTTCATTCACTGGCCAGATGGGTCCAACTTCTTAAAGAAGTGATTTCCTAAAATGTCCACCAGGAATGTCTCCCCAATATGTAGTTTTTAAATGATTTTAGAAATAGAGTATTAACTGCAGTCAGAACTGAGGCTGCTTGGATGAATCTACATCCTTTTGACAGGATTCATTTTTCTTTTGCGATGTAGTGACCAAGGTAAAAGAAGAAAAGAAAAGAAATCATCACAAACCATGCTAACCCTTTAGCTGCAGGTTCTACTCATCTACAAGTTTATTTTTTGTGCGGATGTTTTCCACTCTGAGGCACAGAGGCCTCCTTCACAAAACATGTGTAAGTGCAAACATGAAGCACACGTGGAGTTTTATGATCTATATGTGTTTGAGAGACCACTCTGGTTCCAGTTGTGTTTGTTCTCTGTGATCATTTGTTTGTTAAACTCTTTGGTTATTCTTGTGCTCTACAAATAAAGTGCTCTACAAATAAGTTGGATTGGAGATAAAAAGATGACATGTAGAGAGGAGCCGTCCGGTCCAATAGTTCTGAACTCTGAACTCTGACTGTGAGCTCAGAGAGAGGAGCAGTAGAAACATATGGGGACGTTTGTGTTTTGTTCTTATCTTCACTTTTAGTAAGAATTCCATTTATTTATTTTTTTATATTTACATATATATAAATGAGACCTCAGGACTTTTTGTGTGGAGTTTTGCATGGTCTCCCTGTGTCTCCCTGCCCCTGATCTATTAGGTCAGATCCTCCAGCTCTAAGGTCAGATCCTCCAGTTTTAAGGTCAGATCCTCCAGCTGAGGTCGTCCCCTGCAAGATCAGCTCAAACTCTGGAGGCTGGTCCTGACAGGTCGCCCTGTTTTAGTTCAATCAATACAATTTAAATATTTGAGCAGAATTGGGAGAAATGCAGATGTTCTACTGTGAAACAGGGGACTTTTATTTTGTAGTATGAACCGAGGGACTATAATTTTATAAACACTGTTTTACTTCCACACATCACAAACTCTGTCCATGTTCACATTAGAATTCATGTATTCTCTGATTCACAGACGTTACATAATGGTCTGTTGCAAAAATTCTCTCCATCTCCTCTCCTCAGCTCCTCAGAACACACAGAGCAAACTGAACTGAACTAAACCTAACTAATAGAGGAAATATCATGAAAACACATATAGACCTGTAAGTTGTCTTCACAGAGATACAGCAGTTTAATTCCACACTGCGGAACAACCAAGGCCAAGGCACCCTAAGGTGTTACAGCTGGATAAGAACATGCTGAATCTCATACTTAATTTTTCTTCTATGAATAACACGGTCAAAGTTCTGAGAGAAGGTACAAAACTAATATGGAAAATATACCAGTTTAATGCCAAACTGTGGAACATCCCAGGCAAAGAAACAAGTACAAGGCTTCTATAACCTGACAACAGTTTCAGGGGGCAAGAGCCTCGTCTATAACTCAAGACTTTATGGATTATTTTTAATGTTTCTATGAGAGTTGCCCAGAGTTGGAAGACGATGATGTTTTTTTTTCTTCTCTTGTCAATAACAGAGCCAAAGTTCTCAGAGAAAGTTCAAAACAAATATCTGTGACAAGTCCAGACTTGGCTCCGGCCCCGCCTAGCACGAGGGTGAGAAGAACACTCGGAGGGCGTTTTTCACTTTACAGGTTACATATTTTGAAGAGGAAGTTACATTTGAACAAATCACATGTACTCAAGTAGATTTTGCCAGTATTTTTGTTCCTTCATTTAAATAGGAAGTTCATATTCCAAACTGGCACAAAGTCAAATTAAATTTCCAAGTTGCCTCAGACGGTGGAGCCATGATTCTCTCTAAAAGCCTTGTCAGGTGTGGGTTGTGAGTTCAGTTGTGAGTTGTTAGTTGTCAGTCCTCAGTTGTCAGTCCTCATGAAGACAAGCAGCTGATGCAGTCCAAAGTTGTTCCTCACTTACCTTATGCGTTTAAACATCCCAATTACTCACCATGATGAGTTCATATCCACTTTTTCACCATGTTCAGAGGCAACAGCTAGCATGCTAACAAAGCACATCCTGATTCTTGGATGATAAAAATACAATATTTAGATGCAGACAGTACACAGCAGACTTATTTTGACCTCAGGAGCTTTTTACAGCATGTTTGTGCTGGGGCAAGACATGTTTTGATCAAATACAAAAATGTGTGACGGAGAACTGGAGAGAGCTTGAGGAGACGTCATGATGAGGTGCAGCTGGAGAGAGCCTGTAGAGATGTTGTGAGGAGGTGCAACTGGTGAGAGCCTGAGGAAGAGACATCATGAGGAGATGCAGCTGGAGAGAGCCTAAGGAGGAGGCATTATGAGGAGTTGCAGCTGAAGGGAGCCTAAGGAGGAGGCGTCATGAAGAGATGCAGCTGGAGAATGCCTGAGGAGGAGGTGTCATGAGGAGGTGCAGCTGGAGAATGTCTGAGGAGGAAGTGTCATAAGGAGGTGCAGCTGGAGAGAGCCTGAGGTGAAGGCAACATGTCGAGGTGCGGCTAGAGAGAGCCTGAGGAGAAGACTTTTGAGGAGGTGCAGCTGGAGGAAGCCTGAGAGAGAATTGTCATGAGGACATGCAGCTGGAGAGAACCTGAGGAGACATCAGAAGGATGTGCAGCTGGAGAAAGCCTGAGGAGGAGGAGTCATAAGGAGGTGCAGCTGGTGAGAGCCTGAGGAGGAGGAGTCACAGCAAGATACAGCTTGAGATTAAACCAGCATCAGTCAAACACTGTGAGCTCCCGGGAGAAAAACACTCTCTAAATGAAACATCCAGATGTTCAGGAGGCAGAGCTGTGGGCCAAAAGGAACACACCAGGTAGTTAAATATATACTGATACTAGGGGTGATGCTAATTGGAGGCACTGTGCTGTCTAAAGATCTGTTCCTCAAGCTTTCTGAGCCTTGTTTTCAACACAAGCTAGCCAGCAAAAAAGGTAGCTGCTTTTTGTTGAAAATCACCTCCTGAACATGAAGATTTTCATCAAGTTTTCAGACATGTTAAATGCACGACGGATGGATGTTTGCTATTGTGTTTATTATGTCACCATGGTAACTGTTGACTCCCCAGCATGATATTAAACATATATTTCCAAAGAGACAAGCAGGCAACCCCAATAAAAAAAAAGAATATGTGTTTTTTCAAGGGATGTTTTAGCAATAAACACCAAACTTTTTTTTTTTTTTTTTTTTTTTAAATGTAAGGTAGATAAGTTTAATGCCACACTATAGGACATTCCAGGTAGATACTACTGAGACACACAGATGGTGGTCCCCTCTCTAGAAAAGTTACATAGTGCTCTTTAAAACTGTTTTCTCCATCACTGAACACTGTGTGATGGTTCCTTGGGTTTAATGCATTCTGTAGCGTGTCATCTGGCGCTTCTGTCGACATGGGATCTGATTCAAGAGTAACAGCTGATGACAAAACCGGACGAGAGCACAAAATGTACAAACATTAACATTTGATGTCTGTGACCCTCAGCCATCCAGGTCTGATCCTGTGTGACCCCTCGGCCATCCAGGTCTGATCCTGTGTGACCCCTCGGCCATCCAGGTCTGATCCTTAGTGAAAGAAAAATATAAAATCTGTCAACTGGACAAAATGTTCTTGAATAAAGACGTTCATCCAAGCTGCTTCTTCAGTTCTGGTCAGATTACTGGTGGACATTGACTTATATCTGTCTGAAGGGAGGAGCTAATTACACTGAAACAAAAAACATAAAACATATATGTTTTTACAGTTTCTTGTTGTTAGCTATGGTCTACTGAGCACTAATGTGCAATCATTCAGGCCACTAATGGCTGCTTTCACACCTATTAGTATCCTAGTTCGTTCTATTGCACTATCTTCGCCTAAAGTTAATTTTATCACTGCAGTGAAAATCAAGTACAAGTCCTGTTATAGACCTGGTTTAGCCCGAGATTAGACCTAGACAAGTCCTGTTATAGACCTGGTTTAGCCTGAGATGAGACCTGGAAAAGTCCTGTTATAAACCTGATTTAGTTCTAGATTACACCTGGAAAAGTCCTGTTATAGACCTGGTTTAGATCTGAGGCACCAAAGCCAATGTTTTTCTTTGGTGTGAAAGGTTTGAGAGCCACAGCTTTAATCTTGTTTCACTCAGTTGTATCATTACATCACTGTATGTTGTCATCCCTCATGACTTCTTTAGGAAAACCCCAGTCCTCAGTATTGGCAGGTGGTCCTCAGCCTGACACGCCCACATGACTGTTGGCTCACATGATCACATGTCTTTGGACTGCAGCATGAGTAAACAGCTTGAATTTACTCTCCACACCAGTGTGCACAAGAAATTAGCCCTTTTAAGGGCCTTGAACAAAGACCTTTTCCAGGCCTTGGACACAGTCGCTTTAAGGGCCTTGCAGGTTTTTAATGTAACTTTTTGCTTCTGGCAGATCTTCTGGGAGATGCATCTTGTGGTTTCTCTGAGCGGAAGAAGGTATAAAATAATAATAATATATAATAATAATAATATAATAATAATAATAATAATAATAATAATAATAATAATAATAATAATAATAATATGGTGGTGTTGTGATGGCAGTCAGAATTGGCAGAGTAAAAGTCTTAGCTCAAGTTAAAGGGAAATGACAAAATTTAAACTGGACTTAAAGGCGCTGTACTTTTTTTACATCTTAAAATATGAAAACCTGAACTTTCCTAATTACTCACCGCTACTTTATAAGCCCCCCTGTTACAGGGTGGGCCTGGTGATCAGGGGCCCCTGGCTCCATATAAGTGCACCTGTCCCTAACACTCCATGTTGTCTCTCTATGGGACGCAGGGCTGGTAACCCCACGGTGACCCCACAAAGCACATTTGAACATTTGTTTGTAACTCAAAATGATGTGTAAAATAAACATCTCCTATAACTTCCTGTGTTGGAGCCATGGGTTTTAACAACTTTCAGAGGCCAGAACAGAGGTAGAACTAAAAACACAACACTGCACCAGCATTCACAAACGGTACAAACACTTTATAATCAGATGCAGACAGCGCACTATGGTCTCATTTTGACCTTCCTAGCTCCTTTTACACTAAATCTTAACTGGACAAAAGGTACAGCCCCTCCTGTGCAGATGATACAGGTGTGGGACTAAGGCTTCATCTCAAAGCACTTCATGGATCGTTCAGATGTTCTTATTTCATACAGTTTTCCTCCTTCTTCTGTGGGCCGTATGGCTTTTAGGTCATTCAGGGTTAGAAATTTATGTGATTGGCTCTTTGCACAGCAGCTCGTGGGCTAGTTCAGGTCACTAATGCGCTCCCTTCCACCTTCATTAAAAACTCTGTGGGCTTTTTACCAAGTCACACTAAAATGAAAATAAACTCTAATGAAATTCACACTGAGATTCATCTTTATAAGTCTGTTTGGTTCAATGCTAAAGCTTTCTTTAGCATTACACTTAATACATTAAGAGTGTACATAAGCAAAGCAACAATATATGACACATTGGAAATAACAGATCCCAATTTATACTAAAACTAGTATCGAAATTAGATTTTTTGCATTTATTGATACTAAAAAAAAAAAGTCCCATTCACAAGACAGAAAAGAACCTTTACTAAATATCTTTAGAATGATCTTGAGCTGTATCAGAACAAGCATAAGACACATAGACTAGTATACGCCCATGGTCCACTATGAACCTACTGGACACTGAGGAATACACAGATATAAGGCCACATGGGATTTTTTTTTTTTGGGAGTGCTTTTATTATCATTGTGGTATTGGAATCAATATTCAGTATCGAATATTTTCCTTAGTATTGAAATGTTAGTAACGTGACAGCACTCGCAACTTTAAAACCTGTGGATCCAAACTGAACTTTTCTTGTCGATGGAATCCACCCACAATGTATTTACGACTCTAGAGTCTCTACAGTTTCTTGTTGTCCTTCGTGTTGGTTCCTCCCTCCATCTCATCAGGCACATTGTTCTGATCTCATCCGCTGCCAGTGAAGAGGATATCCAGGAGGATACGTTCGTGTTCACATCCCGTGTGCAAAAACAAACACTGACAACTGCTATTGTCCTGCTGCATGACCAACACAACCCCCCCATCTCACCCAGTCACATGACCAACACAACCCCCCCATCTCACTCAGTCACATGACCACACACAACCCCCCCGTCTCACTCAGTCACATGACCAACACAACCCCCCCCATCCTCACTCAGTCACATGACCACACACACCCCCCCCATCTCATCCAATCACATGACCAACACAACCCCCCCCCCCCCCCCCCATCTCACTCAGTCACATGACCAACACAACCCCCCCATCTCACTCAGTCACATGACCAACGCAACCCCCCCCCCCCATCTCACTCAGTCACATGACCACCACAACATCCCCCCCCGTCTCAATCAGTCACATGACCAACAAAACACCCCCGTCTCACTGAATAATAGTCACATGACCAACAGAACCCCCTGTCTCACTGAATCATAGTCACATGACCAAACGTGTGAAAATAGATACAGAGACACCTGTAAAACCTAAAAATACAAACACAGTACTCTCCACTACTACTACACACTCCACTCTACTCTAGATTACATAAACACAGTATTTTGATACTTCCTGGTTGGACAGCTATGACGTAGGTGTTGCCTAGCAACCATAATGTAAATAAGGGCCAAAACATACACAATAGTTACAATGTGATGGAGCTAACCACAGACTGTATAAAAAAGTGAGTGTGACGTCACCCACAGCGTTCAGCTCCAGTCAAATGAAGTTCATCGAGGCTGGCTGTTATAATGAGAATTTGGAGCAAAGTTGTATATAAGGAATTCTGACTCCGAGTTTCATAGCAACCAAAAGCCAATCAAGTCAAATACAACAATTTAAGACCAAACTGGCGAGCCTGACAATTACAGTTGTCTGATGTAAAGTCGATGGAGCCAGAAACGCACCAATGATCACGTCCTGTTTGGAACACAGCAGCTAGCAGCTTAGCTATGTCCATTTATATATACACTCTATGGGGTTAACATGTTTATCGTGTTTACCATTTGTGTTTTTACTCACCAACTTAAAGGGCTCAGAATCACAATAATCAACCACATCTCCTCAAACATATCAAATGTTTCTCTCTTTTGTAGTTCTGAAAAATCCAAAGTTCTTGGGGCCAATAAAGAAGCCTTCAGCGGCATGGACGGGGGCTCAAGCAGGTAACAGCACTGGGGACCCTTCTCCAGACATTAAAACCATTGTCCTTGAGAGGGACCGAACACAGGGAGGGCATCAGGCATAAAGACCGGCTCCAGAAATGACAAGCCACTGTCCAGTCAACAACAAACTAAAGACATTTTTTGAGTATCTTATCTTAATTATAACATTAGGACAGGTCATTATTATTAGCTACTTTACACATGCTAAGGACTAACTGGAGTTAGCCTGAGAGTAGCTGCTAAAGGGGTTTGTGAAAAGAACCAGACAGAAATAGTCAGAGGTTACTTACACTTAAAATGGATCAAAGTCAAAGATCGTTTAGTTGCATCACCGTGATGTGCTCTTAAAACAATCATTATCAGATGTAGAAGGAGGCACACAGCTGGAGGAAGCACCCAGCTGGAGGAGGCACCCAGTTGGAGAGGGCACCCGGCTGGAGGAAGTACCCCACTAGAGGAGGCATGTTTTAAGTTGGTCCGGGACTGAAGCGCCCATGTACAAAGGCCCCACATGGAGCTTGGGTAATTGTCACCATGGACATGTTATTATTTTGTCAGAAATGTTCCACAGTATGGTATTAAATGTTTCTGTCTTGCATTTATTTAATAAAAGGTGTTTTTATTACAAATTCCCTGAAAAACACTGCACTTTCTGTGAGCAGGGTTGCCTCTCCACAGATCTTAATGCCAAATTTGTGAAACATTCCAGGCAAAGCAATATCATCTCTATGGAACACAGCGGGTGGCAGGCCTCCACCAGAAAAGACAGCACTTTAAACATACGTAAAACTCAACATTTTTGTTTCAGTCCATTCATTTTCTGGCAGTGTCACATTATGTATTTATTATTATAGTGTCTCTTATTGGAAGCCCAAAGCAAAGTGTTAATTAAACAAGCCGCCCAGAATAAACGAGCCACATCACAGACGAACTGCTCAAGGCTTTTTAATTATAGCATGAAATTAATGAAGAGATGTGTAAGAGTCTTGTTCTGAGCCCACTGTACATGGACAAAACAGACCACTTCCTGATAAAATATAATGTTTACATAGTTTACAAGCTTCATGCATTATCTCTCAGAAAGGCTCCTAGCAACCCAATAGCTACCATCCCATAAGAGTTGGGTTTATGTGCACACCGCCCTTGCATGCGAGCCAAGTCCAACAGGAATCAAGTGGTCTTTAGCACTAGCGTTCAAACATGTACACACAAAACGCTGGCCTGATTCTGAGTAGGAATAACACTATTCTGTCTCGGTTCAGTTTTTATTTATACAGCACATTTAGGGAACATCCTTGAAGTTGAAGTTTTATCGTAGCACTGAACCAAAGGCTCCACAGTGGACATGGACGAGATAAAGATGTTTACACAGCGGAATGTTTGAAAGGCCTTATCAGGGTGGGCACTTCCTCTGGGGATGTGTCACGGGGTAGGTGTACGCAGCGATAGTGTGTATGAAGAGTTAAAGGGGCGGTATTAGATTTTTTCATGTAATTAAAGACATGATAGTGCTTGAGGCTGCTCTATAGTCTAGTTATAATCTATGGCACTCGTGGATCACTATGTTTAAACCCCATGAAAGAAACAAGTCCGCTAACCTATGCGTTGACGTCACCATAAAAGTCATTACAACAAAGTGCTGTTGGCGCCCCCTATGGATAGCTGCATATCACACTACCGAGGAGCCCTTTTTTTTCCCATTTGTAGCAAAATGACGACGCAACGAGTATCACCCATTAAGAAAAAAAAACTGTAGAAGGAAGTGCGTACGTCACAGTGGGCGTGTACCAGTAGAGGTGAAAATGGGGGTAGATCGGCAAAAATGACGTCTTGATAGTAAGAGCTTAAAGTTACTCAAACATGAATCACTCCAAATACACAACTTTAGGAGCACAACGAGAAAAAAAACGACTAGAACATGGTTAAAGATCTGAAAAGTTTTGCAGAACAGGGCTGACTGAAGCCAACTATGTTTTGCCCCAGTGCAGATATAGTGTAAAAGAAGCACTTGGGGTGAAAATGAGACAGATGTCTGCTTTCTACCTTTAATTATAGACTGTTCTTTTCTCAGATAAACAGGAAGTGCACTGTTTGCATGCTAATGTTTGCTAGCTTTACTGTGCCGGTACGGTAAGCTCCACTCTGACCTTTGAAAGTTGTGAAACGTGCTTCTAAAATTGTGTTGAATAATTAGGATGTTGAGTGAGGAAGGTTCAAACTGCTGCAGGCCCCCCTGACCCCCTGACCCTCAATCCTCACCCTCACTCACCCCCAACCTCGCTGACCCCTCTGACCCCCCCATCCCCATCCTCCAAATATGTGGATCAGGTTAAACCATAGAGAAATGAGTCCTCTGCATTTGACCTGTACTAAACCAGTGCAGTGGCGTTTGGTCAGCGAGCTCTGGACGAGCCTCTTTGCTCCCCAGCTCCTCCCACCTCCCCGTGTTTTGACAGGACGTGCTCAGTCATGCTTTCACTTTCTCCACGCCTCCCTCTCTGTGCTGCTACTACAGTCTGAGATCTCGCCATTTTGAGCCAGAAACAGGCGGTCTGAGATGAGTAAGTCAGCACGGGCCCAAGTCCATCACAGAGGTTTAGGTGTTTACGTCGGGAAGGGGAAAAGGAGGGCAGCCGGTTGCTATAGGAACGGTATCATGTCCCTCATGGCGGCATCAAAGGGAGAGCGAAACACAAGAAGGGAAGAATCAATGGGAGGCATCACTTGACGAGTGTGGAGGACAGGAGAGGGACAGAGGGCTCGTACAGGACAGGGTCAGAAGGACAGAGGGACAGAAGGCTCATACAGGACAGTAGAGGGGAAGGACAGAGGGACAGGAGAGGGACAGAGAGACAGAGGGTCATGAGAGGGACAGAGGGCCGGGAGAGTGACAGAGGATTGTACATGACAGAGACAGAGGGACAGAGGGTAAGAAGGATAGAGGGACAGGGGAGGGAGGGTTTGTATAGGAGAGGGACAGAAGGTCAAGCGAGGGACAGAGGAACAGGGGTCGGGAGAGGATCGGAGAGCTCATACAGGAGAGGGTCAGAGGGTCAGAGGGACAGGAGAGGGTCAGAGGGTCGTACAGGAGAGGGTCAGAGGGGCAGAGGAACGGGAGAGGGTCAGAGGGTCGTACAGGAGAGGATCAGAGGGTCAGAGGGAGAGGAGAGGGTCAGAGGGCCATACAGGACAGAGACAGAGGGTCAGAGGGTCGTACAAGACAGAGACAGAGGGTCAGAGGGACAGGAGAGGGTCAGCGGGCTTGTACTGTTGTTTAAATGTGTAAATTATCAGTTCCTCTTTTATTATATTTCTGAAAAAATGTGCTATTACTTATAGCAGTTTTTGAGACAATAAGTTGTCAGATCTTTCAGTTGGACTCAGATGCCAGGTTCCGCAGTAAGGCATTATTATCTATCCTGTTTTTGTTAAATTCCTGGTGTTTTTATTGCCACCATGCAGGTGCTTGCTTCTCCACAGATCTGATCACTAACTTGGCCTAATGGTAATTTGGTAAAAGCCACTCTAAGGAACGTTCAAGGCAAAACGATGAGATCTCCATGGAGACACGGTGGTGGCTGACCCCCCACCACAGAAGTGACATAGTGCAGCTTTAACACCATGAAACATATACATTATGTAAACATGTTTGACTTCTGTCGTGTTTTTAGAGCTGTGGACAGACGCTTGTCCTGTTCGTGTTGTTATATTCTTGTCGTACTCGTGTTGAAGCTGAAGTAGTTCCATGTTCGTGTCAAGTGGAGCCATCTCTGTGATCATTTTCATTTCAGAACATTTCACTGGGACAAAATACTCTAGGGTTTAATATAGAAACTGCAGCTCCAGTTTCTGTTCTGTGTTTGAACTGAGACTGTAAAGGATTTTGACTTTAATGTCATAAACATAAACTCTGTGTTAAACATGTTCGAACTGTTCAGACTCTGAGGTAAACATGTTCAAAACAAATACAGATTTTATTGGTCACAGTTCTAATCCTGGTTTGTTCTTTGGGTGGCCAAGTCCTGTCCATGTACTGAAAATCCTTAAATATTCCTGTACCACTTTATAATAACTAAATCTTAATTAGCCTTAATGAAGCATAAAGACTTAAAGTGACAGTATGTAACTTGATGATTCTATGGAAATAAAAAGTTAAAACCATATTATGACACATTCTCACTGTAAGGATGTGTGTTTTCTGTCCATAAGATTAAAACATGTTTTTAGTTTAGTCTAGTTTTTGGGGGGAAAGTTACAAACTGTGGCTTTAATTTATAATGAACAAAGTTTATTAAGAAAGAATCGGGCTCCGTATTATATATTTTTCTAAGTATTTACTAAAACGTATTAAATAAACCTGAAGTCTTCGTTCATGTTTCATTAAAGTGCTGTTATTATAATTTTCCCAGTGTTTTCTTCTGCAGATCACCTCACGTTCTATTGTCCAAATGATCACGAGTCATTTACTCATAAATGCTTTTCATGTTTGTATAAACACAGTTGCATATTCACATGTTCTCCTGCTTCATTTTACACATTCTCCTGCTTAATATCAGATGTTCTCCTGCTTCATTTCAGATGTTCTCTTCCTTCATTTCATTTCATGTTCTCCTTCGTTTCAGATGTTCTATTGCTTTATTTCAGACATTCTCCTGCTTTGTTTCATATGTTCTCCTGCTTTGTCTCACATGTTCTCCTTCATTTCACATGTTCTCCTTCATTTCACATGTTCTTCTGCTTTGTTTCACATGTTCTCCTTCATTTAACACCTTCTCCTGCTTCATTTGACACGTTCTCCTGCTTGGTTTCCCACATTTTCTTGCTTCGCTTCACACGTTCTCCTGTTTCATTTCAGTCGTTCTCCTCTGTATCAGACGTTCTCCCGCTTGGTTTCACACATTCTCCTTCATTTCATATGTTCTCCTGCTTCGTTTCAGATGTTCTCCTTCATTTCACACCTTCTCTTCTTTCGTTTCACACGTTCTCCTGCTTTGTTTCACACGTTCACACCCCTGCTTCGTTTCACACGTTCTCCTGTTTAATTTCAAATGTTCTCCTTTGTTTCACACCTTCTCCTGCTTGGTTTCACATGTTCTCTTGCTTGGTTTCACACGTTCTCCTGCTTTGTTTCACGCGTTCTCCTGCTTGGTCTCACACGTTCTCCTGCTTGGTTTCAGATCCTGTGTTTTTTTATGGGGCTCATCTCTGACATGAAGCAGCCTGTATGATGAGGTCTGTGTTTGCAGTGGAGCCGTTCTGTCTTTGTGCTTCTTTTCAAAAGCTTTTATATAAATACCACCGCCCTGAGGCCCCAGGGCATCACAGTACTTATATAGTACTTATATTGTCTTATTTATGAGTATTTTTATTTGACAAGATAAAACCTAACGTTGTCTTTTATGTGTCTTACTCTGTCGTGAATGAGGCTATAATCAAACACAACTGGAATGGTCTTAAACATGTCACAAAGGCTCTAATTACAGAACTACCCGTCTCTATGGGAGTTTTTATGTTGGTATTAAAGCGGCTCACCCTGCACTTCTGTCCTCTACAAACATGTTCTGAAATGCATCAGATTCGCTTCATATTTCACTCTTTTTTCAAATGTGAATGCAACTGGACATATTTCAAATCTGTATTTTACAATAGAAATCTTAAATTGAATCGTTATAACTTTACAAACTCTCATGAGCATCACGGGATAGTCATGTGTCTGCTAGACTTCAAATCATCTTACAGGTTTTAACCACGTCAGGAGCTGGAACATGAAACGCATATTCTTGTTTAAATAAAATCTCAAATGGGTTTGTCGACATTTTTTATTTTCATATTTGAACAGATGGAGGGAGGCTTCTGGAGCAGCACAAACGCCGAGGCTGCACTGAATGCACCACTAGAGGTCTTCTACACTATGCAGAATAAAACTGTTCTTGGTTTAGAGTCCATATAGAGTTTAGATTTTAGGATTTGTATTTCTGTTTGGGATTGACACAGAAACCCACCATGGCATTATGCCAGACTCTGTTCCTGTCACAGTGAGACATAATAGCACATGTTTGACTGGACTAGAAAATGTGAGAGGATTAAAATGGCAACCGCCTCAATGAAATGAAAACATTCAACCCACTGCACCACATCCCCACAGTCAAAATATGAACCTGTTTTTGAAAGTAATGTGGACCATATATAGACACTAGACATATCACTGGCATTAGTCATAGTAGTAGTAGTAGTAGTGGTAGTAGTAGTAGTAGTAGTAGTAGTAGTAGTAGTAGTAGTAGTAGTAGTAGTAGAGGTAGCACATTGTAACACTGTCACATCAGAAGCCTTGTGCAGTGTGTTTGTGTCTCCGTGTGTGGAGCTGGGGCAGATAACAGTAATAACTTTGGAAACAGTGACATCACAAGCACAAAGTATAAATCCAATATAAACTCTGTCACTCAGGTGTTTACCTCCGTTAAAAAGTAAAGTTGTAAGACTGATCCTTGGACCAGGCTCCACAATCTCTGTGTGAGGACAATGCAGAATCTTCCTCCACAGTCTCTGTGCCTGGAGACTGTAGAGTCTTAAACGAGTCCTAACACTCATCTGTTAAACGAGTCCAAACACTCGTCTGTTAAACGAGTCCAAACACTCGTCTGTTAAACGAGTCCTAACACTTGTCTGCTCTTTTGTGCTTTTGTCTTTTAGACTCTAAATTCTGCAAAGTTTTCCAGAGTTTTCATGAAATGCAGAAATGTGCCCAGGCCTTGTTCCTGTCAGTAGTTTGTCCAAATCCCTGCGTGGGCACTTAATTATTGTAAAACGCTCTGAATAAGAACCAGTTTTGACATATGGTGACTCAGTTAATGTGAATGATTCAAACCCAACGTTAAAGTAGTGACAACATATACTTTGCCTGTACAAATGGAGTGTTTCTTGTAGAGTTTCTGAAGAGATTTGAGTGAAATAGAAGTTGAAAGTTCACAATTTGAGCAGCTGGACCCTGTTCCTGCAGAGGAGAGTGTGGAACCTGCAGAGGAGAGTGTGGAACCTGCAGAGGAGAGGGTGGAACCGGCAGAGAAGAGTGTGGAACCTGCAGAGCAGAGTGTGGAACCTGCAGAGGAGAACGTGGAACTTGCAGAGGAGTGTGTGGAACCTGCAGAGGAGAGTGTAGAACCTGCAGAGGAGTGTGTGGAACCTGGGGAGAAGCGTGTGGGACCTGCAGAGGAGGGGGGAACCTACAGAGAAGAGTGTGGAACCTGCAGAGGAGTGTGTGGAACCTGCAGAGGAGTGAGTGGAGCCTGCAGAGAAGAGTGTGGAACCTGCAGAGGAGAGTGTGGAGCCTGCAGAGGAGAGTGTGGAGCCTGCAGAGGAGAGTGTGGAACCTGCAGAGGAGAGGGTGGAACCTGCAGAGGAGAGTGTGGAACCGGCAGAGGAGTGTGTGGAACCTACAGAGAAGAGTGTGGAACCTGCGGAGATGAGTGTGAAACTTGCAGAGGAGTGAGTGGAGCCCGCAGAGGAGAGTGTGGAACCTGCAGAGGAGAGTGTGGAACCTGCAGGATCAGGGTTGAGCCTGCAGAGGAGCATGTGGAGCCTGCAGAGGAGCCTGTGCGATCGGCCTCTGCAGGATCAGGGTGGAGCCTGCAGAGGAGCATGTGGGATCGGCCTTCTCTTCTCTACCTCTTCGTGAGTCACTACATTGAAATGCTGGCTTGAAGGTGCCGGAATTTCCTCCCGTGTTGAGGCAGGCCTAGTTTTAAATGCAGTTGTCACATTTCACATAACTTTCGCAAAGTGCTTCCCACATGAAATAATATGAAGTGCTTTTGAATGATGGAGGGGGAGTTCACGTTGTGCTCGTGGGTTTGACAGGTACCAAGTTTAAAATGAAATAGAAAAGAGAACCTTTATTTGGCGACAGTGGAGAAATTCTAGTGTGGCAGAATAGAAATATCCAAACCAAGATAATTATGAGCTATAACTATAATAGACTTAACGCAGAACTGTGTAACATTAACTATCACTGCTGCTTATCTTTGTCGTCATATTCAAATTTGACATATTTCTTCAGTAACTGGAGGTGTCAGTGATAAAACGCATACCTGGGCCCACGACTGTAGAACAAGTCCAAACTGTGCAGTGATGTTCTGAATGGGAGCAGGGGAATAACCACTCCCCCCTCTCCCCCACTATGTCTGGAATGTGGAAAAAAAAGACACAAACCAAGAGATTTTCACTGAATTTAGATGAAATAATTTTAATTTAAATACACATTTCGCTTTTGTTCACATATGTAGAGTCTTGTTCATTATGCTAATTATAAAAAGTTAGTTTACTGCATGTTTGTCTACTTGAACATTTCATTGCTTTGCCTATAAAATGGTCCACAGTAGGGCATTTAACTTGTCTGTATCCATGGAGACAAACAGGTGATGCAAAGGTACTGTCTTTAAAGGTATTTCCCATGGACTGTATATATAAATGGACATAACTAAGACGCTAGCCACCGAGTTCCAAACAAGAAGTGATCATGGGTGCCATTCCACCTCCATCGACTCCATTTTGCTTTCTATTGAAAAACTGTGGCCCCTCTCTCTGTACCTGCTGACAATGACATGTTAGCAAGCATAAATGTCCATATCCGTTTCTTCAATAAAACAAAAAATAATTTAATAAATGCAGTATAGATGTGTGTAATGCCCTATTGTGGAACATTCCAGGCAAAGCTGTAATATCTTTATGGTGACCCCCCTACAAGAAAATGTGCAGAAGGCTACAGACTGCAGACAGCGCATCTACAGACTGAGGGGAGAACCTAAAGGAGAACATCCTCATAGATGTGGGATCGACCCAGAGGGAATCTGACCCACAACCTCCTCATTGGGTCTGTATGTTTTTGTATGTTTTTGTATGTTTTTGTATGTTGCAAATATGTGTTGAACTTTGCTGCCTCTTGGACGCTTGAAATAGAGGTGTTTAATCTCAATGGGATTCTGCTGGTTAAAAAAGGTAAAATAGATAAATACAAGTTGAAGAAACAGTGACCAGTGACCACTGGCCACTGACCACTGACCAGTGTCTCATCCAAATCAACTCATCAACTTACTGACCAGTACTGATAGTTTGAAGACCACTAACCGGCCACATATGGAAATCGGAACTCCCTCCTGACGATACCTTAGTTTACGTAGCTGCTGCTAATGACCATCCTCCCCATGATGTTCGCTCTCTGGCCTCCTCCAGTCCGGCTCCTCTGCTCATTTATTCCTGCTCTGCCCACACAAAGCTTCTGATGTCAGCAGACAGAAGGCACACAGCCAAGAATTCAACAAATCACATTTTATATTGAGCCTGGAAAAAGTCAGACTAAAACTGCTTTATAAAAATCTAAAATAACACATCAGTGACGCACGACTATGCATTACTTCAATTTGGTTCACTTCCTCAGTACAAAAGGTCTACTTGCTCCTTTAATTTTACCTGCAAAAAAGTCTACCTTCACCTTTAAGTTTACCTGCCCCTTTGAGTCTACCTGCCCCTTTGAGTCTACCTGCCCCTTTGAGTCTACCTGCTCCTTTGAGTCTACCTGCCCCTTTGAGTCTACCTGCCCCTTTGAGTCTACCTTCCCCTTTCTAAGTTTGACAGAAATAGACCAGGGGAAGTATTCTTTGTGTGACAATGTGACTCACAACAAAATGATGGAGCTTCAAATGGGTCTGGCGTAGCTTAGATGTTTCACATTATTTTGTACCAGCTCTATTCTGAGACAAGAATTGCAATCTTTGATTGCTGATTGTGGAAAATTATAGGAATCCGAAGAACATAAACGTCACAGGCTGAACCAGAAACATAATGACATAAAGTGGTGAGTCACTTTTAAAGGCAGTAGAATGCATATAGTGAACTTCCAGGTTAAAAAAAAAAACTGCATGAAAATGAGCACAGGAAACAGAGCCAATTATGGAAAAACTGAGACCAACCAATCACAGCTCTTGTCTTCCATGTCACACAAATAAGGTAATGTTGTACTAAACTCATGGTGATTAGTGACTAGACTGAGCTCTTCATAAAGTATTGAAAACCTACGTGGATCCCAAGCAAATCTGTATCTAATTATGGCTTTGTATATCTTTTATTGTCCATAAGCCAGGACGTAAGGTTGGTGCATTGTTAGCATGCTAGTTGTTGTTAACAGTCGGAAACATGACCACGTCACCCCTGTCCTGTACTCCTCGCACTGGCTCCCTGTCCAGTTCAGAATTCATTTTAAACATTTTGATGTTTGTTTTTAATGCAGTCAATGGTCTTGCACCCTCCTACCTGTGTGAGATTTTGACTCCTCACCAACCCAGCAGAGCTCTACAATCTGCTGGGCAACATCTGCTGGAGGTCCCCCCAGTCCAAACAGTGGGGTGATCGCTCTTTTGCAGTGGCCGGTCCATTTGCCCATTGAGTTACGTTCCATCACTGACCTGCCCCTGTTCAAAGCCAAACTTAAAACCCACCTATTTAGAACGGCTTTTAACACTTAGTGGTACTGTGACACGTTCTTTATTTTAATGGTGTAATGTGTTTTGTCAACCTATTTGTATGATATTTATTGTTTTTTATCTTGTTTTTAATGTTGTACAGCACTTTGGTCAGCTTTGGTTGTTGGAAGGTGCTATAGAAATAAACTTTGATTGATTGATTGAACTGTATGTTTCTGGGGGTTACATGTCACCTGCATGATTCCATAGAAAGTTAATGCCATACTTTGTAACATTCTCCACATATATATGTTTTATGCTACACTGTGGAATTATACCTAAAGGAACAACACTGCCATGGAGACAAGGATGTTTTGTCTAGATGTTTTAGTGCAATAAAAACAACCATAATGAAAAATGAACAAAAATGCTTTTATTTTTAGTTGGGGGTTAGGGTTAGGTTAAAAAGTTGCATACTGCGGCTTTAATATCATGTAAATGTCCATTGACTGGACATCTGCTGTTCTAAATGCACGGCTGTCTCTAGCCTGGGCAGTGTAGGAGCAGAAATTTGACATGCAAAGGTTTTCAAATTCCTTCCACCTCATGAGGAAGTGTCAAGCACTTCTCCCTGTTGAATTGTTTGTGTTTTTTCTTTTGTGACTCATGCCGCTGCCTGCAGAGAAAACTTTCAGAATCACAAAGGTTTTTGAAGCATCCAACATGAACCAGTGCAGAGCTCCACTGCTCGAGCCCAGTCTGAGCTCCTTCTGCTGGGTACATGACGTAACCAGGGCTGCTCTGTGTGGGTGGCAGCACTAGAGACGACGAGAGCTCATTTCTACTCTCAGTGGTTTAAGCACGAGTGAGATACAGGTCCTGGAAATACAGGTCCTGGAAATACAGGTCCTGGAGATACAGGTGCTGGAGATACAAGTGCTGGAGACAGGTCCTGGAGATTCAGGTACTGGAGACAGGTGCTGGAGATACAGGTGCTGAGATACAGGTGCTGGAGATGCAGGTGCTGGAGATGCAGGTGCTGGAGGTACAGGTGCTAGACATACAGGTGCTGGAGATACAGGTGTTGGAGGTGCACGTGCTGGAGGTACAGATGCTGGAGGTGCAGGTGCTGGAGGTGCAGGTGCTGGAGGTGCAGGTGCTGGAGATGCAGGTGCGGGACATACAGGTGCTGGAGATACTGGTGCTGGAGATACAGGTGCTGGAGATACAGGTGCTGGAGATGCAGGTACTGGAGGTACAGGTGCTGGAGATGCAGGTGCTGGAGATGCAGATCATCACAGAAAAATTGAACAAATTGTTTGCATCTGCACATTAAACTCTATGGAGGGTCCACCACCCGACTGTTTCCATGGAGGTGTTATTACTTTGTCTATAGCAGTGGTGGTCAAACTATTCACACCAACCACCTCCTGTAACATCTAGCTTTCAAGGAACCATCAGATCTAAACCCAGGTCTACAAGGTGACAAAACCAGGTCTAAAATGATACTAGACCATGAACAAGTTCATTCAAAATAAAGATTAACCCCAAGGAAAACTCAAATGTGAATTTGTGTCTGAATAAAACAAATGCTCAAATTTCAGGCATAACATCAGTACTGCATTCACTGTAACTGTCTCTATGTAGAGAAGACAAATGAGTAAAAAGTCATATTGTGGAACATTCCAGGAGAAGCCATGGAGATATGCATTTGATGGACGACAAATCAGAGAGGCCAGATGTCTCCGCCTTCTCTCCCTAACACTAAACTTTTCCACACAGATGCTTTGATATAGAGGTTGTATGGGCCCGTGAGGAGAGTAGAAAGGCCTTGTTTATAAGTAAAATATATATAAATAAAAAATGTATAATTAAAATATGTATGTAAGTGTGGTGTCTGAAAACTACTCCAAGAAGAACGCATTTAATAAATCAAGTACATTTACTATTTTATAAATAGTAAATGTACTTGATATACAAAAGTTAAAGGTGCACTCTGTAATTTTGTGCACTTCCTGCTGATCTCATGGATGTTTTTGTTTGTCTGGACTGTATTAGAATATTAACAGCTTTAAGGTATTAACTGCTAACACATAACAAACCAATGCATTAACATATTTTATACGTTTTACTTTCGCCTCCCCTCCCTCATCAGGTTTGCCAAGTTGCTGTGTACAGTTTTGTATCCTGTTTTTGTATATTCATGGAGAATTGTCAGGTGGGAGCATAAGTAAGGAGGGTTCCTGATGAGGGATTTATTATTATTATTTATTTTATTTTGGTTGGGACAGTGCATGTTGATGAACAGACATGACATGACAGACAAGACCGTAAACACGCCGGATTATAGCCAGAGGCTAATTTCCACCCGTTGTCCCAAGGGCTGGGGTAGGTGGGTTAAGTGTCTTGCCCAAGGACACAACGACAGCATTCATCTGTGAGGGTTGGAATTGCACCGCCAACCTTCGGGTCAGTGGATCTAACCACTCAACCAATGATGTTTATGTAGAGAGCGGGATTTGAACCGCCAACCTTCGGATCAGTGGACAAACACTCAACCTACTGAGCTACTGTCGCCCCTATTTTGCATAATCCCCCCTCTTTAAGAAATACTAAGTACTTGAATGCACATGAGTAGATATAACTGAGTTCTGTCTCCATGGCCCATATTGGAGCCTTAGAACATAGTTAATGCAGATTCCCTAACAAAGGCCTATACCTCCTCATTATATGAGGAGGAACAGGCCTTTGATACATGTAAATGCTCTTAAGACCCAGTTTCTATGTCAGCTGTCTACAGTAAAGTCTGAGTCAGTCTCAAATCAGAATAATTGTTAATCAGCTGGAAAGGAACATAATGGCATACTTACAAATGACCACCGGGGGCAGTGATTGTACTCCCTTTGTTCTGCATTAAAATCCAATCACTGCAGCTTTAGAAATTCAAGAATTCTGCTGCGGCTGGTGTAAGAGGTTCACATCACAACATTCTTGTACATAAAGATCTTAGATCACACAAACTGACTCTTGTGAGCTTTAAGCCCTGTTATAATGCCGTTTTCCTCTCTAAAACACACCTTTATTATTAGTCTGTCTACATCTCCAATGCTCAAAATGCTCTGTCCCACCTTGTGAAGCGATAGTTCTGTTCTGATTCTTGTGCTGGTTCGGCTTTAACCAGGATAAAAATTATACAAATTAGAAAAAAAAAAATTTACTTTCCAAAACTGATATCCGGTTCCAGTCGTTCACATTAAGGACTCATTCAAAAGAGTCGACTGGTTCACGAATTAGTACAGTGACGTCACTCTGGGGGTTTTGTACATGTTTTTTTTTTTTTTTTATGGTGGAATATTCAATAGTTACCATGGAGACACAATGCACACATTAGCAAATACTGACAAAAATGTTTAAAATAGTCTGAAAACTCATGCAAAAATCCAAAAGTGATTTAAAGAGCTAATTTTCAGGAGCCTGTGATAAATCTGAGCGTTTGGGAGCTTTATTTTACACTAAAAGTGAGAGTGGCTAACTGAAAAAACCTGTTGGCTCATGCTAGTTAGCTTGTGACTGTAATGTTGTAGTTCACATGCGTCAGTTATTTATGGTCAGATTGTGTTAAAACAAAACTCAGATTAAACTTGAGTAACAGAGCTTCAGACAGAGCAGTACCTCCAGTTAGCATCAGTAGTTAACTTTAATGTTATATTATTGCTATGGGGTATTTTTACAAATCAAACGTATTGGATGCAGTGAGATGCTGGCGCGTCTGAAGAGGTGGGTCAAACGTCGATGTTGAGTTGCTTACATAACAAGCGCAGAAGTGTGGGCTCGGCGGAGACACCAGGTTCAAATGTAGGAAGTGATCGTCCAATCAGGAGCGGCGTGGGAGGGCAGGGTATACTTTTAACACGCGCGTCATGTACTGGTGTGTATATGTGTGTACGTGTGTGTTTGTGTAGTACTTTGCACACTTCACACGCGTTTCCGACCGCGCTGTGCCTTTCCTGTTTCTATGGCGACACGCTGCCTGTGAAAGGATGCCCAAAAATGAATCAAATGAATCAAAAGCTTCTGATGCAATTTGTGTGAGTAATTTTCTCTTTTTATGGTCATTGTTGTTGCTAAAGCAGCCGGGGTTCCTCGCCGCTACGCCCCAAATAATGATGGGTGAGGTACGTCACATGGAGATAATACCAAAACACCAAATGGACTCAAATATAAACAAAGCAGAGAGGGCTGCAGGGAGATTAAAGAGGCTTTACGGAACTTTTCTAGAGAAGAGTCTGTCACCTGTTTGTTATTGCAGAAATGTTTCATATTGTGGCATTAAACTTATCTATCACCATAGAGACGGGTCTGTACTGTAAGAATGTTTCTTAATACATTTATCAAAATAATTTTCATTCTTGAAAAACTGAAGTGAAAGTGATTTTTGCTGTGACCTACTTTAGAGCAGTTCTCACTGTGTATGTACCATTACCTCCACTTTAAGTTACTCCAGACACAAACAACTAATGATCAGGCCTAGTTACTGGTCAGGTCTGTGGAGAGGCGACCCTGCTCACAGTAAGTACAGTAAGTAAAAAAATTTATCCTCCTGACAAATTCACTATATTTATTTGTTCTTTTATAAATATTCTTTTATAAATAAGCACAATGTTCAAATTTGAAACTCTGAAAGCTTTTAAAAGACTGGTGCTGTGAATGAACCTGTGAATGAACCCCCCCTCTTTACAGAATATATATACAACCACACACACATATATACAACCACACACACCACTACACACACACACACACACACACACACACACACACACATATATACAATCACATACACACAGAAACATACACTCACACACACACACACACATACATACAGACACACACACTTATACACATACACACAAAGCAGAGGGGGCTGCAGAGAGATTAAAGAGGCTTTATGGAACTTTTCTGGAGAAGGGTCTGTCACCTGCTTATTATTGCAGAAATGTTTCATACTGTGGCATTAAGATGTCTGAGGGTTTCTCAGTCGTCCAGGTCTTGTACTGTGACATTAAACTTATCTATCACCATGGAGACAGGTCTGTAGTGTAAGAATGTTTCTTAATACATTTATCAAAATTATTTTCATTCTTGAAAAACTGAAGTGAAAGTGATTTTTGCTGTGACCTACTTTAGAGCAGTTCTCACTGTGTATGTACCGTCACTTTAAGTCACTCAAGACACAAACAGCTAATGACCAGGCCTAGTTACTGTTTTTATTCTGTACTCTTCTGTTTTAATGTTTTAACGTAAATTTTATGATGATTATTTGTGATTATTTATGTTTCGATTTGTGTGATTTCAATGTCTTTCTTATTCTGTAAAGCATTTTGAGTTACCTTGTGTACGAATTGTGCTATACAAATAAACTTGCCTTACTGGTCAGATCTGTGGAGAGGCGACCCTGCTCACCATAAGTACAGTATGTAAGTAGTAACTAATTGATCCTCCTGACAAATAATGTTCTCTTCATTTCATTTCTTTACTGGTTTGTAACAGTGAGTTGTGTCTCTCTTTACAGTATGTTTACTTTTATTGACCCATTTCCCCTGTTTGTTTGTTTTGTCCCTTCTGAGCCTCTGTAGTCTCACGATCAAAGCGCACGTTTATCTCTCTAGTAAAACACCACCAAGGCCACTCTTTTTTCTTTCAAGTTGGTTCAACTCAAACACTGGAGCTCCTGACCACAGATAGGCTGAAATTTGCTCTTTTTATTGTATCTGTTATCGGCCTTAAATGTCCAGCACAGGTTGATATTTTGACCTGCTGTTTAAAGTACAAGCACGAGTCGATATCGGCCATGAAAATACTCATATTGTTCCATCTTTACTTTTGACTATTGCTTCGAAAACTATTTTAAACCTGGTCCAGTCCTGGTCCAATTTTGGTCTTGTCCTGGTCCAGTCCTGGTCCAGTCCTGGTCCAATTTTGGTTTTGTCGTGGTCCAGTCCTGGTCCAGTCCTGGTCCAGTCCTAGTCTAGTCCTGGTCCAGTTCTGGTCCAGTCCTGGTCCAATTTTGGTTTTATCCGGGTCCAGTCCTGGTTCTGTCCTGTTTCAGTCCTGCTCCAGTCCTAGTCTAGTCCTGGTTTAGTCCTGGTTTAGTCCTGATCCAGTCCTGGTTTAGTGCTGGTCCAGTCCTGATCCAGTCCTGGTCCAGTCCTGGTCTAGTCCTGGTCCAGTTCTGGTCCAGTCCTGGATTAGTCCTGGTCCAGTTCTGGTCCAGTCCTGGTCCAGTCCTGGTTTAGTCCTGG
The DNA here is from genome assembly GCA_019594935.1 of Periophthalmus modestus. Classification (NCBI taxonomy): domain Eukaryota; kingdom Metazoa; phylum Chordata; class Actinopteri; order Gobiiformes; family Gobiidae; genus Periophthalmus; species Periophthalmus modestus. The sequence continues at coordinate 30,270,816 of JAIEZT010000012.1, read as the reverse complement.
TCCAGTCCTGTTTCAGTCCTGGTTCAGTTCTGATCCAGTCCGGGTCCAGTCCTGGTTTAGTCCTGGTCCAGTCCGGGTCCAGTCCTGGTTTAGTCCTGGTCCAGTCCTGGTCCAGTCCTGGTCTAGTCCTGGTCCAGTTCTGGTCTCTTTGTTTGAATAGAAATGGTATGCTGCATTTTGTGAAGAGGAAACTTTAAAAAAAAACACAGCGCAGAAATCTGGTCTTGTTTTTTTTTTTTTTTTTTTTTTTTTTTTTCCAGAATTAAAAATGTCAAATCTTACACTTAATTTTTCTTTTATATTGAGTTTTTCTGTTTGGTTAGAACTTTAGTACAGAGTATTAAAACTAATATCGAAACTAGAGACGTCTGAGTGAGTATCGAGTAATTTTGAGCATTTAGCAAGTTTAGCAAGTAGCATTTGTCTCTTCAGCGTGTTATTGGTATCGGAATCAAGAATTAAGTCAATTCCTTTTTATCAAAACACACTGAAATTTTAGTGTCTTGATGAAACCAGAGCGTACAACGCACATGATTTCTTATTTGTCGAGTCATGTGATGTGTTGGTTGTCAGTTGGAAGGGTCAGATACACTAATCTAAAGGTTGGTGGTTCGAATCCCACTCTCGACATAAACATGACCCACAGATGAATGCTGTGGTTGTGTCATTTGGGCAAGATACTTAACCCACCTCACCCCAGTGTGTACACAGGTGAGTGAATGTGTGTGTGTGTGTGTGTGTGTGTGTGTGTGTGTGTGTGTGTATGGGTGAGTGGATCCTTGTAAAGTTCTTTGAGCCTTGAAGGTAGAAAAGTGCTGTATAAAAATGTGACCATTTACCATTAACCATTGTGGTACACATGGTATAGTCCTGCTTTAGTCCTGGTTTAGTTCTATTTTAGTCCTGGTTTAGGCCTGGTTTAGTTTCATTTTAATCCTGGTTTAGTTCTATTTTAGTCCTGGTTTAGGCCTGGTTTAGTTTCATTTTAATCCTGGTTTAGTTCTATTTTAGTCCTGGTTTAGTTTCATTTTAATCCTGGTTTAGTTCTATTTTAGTCCTGGTTTAGTCCTGGCTTAGTCCTGGTTTAGTTCTATTTTAGTCCTGGTTTAGCCCTGGCTTAGTCCTGGTTTAGTTCTATTTTAGTCCTGGTTCAGTTCTCGCTCAGGCCCATTTCCTGCGGTGTAAATGGACCCTTAGTCAGTACTTTTTCTCCATTCTGTTGAATCCACCAAACCTAATCGTAGATGTGCTTTTCTGAGCTTTGAAAAATAGAATCTTTAAAGAAGGACTTTTTTTTCTTTTTTTTTTTACAAAAAGGTTTTTTATTATTAAATAAATAAATACGGCACTTTGAACACAATACATTATTTTGAACAGTGTTTTACTAATGGCTCCAGACCAGGATCTGATCTGTTTATTCTGAATCTCTCTCCGTCTCCATCTTTATTCTGAACATCTCTCTACTCTGATCTATATTAAAAGAACATCACAGTTTCAGCTGTACATTTACATACACTGTACAAAAATTTACAAAAGTTCTACAATCTATTTTTAAACTCGTCGCCATGACAATATTTTGCAGTCTTTTAATAGGTTGTGTTCACGTTTTAGATTTGATAATGTCAGATGGGTGGGTAACTCTGGGTAACTCTGGGTAACTCTGGGTAACTCTGGGTAACTCTGGGTAACTCTGGGTAACTCTGGGTAACTCTGGGTAACTCTGGGTAACTCTGGGTAACTCTGGGTAACTCTGGGTAACTCTGGGTAACTCTGGGTAACTCTGGGTAACTCTGGGTAACTCTGGGTCTTGCTCCACAAATGTTGAGACTTCTTTGTTTGGGATTGGCTCTACAAATGTGTCATATTAATCTTATGGTGTAAAGTCGTTTTAATTGACGACAATCCAGTGTTGTGTTGAATAATGGCCCCATTTTTTGAAGATATTGTGAAAAAAAATTCACTTTTGTTAATTTAAACTGACAAAAACACTGATCTTTGAGCCAGTTTTAGTTTGATGTGGATAGGCCCCGGAATTACAGAACAGCACCTGAGAGTTCTGACCTCCAGCTCCAAATCGTGAACACAACCTATTCTACACATTTATGCCAGTTCCAGCCCAGCGTTTGATTTTTTAAACTTTTCAAACAGTCTGTTCACAATAACATACTCCATCTCCTCTCCATCGTCTCCATCGTCTCCTCCTCTTCAGTAGTCAACATACAAAGCAGCCCTTTTTGCATGATCCGCCTCCACATTGCTACATTGCTTTGTCCTTATATGTTCCGTGGTTTAGCTAGCTGCGGTTTAGCTAGCGTGGGTTTGGGTAATAGACTTGGCTAGCGTCAGTCCCACTCATTTGCATTGTTCCCTGTGGCATTCTCCGGTCTAGCGTGGTTGGATCTTTAGCTACACCTCTGCAGTAGCATGTTGAGAGAGTAGACCATTCGCTCGCGTAGATCGGTAGGGCATCCGGTCGTGAGCAGGGAGCTGAGTTTGAAGCTTTTGGAAACTCGCTCCTCGTTGATGTACGTCAGCATGTACTCGTCGCGCTGGCAGCAGAGGATGATCTTGGTGTGGTCGTGGTAGAAGTTGACCTGGAGACAGGGAAAAAAGGGGGAACATTCTGGTTAGTGCGATGAATACTCAACAATGCAAAAACGGATATTTCTATAAAAGGTTGCAGAAAAGCTGCCACTTCCTCGTCCTGACATTAAAATTATACATATCCATGAATACAAGAAGGTAGACACGTTACAGGTCAGATCTGTGGAGAGGTGAGCCCATTCACAGGACAAACACGTGTTTATTTATCTGACTAATAAAAGCAAGATGGATGAGTTTAATGCAATATTCAAGACAACCAGGTGGCCAGAAAAAGTTAAACCGTGCACATTTGATTTAACGTAAATTAAAAATAACAAAAAAGTCTTGACTCATTTAGAGTTTAGTTTTATTTAAAGCACAAAAAAGTCTTGAAACTAGTAGTAGAAGTAATGTTAGGCATAATGCATAATGTAAACTACTTAAATCTCCTTAAGTCTTTGAACCTGTTCACTCAGTAATATCCCCTGTTCTGATCCATAGAACAGAGCTGTTCTTTTGTCATTGTGCGAGTGTGGTTACATAACCACACAGCTTGGAGTTGTGTTCTTTCCTTCAGTGAGTCGACTAAAGACTTCCCCTGTTAAAGTGTCAGACAAACTGAATCCAGGCCATTCAAAGTGTCTAAATGTTCTCACGAAATGATCCAGCCCAACTCCTGTTCAACTGAAGCTAGAGTTCATCATTTATTACATAATATAAAAGCCACAATACAGTTTATTATAGTGTTGTCACAATGCTAAAACTTCAAACTCAATTTTGATACTGAGGAACAGACTCAATACCCAATACCATAATGATAACAAAAACACGCAAATGTGGAACAGTATCACACACACACAAATGTAGTACTTTTTTTCTATTCCCATATGTCTTATATCTGTGCAATCACAGTGTCTAGTAGGTTCATAGTGTTCCGTGGGTGTATACTACTCTATGCGTCTTAAACTTGTTCTGATACAGCTCAAGATCATTTAAAAGATATTCAGGAAAGGTTCATTTCCGTCCTGTCAATGGGACTTTGGTAGTGTGAACACCTGCTCAGGTGAGTCAGAATGGTTTTCTGATCCTTTGTAAAACCAAGAAATGACTTTTTTTCTTCTTTTTTTTTTTTTTTAACCTCAAATGTTTTATCCATGAGTCATGTCAGGGAGTCTCTGATCTGGAGTCTGCTCTTTTAGCTAACGACAGCAGCTTTAGAGCATTAAGAGTTAAACTGTATATGTGACTTAGTGACACTGTAGGTGGGCACATCTGTCACACTGCAGTTTCACATATTTAGAGACCACGTTTTTCTGTTTTGAATGAGCCCTTTGTGAGCTGGACAATTCCCAACCGCAAACAAGCAAAGCCGTGTCATTCATTCTACACTGTGGTACGAAGTAAAACTGAAGGATTTATCCAAATAAACTATTCATTACTATTACTATTCATTAACTTAGCTATTTTTATGCCAAGTTACAAGCGAGCTCTGTGGAGAGGTGACCCTGTTCACAATATGAGTGTATGTTTTTTAAAGATATTTTTGAGCAATAAAAACAATGTAATGGAATTAATGAAAGATAGATAAGCTAATGCCATACTGTGGAACATTCATGAGAAAGCAAGAAGATAACATCTAAAAAGGTGCACTCTCTAACTTCTAGTGGAGGGTGCGTCACCTGCTTGTCTCAAAAATCATTACAATCAATCACAATGAACAGTTCTGCACATAACGAGCTCTTGTTTCTGCCACACTCGGCCTTCCCTTTGCCAAACTATGGCTCTGACCCAAACCCAAACCCTAAACCAGCCTTGTTCTTAGCATTTACCTGGAAAGTGCCGTCGTTGAACAGCATCATGAGGGCGCGGTCCGACTTGAGCCACTGCAGCAGGTAGAGTCGAGGCATGTGCGAGTCTGTCATGGCTCCCAGATCCCCGCCCTGAGAAAGTAAACAGGGAGAGCTTAATATGGAGCAGGCTGGGACACGAACACACAAAAACAGAACACACAGAAACAGTTTAATATGGAGCAGTCCGGTACGCGAACACACAGAAACGCTTTAATATGGAGCACGCTGGGACGCGAACACAACCCAGAACAGCTCGAAGGAACATGACAGGTTTCATGAGCTGGTTTGGTGGGAAAGAACCTGTTGTCCATTTTATTAGTTTTAAATTTTTATTTACAGAATGCCACTTAATTTATGTAAAACGGAGTCCATCTTTCTGTTCTTGTAAATTAGGCAAGTTTTGGCCATTTTTACTGTGTGGTTGCTAGGTAACAGCTAAGATGATTATGTGTAGTCTAATTGTCATATTTAAAAGAGGTTAAAACGAGACTTACATCCATGAGATTCTCCTCCATGTAGTGGGAGAAATACTTTAAAACTGTGACTTGTCCAACAAAATGCTCTGGGACCTCACAGGTGGGAAAGACAGAGCGCTGGTCCAACTCTGCGTAGTAGTGTATCGTTCTGAAAAAAAAACCAAAACATTCATTATTTATTTATAATGAGAGAACAGCAGGTTTATGAGTTTTAAAACTATTTCACTTCACTACGATTGAAAACCATGAAGACTGCATAACCTACTTCCTGTTCGCCAATCACAGCACATTATATACATTATTTTGTTTTTCATTTAGACCATTTCCACAATATTCCAGTTATTCCAGTTTTGCAAATCAAATCAACACAAACCCCAGCACTACTGATCCGAAAAGTCTCATGGTTGAATTCCCATTTCTAAACACACATTCCCGTTCTTCCCATGTTCAATTACAGACCAAACCTGCTCTAATCCCATAATACCAGAAAATAACTAATAAGGGTTATTTAAAGGGTGCGTACTTTCTATCGGGAAGCAGGCTCATGTGCGTCCCGTTGTTGAATAAAACGCCCACAGTGTGATCTGACAGCTGGTAGCCAAAGCCGTACTTGTTGGAGTAGTCCACCCATTTAGTCACCCACTGCAGGCTACAGGTGCTGCAGCCTTGCGGCATGGTGTCGGCTGCGGAGTTAGAACAGAAGAATGAGGAAAAAGAACAAGTTAACGAAAACAAAACAGGTCTGTCATCTCTAAGCATTCACTTCAATGAACCAGAGATGGAACAGCACTTTTGGATGTAAATGTACATCATGGGGACTTTTTCTTTATGCTAGAAGGGAATATTCAGGTATTTTTCTGTTTGGCAATAAGATCTGAGCTGTAGAAGGTTGAATAAATGTTTTATAGGAGTTTAAAATATACAAACTCATGTCTTAATTGCTTCTTCCTGTCGTTTCTTTTTGTAATAATGCCATTTTATAATCGTTTTTTGTGGCTATATTCAAGTTATTATTGAACCTTGCAAACACTGTATTCAGGCGTGTCACAAGAACAGATTTTAAAGTGCTTCATAAAATATAGAGTACGTGAATGGTCTTTGTCTGCAGCAGGACTCACCTTTGGGCATGCTCTCCAAACAGCCTCGTAACACACTGGCCACGGTCTCAGCCACACTGCACGTGGTGTCCTCCAAACCTGTACGGACAAAATGGAGTCGTTTAAATCCAGGTAAAGTTTACGTTTGTGATGAAAGTTCATTAATCGTCATTTTATTCACTTCTGCACACAGCGTTAAGTTTTCTGTAACTTATATTTTTAAATCCTGTTTTCCCTTTAATTATGAGCCAAATGTGCCTGAGATTAAAAGGTAAAGTTTGTGGAGGTCTTCACTGCAGAGTTAGCACTTCCATAGCATAGTGTCATATTAATATGTAACTTTTCTACTGAAGGATCTGATACCTGCTCATTTCCATGGCAGTATTACCACTTTGCCTGGAACGTGCTGCTGTGTGGCATTAAACGTATTTATCTTGAATGTGTTTAATCACAGGGACAGACCCTCTACCAGAAAAGTTACATAATACAGCCTTAAATAACTGCAGTCGTTGCCCATAGCGATGTCGTTTAAATGTTGATAACCTCTATGATGTGTCTTTTACAGAATAAAACTGCAGTTTCATTCTGAATGACTTACACTCACTGCTGCTGCTGCAGCTCCCCAGACTGCCTCTCACAATCAGGCGGATTGTGTCCTGCGACGTGGGGGACTGGCTCTCTGTTGCCACGGCAACCGGGCTTTCGGCAGACGGCGGAAGTAGAGCTCCATTCTGAGAGACAAGCAGTGACGAAAACAGGACTTTAAGAATCACGCTTTAGCTCATCTCTGAGTCAACTCCCTCCCACAGACGCAGAGCACACCCCGAACAGACGGAGAACCCATCCCCAGAGACGGAGAGCCCACCCCCACAGACCACAGACAGAAAGCGCACAGACCACGGACGGAAAGCGCACAGACCACAGATCACAGAGGGACAGCCCACCCCCACAGACCACAGAGAGCCCACAGACCAGATAACACCCCCACAGACAGAGAGCCCACCCCCACAGGCCACAGACGGAGAGCCCAGGCCCACAGACCACAGAGGGAGAGCGCACAGACCACAGACGGACAGCCCACCCCCACAGACGGAGAGCCCAGGCCCACAAACCACCAACAGAAAGCCCACCCCCAAACACAGAGTGCTGGGACCAAATGAGGAATGGAATAAGAAACGGAATAGGCTACTATATAAACACGTTTAGCTCTGAACTTAAACTGGGCTCCTTCAAGTTTTACATCAACGTGACTCAAAGTCACAGGACATGGTTTATTTCTATCTATGGCTCTGTTCAGGTTAGACAGCATTTATTATTATCATCATCATTATTATTACTCATAACAGAGTTATTTGGTTTATAACTGATTTTTTAATCATTTCCAACTATTTTCACCTCATGTAGGAAGAGTTTTCATATAATGTTTTAGAAATGTTGTGATTCATGTTTTGTGATTCATAAAAACACTTAAAATCACAAGAGGCTTTGGGCCACGTTTTATGAGAAAAAGATTAAACCATTTTTAACGGGAGCAGTAAGTAGAATTCTGACTCAAACACAGCTCTGGGTTTAAGGAGGTCGTTATTTTCTCAAGTCCAGAGTTTTAATTGAGCTAATGCCAAACTAATCATCGCACATCTAACACAGGAGCAACATCGTGTGGCCTTCCTCATGTGGAACTCACACGCACTTTTCATATTATTATTAAAGTTTTATTATGAGACACACACTCACCTCTGGGACCCTGTGGTTCTGCTGCTGGCTGATCACCGTCCTCTCCAGGTTATGTTGTAGTTTATAGATTTCCTCTTCCTCTTTGGTCAGTTTGTCTGTGGAGAAAAAGTGACATCATAAATGCTTCTGCTGATAACGTCACCACCATCATCATCACCACCACATTCAAGTCGTACTTTAGAGATTTTTAAATTCTGTTCTAAGGTGAATATGATTAGCAAATATGTTCATTACTTAAAGCTGCACTATGTCACTTTTCTGGTGGAGAGTCTGTCACTTGCTTGTCTCCATGGAGATGTTATTACTTTGCTTGTAAAAAAAACTAAAAAAAAAAACTGAGATTCAATAAATGCAAGATAGTTTCATGCCACATTGTGAAACATTCAGGAAACATACTATTTCTATGGAGACAAGCAGGTGGCCGACCCTCTACCAGAAAAGTTGCATAGTGCAGCTTTAACACTGTATTGATTAGCAGCAATGATGGAACTGCATAGTGTAAATGAATTCTAAGACCAATTATAGAGTTATGGAAACACTTGCACACTTTAAAGAAGAGACTTGTTTTTCTTTCATACTCAAAGTTTTGAGATTTGATGTTCTGCTCGTACTCACTGAGGGTCTCGTAGTATTTCACCTTGTCCCTCCTCCCTCCAAACAGAGCGGCTGCAGCTTTCTTGAAGAAGCTCTTTGCCGGACTGGACACGTGGAAGTCTGGAGGAGAGTGACAGCAGCTCGGGGACAGTCGCTCTGGACTGAAGCCCTGTACGGACACACAAACTGGGTCAGTGTGTAACCCACGGCAACGGGGTCAAAACAACAGCAAAACGACAAAATAACAGCAAAAAAAAAACAGCTCTCCGACTCTGGGCTTGAAACTGATAATAGGGAAAGACAACATTTTGACATTCTGTCGATATCAAACCCTCTGCAAACATTAACTATCTGTGTCGTGGTCAAAAGCTGAAAACTACATAGACCATAATCCTTTGCTCCTTTATGCTAATTTAATCTTATTAAACATAAAAGCACCCAAGAGTTTGTATCATGACGTCACTCCTAGACTTAAAAATGTTCCAGTGTCTTTAAACAGATCATATCACTAGGAGTAGTCACAGGTCAGATCTATGGAGAGGCTACTCTGCTCACAAAAAAAAAATTAAAAATAAAAAACCCACATGTTTCTATGGTTTTCTTTAAGCAACAGAACACATGTAACTGAATAAATGCTAGTTGCTACAATGGAACATTCCAAGCAAAGTGTATCTATGGACACAAACAGATAACAGACCCCCAATCAGAAAAGTTTCACAGTGCATCTTTAAGAACAGCTCTATTAAACCTTATAAAACTACAGAATACTGGACCTGAAAACCACAGGCAATAGCCCGATAATGCGACGCCAACACAATGCATAGGATATAGTCACGTCCCATTCACTTTATGTAACACCAAATCTAACCCAAACAAAATGGAGGCACGCTCTGACCTGCGTGAAGAAGTCGTGCCGTAGAATAAGGTCCAGGTTGGGCCGGTCGTCTGGGGTCTTGGCGAGGAGGTTACTGATCAGCTGTTTGGCCTGAGGTGACAGGGACGAGGGGAGCGAGTACCGCGCCTCTCTGATACAGCGGTACGTCTCTTTAAGGTTTGTGGTTTCAAATGGCGGTCTCCCGAGCAGCATCGTGTACCTACGGGCAAGAAGGTAAGAGTTACATAACCAAACAAGAAGAAAACTTGAGCTGTGTGAGATACTCATGGATTTCAACTTTCTGTTATATGGAGCCATGTTGAGGCCGACTGACTATTCAAAAGATATAATACTTTCTTTTCAATTGATACGAAACTGAAAGAACAGAAACTTGCAGGGTAATCTTCCAAACAAGAGGACTGGGAGATTTCTGTGGTCAATCACATGATCCATTTGTGCAATACTTGAACTTGACATGTTTTTCACAATCTCATAACTTTCGTTTCATTCGTCATTTTCTTTGTTAATAACAGTTGTTCAAAAGACTTAATAAAAACATTAGCTTGAGTCTCCTTTGTCCTGTTTGCGGCAGGTCTATAGTGTCACTCACATGACGCAGCCCAGAGCCCAGATGTCAGACTCGCAGCCGTGGCCTTGTTTGTTCAACACTTCGGGGGAGAGATAGTTCGGAGTTCCACAGATCGTCCTTCTCCTGTTTCCTGCTGGCTCCAGTTTGGCAGCGAGACCAAAGTCCCCGACCTTCAACTCCATAGACTCGCTCACAAAGAAGTTACCTGAAGGCCAGAAACAGAGACGAGTTAGAAAACCCATTTAATATAGAAGATGAATGAAGAACATGAATCAGCGAGGGATATAAGATCAAAGAGCAGCCTGCTACTTCGACCAATCACAGCTCTTCAAATAAATGCCCTCTCTCCTTTTGTCAGTCTTGTACTCAACTGCAGGACCCCCCCCTTTCACCATATATACATGTATAAAGGTACACTGTAACTTTTCTGAATGAGTGGAAGGAAGATCTAGCTTTGCCTGGAATGTTACACGGTATGGCATTAAACACATGTATCCAGCATTGATTTAGTTAAAAACACGTAATTTTACTGTGATCTGGCTCGCCTTCTCACAGATCTGATCTAAACTTTGTCTCCATGAAGTGAAGCCATGTTTAATACCATACTGTGGAGCACTCCAGATGAAGCAGTAACATCTCCATGGATACAAGCAAGAAGTAGACCCCGCTACTAGAAAGGTTACATAGTAACTGTAACTGTCACTGATTCAAATGTGTCCCCTGCATTTGACCCAATCTCTGCTGCTGCAGGACATCCTGTTAAAACTCATGTCCACCTCACCTGAGCCAGAGGTAAATGTGAATAAAGGTTTCTTTGTATAGCACAATTCATACAAGGGAATTCAATGTGTTTTACAGAATAAAAAGACATTAAAATCACAATACAACAAACTGAAACAAATAATCATCATAAAATTAACCATAAAAGAGAAAACCCTTCAGTTATTTGCACAGCTAAAAAGAACTGTTTTGAGCCTTAAACATTGTCAGAGGTCTGTCCCACATCTTCAGGAAGACTGTGCCAGGTTTTAGCTGCATAAAACTGAAATGCTGATTCCTCATGTTTAGTCCTGAATCTGGGCACCAACAGGACTAAACCAGGACCAGACCAGGACTAAACCAAACCAGGACTAATCAAACCAGGTCCTGAGATGGTTCATATGGCACAAACATGTCAGATGTACCTTGATGCTAGGCCATGGAGAGACTTGTTCACAGGCAGAGCTGCTTTAAAGTCTATTCTCTGAGCCACAGGAGCCAGTGCAGAGACCTGAGCACAGGACTTATGTGCTCGTACTTCCTGGTTCTAGTCAGGACCTTGAGCAGCGGCGTTCTGGATGTACTGCAGCTGTGAAACCATAAAGCCACCAAGACACCAAATCTAAACCTTCTTTCTGTGAGGCGAACCAAGCAGAACAGTCAACTACCTCAACCTTTCCTCCTCCTCCTGCTCATCACCACCGCCCATGTCTACACCCATCACCAACATCTGAACGTGATTCATTCACTGCCCATGTGACTGCACCTCAGGACTGTCTCCTCCCTGGTTCATATGATCGTTTATAAAACATAGATTTAGGTTGTAATGTTTTCATGTACTCGTTGCTTTGTGTGGTGTTGCTCACCGAGTTTGAGGTCTCTGTGCAGGATTTCCTGTTCGTGGAGGTACTTGAGTCCGGACACGATCTGCCTGAGGTAGTAGCGCACTTCTGGCTCTGTGAGGACTTTACGCGCCTTCAGGATGTGCGCGAGCGACTAAAACACCAAAAACACACGCACTGAGCAGTCTGTTCAAACACAGTCCTGAGGTAATGTCTCCAGTCTGCTGCGTGGACACAGAAGCTGGGACGTGCAAATCAACTTACTTTCCTGCTGCAGTACTCCAGCAGAATATAAATGTTTTCTTTGTCCTCAAAATGGTGGTAAAAATGCACAATATGTCTGTGGTTTAAGGCCTTGTGCAGCTCGATCTCTCTGTCAATCTTTAGAAAAACAGAAATGAGACAATCATCAAAATCACAGTAAAAAGGAGCCTCAGAGGAAGTGGTGCGCGCGGCAGTGGAGTTTACCTTCTCCCTCTGGTGCGGCTTGGACACGCGCGAGTGGGGGATGATTTTCGCTGCATAAACTTTGCTCGTGGACAAATCTGTGAGTTCGTAACATTTGGCAAAGCCTCCCTGGAAATAAAACACCATTATCGTAATTCATTCATATGCATCTGTCTGAACATAAACGAGACATGCTTTGAATAACTGCATTTACATGGGCTGGATAGAATAAGTAACATAAAACAGACTGAAATGCATTTGCAGAGGATTGGACCTTTCATTAAAACAACCGATGATGATCGATTAGAGACGATTTCGATTAAAACTCGATTACAGCCCTGCAGCCCTAGATCTGAAACTCTGCAAACGTCTTAATTTTTTTTTTTTTCTCACAGCATAAATCCACGTTAGAGGCAGAAGTACCTTTCCCAGCACTTTCCCTCTGCAGTAGCATTTTCCAGTCTCGGGGTCGGTGATGATCCGGGCCATTTCCGTGGGTCCGTTGCGCTCGTCCACGCGCTTACGCCGGGGCTCGCCTCCCCGCTGCGTGGACTCACACATACCGGTGCTGTGGTTGTGTATGTTGGTGTGTACTTCCATAGATCTCACGGTTTAAATCCAACACTGAGAATGAAGCGTGGAGACTCACTGCGCGCGGTTTTATACCTCGCCAACAGTCCCTCCCCGCGCGCGCGCGCCCTCCTAGTGACGTCACGGTGTTAAACCAGGCCAAGGCTCCAGTCATAGATTTTTAGGTTTAAGTCAGATATATTTGTTGAACACAGACTTCAGGAGACAGCATCACCTGATCATTCTGATTCATAACATAAAAGATAATAATAAATAATAATAATAATAATAATATAATAGATATATAATATATATATAATATATATATATATATATATAGATATATATATAATATATATATATAATATGTATAAAAAAATATATACATATATAGATATATATATCCGTAAAAAAAAAAAAAATATAATATATATATATAAAAAAATATATATATATATATATATATATATATATATATATATATATATATATATATATATATATATATATATATATATATATATATATATATATATATATATATATATATAATATCCATATTATATTATATATATATAAATACAAAACAATATAAAAGTTAATTTATACAGCAAATACAAAACAACTTAAACATACCTTAAATAATAAATCATATAACACAGGCAGAAATGCAGGTATAAAAATCCATAGATAACTAAACCACTCTGATGTTAAAGAGTTCACCAGCAGAATCAGCTCTGACAATGATTTAAATCTGACACACTCAAAAACATGTATATCAAAAAGCACTATTTAAATATATTTATTAACTGAATGTGAACCGTACATTTATTTCTGTCACTGTTGTTTTCATGTTGTTTCTTTCATAATAATAATTCCTCTCGTGCGCCAACCTTCATCACTGGTCATTATCTGATCCTGCTCCTCTAATAAAAATAAACAAAAGACTGGTATTGATCACCCTTTGAGGCGTGAGGAGAGAGGTGCTGCGGGGGGTAAACAGAGTAAACAGACAGATCACATTTAAAACCCGCTGGAAACTCGATTCAATTGTGAGACTGAAATGAACGAGTCCACGGTCCGTGCGTCACGTGGAGCCGTGTTAATGTTCTCATTCAAAAATAAATGCTTTTTGGTTTGGAAATAGACAGTTTTCTGCCTCTAAGTGGTTTGGGTCTGAGACACTAGAGGGTAATGAATCGGAGAGAGCTTCACGTTCATCAAACTGAGCTCTGAGGTCTGGAGCACTGACGCCTCCTGGTGGACATGACGGCACCAGCAAGGCCTGTTTTGAATGTTAAATGACATCACCATAGGATTTGTATATTCTATTAATGCAAATTAAGAGATACGTGCACACAAATGAACTTCCAAATTCCTATGTGTTCTATATATATATGTATGTGTTATATGTATATGTATATATGTATGTGTTATATGTATATGTGTATATGTATGTGTTATAAGTATATATGTATGTGTTATATGTATATGTGTTATATGTATGTTATATGTATATGTATATATGTATGTGTTATATGTGTTATATGTATGTGTTATATGTATATGTGTATATGTATGTGTTGTATGTATATATGTATATGTATGTTCTGTATGTATCTGTGTATATGTGTATGTGTTATATGTATGTGTGTGCTTTATATATGTGTTATATGTATATGTGTATGTGCTGTATACATGTGTTATATATATATGTGCTCTATGCAGATTATAGTTCACTGTAATGACTTTAACTGTATGCTTCTCGTCTCTTGTTTAAAGTTTTTATCAGTAATTGGAAGAACACTGAATATACCTGAAATTAAAAGTGTTTTATAAAGTATCCTTTCATGTGGACCAATCAGAGGCCTGTATTCTTTCACTTTGAGATGTGCTTTCATAGTGAATTAAACCTAGACCCTCCCTTTCATCACCTGGCTAGATGACCCCCACCCTACTATGGATAAGCGTTCCACTGACCCCTAGTTGAGGTGGCTCTGACCCTTAGTTGAGTGGCTCTGACCCTTAGTTGAGGTGGCTCTGACCCTTAGTTGACCTGGCTCTGACCCTTAGTTGAGTGGCTCTGACCCTTAGTTGAGGTGGCTCTGACCCTTAGTTGAGTTCTCTGACCCTTAGTTGAGTGGGCTCTGACCCTTAGTTGAGTGGGCTCTGGCCCTTAGCTGAGTGGGCTCTGACCCTTAGTTGAGTGGGGCTCTGGCCCTTAGTTGAGTGGGCTCTGACCCTTAGTTGAGGTGGCTCTGGCCCTTAGCTGAGTGGGCTCTGACCCTTAGTTGAGTGGGCTCTGACCCTTAGTTGAGGTGGCTCTGACCCTTAGTTGAGGTGGCTCTGACCCTTAGTTGAGGTGGCTCTGACCCTTAGTTGAGTGGGTTCTGACCCTTAGTTGAGGTGGCTCTGACCCTTAGTTGAGTGGGGCTTTGACCCTTAGTTGAGTGGGCTCTGGCCCTTAGCTGAGTGGGCTCTGGCCCTTAGCTGAGTGGGCTCTGACCCTTAGTTGACTGGGCTCTGACCCTTAGCTGAGTGGGCTCTGACCTTTAGTTGAGTGGGCTCTGGCCCTACAGTCTTGAACTCGATCTGTAAATGGATACACATTAGTCCTGGACACATCTGCAGCTGCCAGTCCATGGGAGTGGATCTCTTCTTTTTTGATTCCTGCAGGAGGAGGGTCTAAGGACAGGGGCATTCTGGGACTGTTATCCATTTGCCATTTGTCTGTTTCTGTTTCAATGTTGATTTTCTAACTTTGTTGGTTAAATCAGTTCTCATGTTCAGCCCTAAGAGGCGACTGCTGTTGTGATTTTGGGCTTTTGCAAAAATACATTGAACTGAATTGAACATGACATAGTATTAAATCTATTTTTGTTTGAGTGTTGTGTATTTATATAATTATATAAATTAAAGAAGGACAAACTGCACACTCATTACAGGAGAGTGGTGTTCTTAGTTCAAAGCCAAAATCATAGATGAAGTACTGCTATGTAGTCATTTTAATTTAGAGAAGTAAACTTATTCTGAATACCACCAAATAAAAGAGGAACTCCACCAGATACTCACAAATACTCCTCAGAGATATACAGG
This sequence comes from Periophthalmus modestus, assembly GCA_019594935.1. Lineage (NCBI taxonomy): Eukaryota > Metazoa > Chordata > Actinopteri > Gobiiformes > Gobiidae > Periophthalmus > Periophthalmus modestus. The sequence continues at coordinate 30,255,305 of JAIEZT010000012.1, read as the reverse complement.
TACTCTCAGATACTCACAGATGGTAACTGTCAGTAACTGTACTGACAGATACTCCTCAGAGATACACAGACACTCACAGGTACTCAGAATCTGCAAGTATCAGAGTATCGTAGAAACTCACAGGTACCCAAGCACATCTGTATGTGTGTTTAGTTTCTCCCAACACTTGTTTTTGTTCATGATCATTTAAATGTTTTATTTCTTATATATTTGTGTATTTGTTTCTGTGTGTGTGTGCGTGTGTGTGTAAAATTGTCTTTACGTTTCCAGCAATGTTTCACAGTATGGCATTACCTTATTAATTTAAACTAATCTGTCTCCATGGCAAGAAAGAGGTTACACTACCAGGCCAAGTTTACAGATCAGATCTGTGGAGTGGTGAACCACTGTAAGAATGGTTTTCAAGGTATTTTTAAGCAAACTTATAAAATAACATCTCCATGGAGACAAGCAAGTTGCGCACCAGAAAAGTTACACAGTGTACCTTTAAATACATATCTAAACAATTTGAATAATTCAGTCTGGAGTCTCCATTTCTTAAGATTATTTTATTCAAAATAGAAACACTGAAATGAGTCCACATCACACAGACAGTGGTAAATATAGATCTGCCAGTCACAAATAAAACAAGATGAAGTCAAACTGCTGCAGAATCAGATCCAGTTCAATGTGTTCCAAAAAAAAAAAAAAAAAGCTCTATCTAAAGGGCTATTTTTTCTGTTTCATGTTTAATAATAGAAGGATCCAAGGACCAAGAGCTCTACAAAATCTCATTCATGCTGTTGGTATTAAGCCCATACTGTCGACTTCCTGACTCCTGTTCTGACTTTTACTATTGTCTCCCAGTGACCCTCATGTGAACCCAGAACCCTCTGCAACATCAAGATGTGCATGGGACATTTCTGAGATACAATCTCAACAGTGATATTTTACAGTCACATTCACAGACACAGAAACGGACTAAGTGAGTGTGACGTCACCCACAGCATTCAGCTCCAGTCAAATAAAGCTCATCGAGGCAGCAGTTATAGGGGCCAATTTGGAGCTGAATTTCATATTTGGAGTTTTGACCGCAAGTATAGCAACCAAAGAACCAATTCGAAGCAAAGCTGTTAAAGGTAACGCCCCTTCCTGCCAGCACCCCGGGTTTAGCAGTGAGTGAGCGCTTAGCCACACTGTCAATCAAACCTGTTGCTAAGGCTAACGGGAGCGACCTCGGGGAAAGAAGGCACCTGTTATTAATGTTCATTATCTTAATTTATGCACACACCCTCATCATGGAAAACACACAAAGACAGGCATATGATGCAGCTTTTAAGTTATAGGCAATGGATCTGGCATCAAAGATGGAAATAGAGCAACTGCGCGTAAGCTTGCCATTAAGGAATCGATTGTGCGACGTTGGAGGCAGCAGTGGGAAGAACTTATCCATTAAAAAAAAAAAAAAAAAAAAAAAAAGAGCGACAAACGTTTTCAGAGGAAATAAAAGCAAATGGCCCGTGTTAATGCTGTTGTATGTTCTTAACATGCAGGTATGTTCATCCCATGTTGATGTGGCGTGTTGGTGCCGTACTGTTGATTTTCAGGCACAGTTTAAAAAAAAAAAAAAAATGCATATCTTAAATTTAAAAAAAAAACAAAAGACCTTCCGAACATTGTCTTTTTGTGCAAAAATCTTATGTTACAACATGAAAACCTGCGGCTTACATTTAAGTGGGCATATATATGTACAAAATTATTTTTCTTTTAAAATTTAGTTGGTGAGGCTTATATTCAGGTGTGCTCAATAGTTAGAAATTTACAGTATGTGCTACAGATATTGCAGTGCCTCCATTTAGCTCTAACCTCTAGACACTGACATGGAGATTTGCCCCTTGTAGAGGTTATGTACTGAGTGACTGAGATTTTTAGGTCCAAATTAAATATTTCAGGGTTGTGGCTTTTATATTCATATTTAAACTGTACCAGCTCTGCCACATCTTAAATGCAGTGTTTTGAGCATTGCCACTCATTCAGAAAATCTCTGAATGTTGTGCTGTCATCGGCATACCCTCTTTAAGGAGCAGAAGGGAGATCCAAGATGGCGACTTTACATCTGCATAACCTCTATAAGAAGCACAGTTGATAGTGCCAGAAGAGAGATCCGAGATGGCTGCTACTTTGTACCCATTGACTTTTTCAGACTTTCTCGCACAGTGCTGATGTCATAGGCGAATGTCTGGTCCAAACCAGAGCCAATGGAGGACTGCGGCGTCCAGTGAGGGACCGGGAATCGACAGGAAACAACAAACGCCCCGTCAGGAAGCTCCTTCAGCAGTTTGTCACTCAGAGCCTCCATCTGCCAAACAAACAACATTATGACGAAGCATTTGAGTATTTTTAGTATTAGCGTAATATATTATGTGTTGATATTTTGTACAAATTGTGTATAATAAAGGTTCTCTTATCTTATCCCATTTAGTTGACTTAATAGTTTACACATGTATTATCTTCTTGTGTACTTGTCTTTTTATTACCTTGTTAATAGCGTTCTATCATTGTCTATATGTTTCATACACTGTATCAAGAAATGGACAAAGTGAGTGTGACATCAGCCACAGCATCACCCATAGCGCCCCAGTCAAATGAAGCTCATCGAGGCTAGCAGTTATAGGAGCCATTTTGGAGTCGAATTCCATATTTGGAATTACGACCTCGAGGATCATAGCAACCAAAAAGCTAATTCGGAGTGAAGCTGTTGAAGATAAACGCTGCCCGCACCACTGGTTTAGCAGGGAGCGGGCGCTTAGCAATGCTGTTACTAAAGCTAGCAGAGAGAGGGCACCTGATTTGTTTGTTATTAATGTTCATATCTTGGTTTACGGACACAATAGTGAAATAAAAACCCCAAGATCATGTAGGGGGGTTAATACGAACATTTTAAGACCAAAATGATGAGCCTGACAACAGCAGTTGCAGAGAGAAGGGCCACAAATTTTCTATAGTCTACTCTATAGAGTCAGAAGCGACCCCATGATCACTTCCTATTTGAAACACGGCGGCTAGCAGGTTAGCTATGTCCATTTATATATACAGTTTATGGCATGTAGGAACTTTATTTTATTTTTTGAATGTTTGTATTGCCTTGTTTACAGTGTGTTCAAAGTATTCAGTGCTGTATTCTCCATCTTATAATGTGTGCTTAGACAAGTTTTTTTAAAAACATTTATATATCCACAAAAGAATCACATTATCCTTGTCCCTGTCGGTTCACACTTAAATAATAAGTTCTTTGTGAAGAAAACACGTCGTTCTCACCGCTCCAGGAGCCAGGAAGGCCGTCACGTTGTTGAATGAAGATAAGTCCGTCTGGAAACAAAAGATAAAACTCATTTATTTTAAAGAGGAGAGACTCTTAACACAGAGAGAAGTTAACTAAGAAAAACAGGCATCACAATATATACATTTATAACAGTACCTGTGTTTTACATGATCTTCATAGTCTGACCTGAGCACCATAGTCTGATCTGATGCAGAATCTGTGTCAGTCTGATTCTGATCTTAAATAAATTAAATGTTTTGGCTGTTTATGTTTTATTTAAATAATCTTATTTAATGATAATTTAATGATTTAATGATAATCTTATTTAATGATAATCTGATATTGAGCTCATATTGAGTGACGATAGCCAGTTACATCTGATGTGAGTAATCTGATTCCTATCTTGACTGTTCACACCTGAGCAGGTTTAGACCACAGCCTGTATACAGAAGCGGACTAAGTGAGCGTGACACTCACAGTGTTTGGCTCCAGTCAAATGAAGTTCATCGAGGCTAACAGTTATACCACAAATATCACACTGGTGGCTGAGCAGCAGTTTAGCAAACGCTCTCAATCAAACCTTTTGAGTTATTAATGTTCATATCTTGATTTACGAACACAATAGTAAAATAAAGAGCAGGTTAATACGAGCACTTTAAGAACAAAATGACAAGTCTGACAGTAGCAGTTACAGAGAGAGGGGCCACAGTTTTTCAATGTAAAGTGAATTGGAGCCGAGTCGATGGAGCCGGAAGCGTGCCCATGATTACTTCCTATTTGGAATGTGGCAGGTAGCAGGTTAGCCATGTCCATTTATATATACAGTCTATGCTAGCAGGTTAGTGATGTTCATTTACATATACAGTCTGTGGCTTAGAAAAAGATTAACACTAATAAGGCAAAGACGAAAATGAAAGAAGATATTCACATTACTTTAAAATCCATTGTTCTTTATCTTCCAGTTCCTCTAAAATCTGCTGTTTCACACATGTTTTTATGATCAGACCCCTTCTGATTATTATTGAGTAATCTTATTATTATTTGGTAATCTGATTTTAAATATAAACCAGTGTAATATATGTAAAACAAAATAATAATCTTTATAAGGTCTCCATGAGTCTTTTGGTCTGATACAGCTCAAAATGAAACCAAAACTGTTCAGGAAAGCTCAGATTTTGTCCTGTGAATGTGACTTTTTTACTATCGATACTCACTCACATGAGTATGTCATTTTGATATTAGTTTTAGTACTGATTCGTATCTGATTTTCCATATTTTTGCCTGTACTGAAGCACATGGGAACAATGCAGGTTTCACTGAATAACAAAGATATTTAATAAAAAGACTCTGGGACCTTCCAGAAGTCCGTTTTCACAAAGTCAGCGCGGCTGGAGCCCAGGCCTGTCCACTGGGCTTTGGCTCGGGCGTAGGCCACGAGGATGGAGTTTATCTCAAACCCAGTGCACTGGAACCCAGCAGAAGAGGCAGCAAATACCTGGAACACAGAGAGATCAGGTTAGATGTCAGAGGAGGCAGTAAACACCTGAAGAACAGAGGTCAGAAGAGGCTGCAAACACCTGACACACAGAGCTCAGGTCAGAGGAGGCTGCAAACACCTGAAACACAGAGATCAGAAGAGGCTGCAAACATCTGGAACACAGAGAGCTCAGGTCAGACAGAGGTCAGAGGAAAAGTGCAAACACCTGAAACACAGAGGTCAGAGGTGAGAAGAGGCTCGAAACACCTGCAACACAGCGCGCAGGTCAGAGGTCAGAGGAGACTGCAAACACCTGGAACACAGAGGTCAGAGGTCAAACTCTAAACATGTGATTTTTACAATGAGGTTTTGGAAGAATCAGTTTATTCATGTGTTTGAAGTGGACATTACTCTACTTCTGCAGCCTCTATATTTTAACCTTCAGTTTGGATTAAGTTTGGACTCAATGTGGCATCATCATTTTACAGTGTGCTGTATGGAGTAGTGAGCATATGGAACTAAAGAGACTTATTTTGTACAAAAACACCACAGAGATCATGACTCCAACCCGTGCAGCCAATAGAACTATAACAGTGATAATTATACTGAAGGATCATAAGGGCATTTTTACAGTGAGCCACCTACTCTATCCGTGTTTACCATTATATCTCAAGTGAACAGGGTTAGGGTGTGGGTTAGGGTATGGGCGAGGGTGTGGGTGAGGGGTTAGGGTATGAGTCAGGGTGTGGGTGTGGGGATAGGGTACGGGGTGAGAGTGCAGGGTGAGTGTGCGGTTGAGAGGTTTGGGTGTGGGTGAGGAGTTAAGGTATAAGTTAGGGTATTGGCGCAGGTTAGGTGTTAGGACAGACATGGGCAAACTACGACCCAGGGGCCACACACTGCCCTTTGGTTTTATAAAGCCAAATTATATTAAAATATAAGGTAAACCTTGTTCAAAGTTTTTCTGCTGTGTTTATTTAAGATAGGGGTTAAGGCTGACCCCTCGCTGACATGTGCAGTGTTTTTACATTACATTGGACAGCCCTGTTCATGAATGTCATGTACAGAAATACAAAGCTCGGCTCACTCACCAGTCGGCCGTCCCCCGAGCCCAGATCGGCGAGGCGGCCCGATCGTCCGTGGAGGTGCCTCATCACATTCACGGTCTGCTGTTTACTGGAGGGCAAATACGGAACCTGCAAAGACAGTTTGAGCCTTATCATTTTATTCTAGTGGCGAGTATGCAACTCGCTCATCTCCATGGAGATGTTATTGTTCCACAGTATGACATTTAATGAATCCATCTCCATAAGGAGGAGGGTCCCACTAAGAACAGTTACATGTTGTTTGTTTTGCAGTAAAACCACTTGCATCTGAATCTACACTTGAATGTATTGTATAGATTACATTAATGCCCTACTGTGGAACATTACAGGCAGCAATAACATCACCATGACAACCAAGCCATATTTATTATATCCTAGGATAGTTTTAGGATACAAGAAGTACAAAACTGAAATGTATAGTGTGCTAACTTCATTACAACTTCTGCATGCAGGTGTGTGCATACATGTATGTGTGCAACATGTACTGACATGTATGTATGCATGTATGTGTGCATACATGTATGTATGCATGTATGTGTGCATACATGTATGCATGCATGTATGTATGCAGGTATGCATGTATGCATACATGTATGTATGCATGTATGCATACATGTATGCATACATGTATGCATGTATGCATACATGTATGCATGTATGTATGTATGTATGTATGTATGTATGTATGTATGTATGTATGTATGTATGCATGTATGTATGTATGCATGTATGTATGTATGCATGTATGTGTGTGTGTGTGTGTGTGTGTGTGTGTGTATGTTCCCTGTATCACTGATCAGGGAACGGTGCACTTTATTCAAATGATATTAAAATATAAGAAAGTAATACTATTATTACTACTACATGATTTTAAAACAAAAGAGGAAGTTATTATGATCTTAGACTTACCACTTTGCTCCTTTTCCCACATTTGTTTGGTCAAAGAACTAAGCTCCAAAATAAGCAAATCATTACAGTGCAAGTGATGACCGTCCACATGAACAAAGAGAGAGTGTAAACTAATCTATACACATATGAACACTTCAGAGACGCAACATCAGGACTGAGACAGAGACGCTCTGCAGAACTGTTTGGTATTAAAACTTACAAAAAAACAACAAAATCTGGAAAAAAAAAAAAAAAAAAAAAAAAAGAGTAACTACAGTAAAATATTGTATCCATATAATTTGTATAATCGCACACAGGTTATCAGGTTTTAAATGCCAAGACCTTAACACACAAAATTCAATTCAAATCCTAAACAAAGAAAGTTCTACATTTGTGCATCTTCCATTTTTAGTCAAAATAGTGTAAAATAGTGTAAAATAGTGTAAAATAGTGTAAAATAGTGTAAAATAGTGCCCTGCTGTCGCTAGTTATATATATATTACAAACACACACACTCTTTATATTTGATTTTAACTGACTGTATTGTAGAATTTGGAGCGAGTTCGAATATAAATGAAGCTCATCTCTGACCTTGAGTTTCCATGGCACCCTGCGGAGCCCGGGCAGAGCGAACAGGCTCCAGAGGCCGTACATCCCTGTGAGCAGAGCCCCACAGCAGGCTGTGACTCCTGGGTGCTTCGTCTGCAGAGAGTGGGGGGAGTCCTGGAGAATGATCTCTATACAGTCCTCCATCACAGACCGCTGTGCAAGGGCAAAGATACAAAACACTTTATTTCTGAATATTTAGACAGAAAAATAAATGTACAAATATGAAACACATTAAGTAATACTCAAATATAAGTGTGAGTTACAGTTTTACACAGATGTTCTGGAAATGGCTCCAGTTGTGTTCACAAAAAGAACCAAAGAACTTTCTGCTCTACACACTCTGCTGTTCCAACAAAAATGAGATGCACTACTGTATATCCATCTGCCTGGAATATTCCACAGCATGGCATTTATAAGTTCCTTGGAAACAGTAATAACAGCAATAAAAAATATCTGCATCAAATATAGGAGCAACAGAAGTTTAAAAAAAAAAATGGAACCAAGTAAAACAATAATCCAAAGCATTACGGTGTGAACGGAGACTAAAACATTCATATCTACGACAGAAAGCACATGTTTTTATTAATTTAGATCATTTCCAACAATTAAACCGAGTCTAAATCTGTGTAAGTCTAATCTGCCCCAAGTGCTAGGCAGAGATCACAGTGTAGTTATCTTTGTGAGCAGCAGATGGCGCCACACTGACCTCAGAAACATTCTAGAACAGCGTGTTTACTACAATCTGTCAGCAGCGAAAGTGAAGTTTAACTGTCCTCTCGATCACGTGCTGTAATATTATGCACGTGCGTCTGTACTGCACGAAATACAAAACAGACAAACTTCTCATGGGAACACAAAGTTTTGTCAAACCATTTTAGTTTTAAGATCAAATTCAAACCCACATGACAACACGGCGACTCCAGTTATAGCTCTGACAACCACGTGCCCCGAGACAAGGAGTTTTGGAAGAACTTTTCTCATGTGTTGCAGAAAAACGTTCAGACTGTGCAGCTCACCTGATACGCCCCCTGGTCTGCACGTCCCGCACGCTGCACGTCACGTACGCCAGTCACGTGCACAGATATGACTGCATCGCCCGCCCTATGACTTTAACATCACCCAATCAAATGAGAGAGCTCGGGTTCTACGGGGAGAAGCTCCTGTCAGCAAAAACACAGCCCAGTCTCAATAAAAACTGTAACGACCTGCTCTTATGTAATCAGTGTATAGTAGAGTTTTGGAAACAGGGCCATGGGCCAGGGTTTGGATTCGGGTTTGGAAACAGGGCAACATGACAGGATTTGGAAACAGGGTGATGGGTCAGGGTTTGGAAACAGGGTGATGGGTCAGGGTTTGGAAACAGGGTGATGGGTCAGGGTTTGGAAACAGGGCAACGGGTCAGGGTTTGGAAACAGGGCAACGGGTCAGGGTTTGGAAACAGGGTGATGGGTCAGGGTTTGGAAACAGGGTGATGGGTCAGGGTTTGGATTCGGGTTTGGAAACAGGGCAACATGTCAGGGTTTGGAAACAGGGTGATGGGTGAGGGTTTGGAAACAGGGCAACGGGTCAGGGTTTGGATCCGGGTTTGGAAACAGAGTGGTGGGTCAGGGTTTGGAAAAAGGGCAATGTGTCAGGATTTGGAAACAGGGCGATGGGTCAGTTTGGAAAAAGGGCAACGGGTCAGGATTTGGAAACAGGGCAACAGATCAAAGGTTTGGAAACAGGGCGATGGGTCAGGGTTTGGAAACAGGGCGATGGGTCAGGGTTTGGAAACAGGGTGGTGCGTCAGGATTTGGAAACAGGACGATGGTCGGGGTTTGGAAACAGGGCGATGGTCAGGGTTTTGGAAACAGGGCGAAGAACGCAGAGTACACAAGAACAAGAGAAAGTGTTGTCCCCAGGTATAGACAAGTCTTTGGTCTTTGATGGAGGGTCTACCACCTGCTCGTCTCCATAGGGATGTTATTGCCTTGTCCGGAATGTTCCTCAGTATGGCATTAATCATATTTAGCTTCATTACCAGGCCAAGATACAGGCGAACTTTGTAAATGAATAAATGGGTCACCGTCACAGACATTCAAGACAAAGTGGGCAGCAGACAGACCTGACAGAAAAGTTACACACTGCACCTTTAAACTCTTAATAAACTTAAAAAGACCAACATTTTTTCCATTTTAATCCATAAAAATACGTGTATGGCGACTGATATTGAGGTGTAGCCCTTCTTTACACCAGTCCATTACCCGTAATCCATTTCATCTGGTCTTGGTAGTGTAAGAATGTCCGTTTCTGGTGTAAGAGTCAAAGAAGATCAAGAGACTGAAACATAAAGTCAGAAGGGTTTAATGAGTTTTGCACAGGTAAAGTGAATAAGGATAGAAAGGATAGAATAAGAGTCCATGTTTACAGTTTTTCTAGTGTCTATCCTGTGTGTGTGTGTGTGTGTGTGTGTGTGTGTGTGTGTGTGTGTGTGTGTGTGTGTGTGTGTGTGTGTGTGTGTGTGTGTGTGTGTGTGTGTGTGTGCGATATAGATACTTTACATTAGTCTATGGTCCTGTTTAAGACATGGTCAAGGTTCTGTGGTACTTAAACCATGTCTTAACCATGTCCTAACTTATAACATCCAAATACATGACTTAATGTGATACAAATGCAGCACCTCTGATCCATCCGCCCCCTGGCCTCACTATGCACCCGCTCACGTGCACCCGCTCACTGTGCAGCCGCTCACCGTGCACCCGCTCCATTTGAAAGGCCCGTAATGATAATATTCATCAGCACTCAAGCGGCTCTAATTCTTCTTCTCTCTCTCTCTCTCTCTCTCTCTCTCTCTCTCTCTCTCTCTCCTCTCTCCCTCTCTCTCTCCCCTCTCTCTCTCTCTACCCCCCTCTCTCCCCTCTCTCTCTCTCTCCCTCTCTCCTCTCTCCTCTCTCTCTCTCTCCTCTCCTCTCCTCTCTCTCTCATCTCCATCTCCCCCCCTCTCCTCTTTCTCTCTCTCTCCCCCCTCTCCCCTCTTCTCTCTCTCTCTCCCCTCTCTCTATCTTCTCTCTCTCCTCTCTCTCTCTCTCCCTCCCTCCCCCCCCCCCCCCCCCCCCCCCCCCCCCCCCTCTCTCTCTCTCTCTCTCTCCCTCCCTCTCACTCTCTCACTCTCTCGCTCTCTGTCTCTGATGGTTGTTGCAGATGCTGGAGAAGAGAAGAGGAGAGGGGGGCGCACGGTAGTGACGCAAACAGCATGGTCCATTCAGGTTCTTGAGAGAAATGAAAGGCCCAGCAGCGGTGTTATATCATCAATTTTAAAGTAGCTGAAGTAGCTGCAGCCGAGCCTTGGTCTAATGGAGTTGTATGGAAAGGTAAGACCAAACAAAACACTGTGTGTGTCCGTGTATTATATATATATATATATATATATATATATATATATATATATATATATATATATATATATATATATATATATATATATATATATATATATATATATATATATATATATATATATATATATATATATATTATATATATATATATATATATATTTATGTATGTCTAACAGGCTGAACAGCTGAACGACAAAATGTTTGCTCTTTGTGTTTGGTCCAAACTCCCAGTTTGATGATGGGAGCACGGGCACGTGACACAGTGGCTCTCATTTAGACCCACATTAATCCAGGGAAAGCCTTTATGTTGAATAAATCCATCTGATAAAAGGAGCAAATTTACGCACGTGAAGGATCGGCTCCGCGGGGCTTTGAACAAAATCAATGTTGCGGCTTTGGTCTTGAGTGACATCATGTGGGCTGATGTCTAATACTGTGTGTTTGTACAGTATGGGCTATAACTTCATGACTTTACATAACGTGTTTATTATAGTCCGTCATCTACATTTACACACGTCAAAGCCATAAAACAAACAGACCACACGGTTTTCACACAAGGAAATGGACCGTATTCCCCGCTGCATTCTGGGAAATGTAGTGCAATTATGACCTGGCCACAATCTGACCCGCTCTTTGTTATCCTTCATAAAACTACACTCCTTTCTTTCCTAATGAAAAGAGCGTTCACGGTGACGCTCTATTTACGCACACACGCACGAGACCGGCTCGTTCCTGCGCGTGCCTCGTCAGCTCGGGGCGCGTGCAGCAGCTGAGGCTCAGTGGACAGCTCCGGTGCTGAAGCAGTCTGCAGCGCGCGGAGGAAACCAGCGCAGAGCGAAGGGAAAAACGCCTGGGACCGTGAAAAACATTTACACGCGAGATTTACACATAGTCCAGGGCCCGCGCTGATCCGAGGCGTGCGAGACAGGTCAGTCCCTTTGTGCCAGCTTTTTCAAGCTGATATATAATGTGTTTGGATCATTATGAGGCGCTATGACCTCCTGCAGTGAGAAGGAGCTAGTGCACGCGTAGCACACGCGTAGTACACGCGTAGTACACACGTCAGCGTGGTTTGAATTGGCGACATTTTGGTTATTTCAGCTGTTTATCGCATCATCTCAGCAGTGCACGTTTTTTGTCCTTGCTCCATTTGTGATTTTATTTAAGGGGCGGGGGGAGAAAGGCGAATGGAAGAGGGGAGGGCAGGTTCAGGCCCGAAATAGGTCCGTCCGAGATTTTTTTCCTTGAGCTAAAAACTGTTCTGCGTGTGGCACGAGCACGGAAGCTTTGCCACAGCGTTTCACCTTGGAGCAAAGATTACCGCTCGTGTCATGTAGAACCCAAAGCTCTCCAGCAAAAGGGCTCTCTGCACAGGCTCCCGAGAGCGTTTCACATCTGGGGAAAGAATGTGACCTCCTTCTGTCTTCTGTGGTTGATCTAAAACGGTGTGAAACTCCAAGAAGCACATGAATGACTGTGACATAACATCCGCTGAAGCGACCTTAAACATGTCCGCTGGGCACGCGCGCCCTTGTGCTCATGGATAATATTCCAAACATTGATTTTTGTGTGAACATTTTATAAGCAATGATTGGGTAGATTTAAGGCCGCTACGTGGGCTTAAGAGAGCTGCTGTTATAGAGACGGAGCACAAGACGAACATGGAGCCTTGTCCACCGCTTGTGAGGATGGACTCATACTGGTTCTGACTTGGTCCTGGTTTAGTCCTGGTTTAGTCCTGTTTTAGTCCCAGTTTAGTCATAGGTTTGTCACAGTTTAGTCCTGTTTTAGTCCTGGTTTAGTCCTGTTTTAGTCCCAGTTTAGTCATAGGTTTGTCACAGTTTAGTCCTGTTTTAGTCCTGGTTAAGTCCTGGTTAAGTCCTGGTTAAGTCCTGGTTCAGTCATGCTTTAGTCCTGGTTTAGTCCTGATTTAGTCCTGGTTTAGTCCTGGTTCAGTTCTGGTTTAGTTCTGGTTTAGTCCTGTTTTAGTCCCAGTTTAGTCATGGTTTTGTCACAGTTTAGTCCTGTTTTAGTCCTGGCTCAGTCCTGGTTTAGTCTTGGTTTAGTCCTGGCTCAGTCCTGGTTTAGTCCTGGTTTAGTCCCTGTTTAGTCCCTGTTTAGTCATGGTTTAGTCGCAGTTTAGTCCTGATTTAGTCCTGATTTAGTCCTGATTTAGTCCTGGTTTAGTCCTGGTTCAATCCAGCTTTAGTCCTGGTTTAGTCCTGGCTCAGTCCTGGTTTAGTCCTGGTTTAGTCCCAGTTTAGTCACCGTTTAGTCCTGATTTAGTCCTGGCTCAGTCCTGGTTTAGTCCTGGTTTAGTCCTGGTTTAGTCCTGGTCTAGTCTATGTTTGGTTCTGGGTTTAGTCCTAGTTTAGTCCCTGTTTTGCTGTGATATTTGTGTGAATGCTCCCTGAGAGAAGGGGCAGCAGTGGTGTAGTTGGTTTAACCCGTAACTAGTCATGGTAGTACTGGTAGTGGTAGTGGTAGTACTGTAGTAATGGTTGTGCTATAGTAATTGCAGTACTATAATAATGGTAATACTATAGTAATGGTAGTGGTAGTACTATTGTAGTGGTACAATTATAGTTATGGTAGTGGCAGTACTGTAGTAATGGTAGTGGTAGTACTACAATAGTGGTAGTACTATAGTAATGGTAGTGGTAGTACTAGAGTAATGGTAGTGTTAGTACTGTAGAAATGGTAGTACTATATTAATGGTAGTACTATAGTAATGGCAGTACTATAGTAATGGTAGTAAAGTCCTCATTATAGAGTCCTCATTATACTGTGTCTGTATCTTCTCACTGTAAAACATTTAGGGCACTGTCGTGGAAATAATCTGTAAAATAATACCAGAACATACAAGAAGACTGTCTATGTTGGTTTATTATGTTTGCATCATTAAACAAATGGTCCCACTACTGACAGACAGAGATTCTGCTGCAGTGAGTCCAGAGCAATGGGGTAAACAAACTTAAATACTGTCTGAGGTCCAAGCCCCTCCCCAAGTACAGTCCACATTCAGGTCAGTCTGGCTGGACATTCGGCCGTCTCAGCCCAGAGAGGCAACACCTCCAAACATCTCCAAACTGCTCCAAATCCAATATGATCTGTCCCAGCAAACTCCCAGTTTATAACTGCAAATATCAGTTTATAACAGCACTGACACATTCTCTACATCAGAACCAGGCATGTTACCTCCACCTCTATGACATCACGGCTGATCTGTTACCTCCACCTCTGACATCACGGCTGATCTGTTACCTCCACCTCTGACATCACGGCTGATCTGTTATCTCCACCTCTGACATCAAGGCTGATCTGTTACCTCCACCTCTATGACATCAGGGCTGATCTGTTACCTCCACCTCTGACATCACAGCTGATCCATTACCTCCACCTATGACATCACGGCTGATCCATTACCTCCACCTATGACATCACGGCTGATCTGTTACCTCCACCTATGACATCATGGCTGATCCGTTACCTCCACCTCTGACATCACAGCTGATCTGTTACCTCCACCTCTATGACATCACATCTGTTACCTCCACCTCACAGCTGATCTACCTCCACCTATGACATCACGGCTGATCTGTTACCTCCACCTATGACATCATGGCTGATCCGTTACCTCCACCTCTGACATCACAGCTGATCTGTTACCTCCACCTCTGACATCACAGCTGATCTGTTACCTCCACCTCTATGACATCACAGTTGATCTGTTACCTCCACCTCTATGACATCACAGCTGATCTGTTCCCTCCACCTCTGACATCATGGCTGTTCTGTTCCTTCCATCTCTACGACATCACAGCTGATCCATTACCTCCACCTCTGACCTCATTGCTGATCTGTTGCCTCCACCTCTGACATCACAGCTGATCTGTTACCTCCACCTCTGACATCATGGCTGTTCTGTTCCCTCCATCTCTACGACATCACAGCTGATCTGTTACCTCCACCTCTGACATCGCAGCTGATCTGTTACCCATCCCCTCTGACATCTCTGACATCACAGCTGATCTGTGTTCTCTTACCTCCACTCTCTATGACATCACAGCTGATCTGTTACCTCCACCTCTATGACATCACAGCTGATCTGTTCCCTCCACCTCTGACATCAAGGCTGATCTGTCACTTCCACCTCTGACATCACAGCTGATCTGTTACCTCCACCTATACGACATCACAGCTGATCTGTTACCTCCACCTCTGACATCACGGCTGATCTGTTACCTCCACCTCTGACATCACAGCTGATCTGTTACCTCCAGCTCTGACATCAAGGCTAATCTGTTACCTCCACCTCTGACATCAAGGCTGATCTGTTACTTCCACCTCTGACATCACAGCTGATCTGTTACATCCACCTATACGACATCACAGCTGATCCGTTACCTCCACCTCTGACATCACGGCTGATCTGTTACCTCCACCTCTGACATCATGGCTGTTCTATTCCCTCCATCTCTACGACATCACAGCTGATTTGTTACCTCCACCTCTGACCTCACAGCTGATCTGTTGCCTCCACCTCTGACATCGCAGCTGATCCGGAGCCAAACGTCAAGCTGTTTTTCCTGACGCCGCCTTCTGTCGCCTCTGATGACCAGCTCTATGAGAACCTCCTTCACTCTGCCCTCTTCTACATATACTCATATCTATATCACTATCTATATCTATATCTGTATCTATATATACATACACTTTATACCCATATACACGCTCTAGTCGATACGAGATGCAGATGAAACCCAAGCTGTTGTGTAATACAGTCCCAGTCTCTTTCAGTTTGAGTTGAAGGTGAGCCTCTCAGTCGTTCCTTGAGTACGTTCTTTTTACAGCATCAGTTAGATGTTAGATTGTTATTTGTTTCATTCACATATGTTTGACACACAAACCCTGCATATTTACACATATTGACACATTTAAACACTCTGTTCCACCTTGTGATGTCATGTAGTAATACAGCAAGTGCTCCACTGTGTTTTTAAACTCCACACACCTTCACTAGAATCATTTGGATTATTTCAGACCTGGAATTGCCAATCTCTACTGAACTAAAGGTAAAATGAGCTGTTAACTTGAAAACTACCACTTCATGACATCACAAGATGGAACAGAGCTTTATGAGATTTGGAGATGTGCACAGACTAATAATGCAGGGTTACTCAAACAGGTGTGAATGAAACAAAACACAACTCCAGCTGTGTTTTTGAGGAGGTCAACAACATTAGAACATGGCTTGAAGCTCACAGGGGTACATTTTGTGTCATATAGGAGCATTAAAGGTACATTGTGTAACTTTTCTGATGGACGTCCACTACCTGCTTGTCTCACAGAGATGGATTTGCCTGTTCCACAGTATGGCATTAAAGTGGCCTGCCTTGCTTTTTGAATTGCCAGTGTTTTTAATGCATTCTTACTGTCAGCTAGATTGCAACTCCATAGATCTGACCTGTAACATGACATACTGTGACATGGTGCAATTTGCTTGTGCCCACAGAGAAAAATTTCTGTGAAACATTTTAGGCAAAGCAATAACATCTCCATGGAAACAAGCAGATGGCAGACCCTCCTGAAAAGTTACATAGTGACTCAAATATAAGACACTGAAACTCTCTCCTTACCCTCTTCTTCTGTAGACATTGCTGTACCTCCAGTCTTATATTTTATACTCACACAGTCATAATTGTTGTTGTGTTACATCTAAGTCTGTTCTCTTTAGATATTTATTTGAATGTGCCTGTGTGGGACAAATAGAGGTTCTCTTTATCTCATTCAGTTTTGTATGATGTGGATTGGCCCAGTAATTAGAGTAATTTCAGGTATTAATCATAAACCAAGTAAACACCATAAACTGCCTCCAGCTCCGGTTTAAACTTTAAACCCATGAGCAGATTGGAATCTCTGACAAACAGAGGAAGAAGCAATAACTGTAAAAGTAACTTCAGAATAATATTACTCAAGTAAGAGTACTGTTACAAGTAGGAGTAAAAGTAGCTAGAAAAGTACTGTGAAAGGTAAGGTTACACTACTGCGTTGTGTCCACAGATGGCTGCCACTCAGGACATGAAGGGGAAGGGCGAGGGCGGAGACCAGAACTTTGACTACATGTTTAAACTCCTCATCATCGGAAACAGCAGCGTGGGAAAAACGTCCTTCCTTTTTCGATACGCAGACGACGCCTTCACCTCCGCCTTCGTCAGCACCGTCGGGATCGACTTTAAAGTCAAGACCGTCTACAAGAACGACAAAAGGATCAAGCTACAGATCTGGGTAAGATACAGAATCCACACAACACCACATCCGGGAATAGATGCTATAGCTAGATGGTGGTGAGAGGTTACTGCTGATGGAACCAGAGAAGGGAATGTGTCATTGTGAAGTGCAGACGACCTAAGAATGGGAATACAGTAAGGTATTGTAACGATTCATTTTTAGAGCACTTCACTGTGATTGGTTAAAGCCGTCTGTCAATCACTCAGAGGAGGGAGGCACATTTGAATTCAAATAACAAAGGCTGCACTCATTCAGATCATATTTTTGTAGAACAAAGTGTCTTTTTATAGAACAATCTTCTTGGACGTGCCTTATAGATCTTTACAAACGTTTTCTGTGTGTTTGAGAATCACAGCGTTCCATCATCTTCACATCAGCACCGTTTTTACAGAGTTATATTATAATCAGACTTAAAGCTGTACAATGGAACTTTTCTGGTGAAGGGTCTGCCACCTGCTTGTCTCCATGGAGAAGTTAGTTATTTTCCTAGAAGGTTCCACAGTGTGTGAATAAACCGATCCATCTTACGTTTATCTGAGCGGGTCGTGTCCATATAAGGTCGTGTCTGGCTGTTTCCTGACCCTTGGTCCTATCTCTGCGTTTGGATCGATAGAGCTGATGGTCTGTGACAGGAGGAGAGCTGAACAGATGACGAGATCAGGACTTTACAACAACAACACCATATTTAAACTAAAAAACACTAACACACAATGTTTTAACTTTAAAACATGAAACTATTAAACTATGAACAGAGCAGTTTGTGTGAAGTGTAAATGAAAAATGCATTTGTCTCATACAAATTTCATCTTTTCACGTGAGGATCACTTTAAAAACACAATGTTGATCTAAACCCACTTAAATAATAATAAAATAAACTGAATCTGCAGCTCTGATCTCTACCCTTTTTATAAAATGTTGTTAGTGTTGTGTAGTGCAGGCTCCTGGCCATGTCCCTGGACAAAGTTCAGCTGAGTCTTAAATATGATTTGGTTTAATTCTATTCAGATGTGTTAAATACAAAACAACACAGATACATTTAATGCTACACATCGTTTGTTTGTGTGTGTAAGTAGGTATGTGTGTGTGTGTGTGTGTGTGTGAGTAGGTATGTGTGTGTGTGTGTGTGTGAGTAGGTATGTGTGAGTGTGTGTGTGTGTGTGTGTGAGTAGGTATGTGTGTGTGTGTGTGTGTGTGTGTGAGTAGGTATGTGCGTGTCCGTGTGTGAGTGTGTTCGTTCTTCGGTGTGCGTGTGAGCTCAGAGGCAGATGGAGGTGTGGACTTCTCTGTGAGGAGCAGAGGATGTGTGAACGTGGAGCGCAGCGGGACAACGGCACAAACACCAGTGTGATGAGAGAGAGAGTGAGGGAGGGAGAAAGAAAGAAAAGGAGGGTGAGAGAGGGAGGGAGAGGGAGGGAGAGAGAGAAGAGAGAATGAGAGGGAGAGAGAGAGAGAGAGAGAGAGAGGGAGAGAGGTAGAGAGACAGGGAGAAAGAGAGAGAGAGAGGTAGAGAGACAGAGAGAGAGGGAGAGAGCAAGGGAGAAAAGAGAGAGAGAGTGAAAGAGAGGGATGGAGGGAGAAGGAGAGAGAAAGAGAGGGAGAGAGCTCTATATTCTATATTGTGTATTATTTGTATCAGTGTGAAAGAGATCACCAGGTCCAGTTTCTCCTGTAGGTGTAAAGAGATCACCAGGTCCAGTTACTCCTGTAGGTGTAAAGAGATCACCAGGTCCAGTTACTCCTGTAGCTGTAAAGAGATCACCAGGTCCAGTTACTCCTGTAGGTGTAAAGAGATCACCAGGTCCAGTTACTCCTGTAGTTGTAAAGAGATCACCAGGTCCAGTTACTCCTGTAGGTGTAAAGAGATCACCAGGTCCAGTTACTCCTGTAGTTGTAAAGAGATCACCGTTATCATAGTTACTCTTATAGTTTAATGATATAACTCTTGGACCGGCATCTCCACAGTGATAGACGTTTATCAAAGACACAACTGAATGTCTTTGTTTGTGATTCGCCCCATCAAAGGTGCACTGTGTAACTTTTATAGTTCACCTATTTGCGTCCATGGAGATGTTATTACTTTGCCTGGAATATTCCACAGTATGGCATTAAATGTATCTTCTTTGTATTTACTCATGTTTTTATTACTGAAAGTGCCAAACTGTTTGTTTGGTTTCATCTTCTGTCTTGGCAGCTCCACATTCTTGTCTCCATGGAGATAAATTAAAGGGCCAGTACACATTTTTTTCATGTGTTTCAGTAAAATGTCTTTCCTCATTACAGATGTATTGTAAGAACAGCTCTTGATAATAACTCTGCAATGTGCTTTTTGGATCTAATTATAAACCTTGTTATTGTCTAGTAATCAGGAAGTATGTGTTAGGATGCTGGTTGTTCATTAGCTTTTTACCGTAACTACTCTCTGGTCTCTGAGACTGGTGAAAAGTGCATATAAACTCATCATGGTGAATAGTTAGGATGCTCTGAATGGATACGGTAAATGAGGAGTAACTTTGGATCACTGCAGACTGTTTAAAATGATCTAGTTTTGTTTTTGTGTTTCTTTAAAATAGTAAAACATTTGGTACAGTACTTTTAAATATTGTGCAACATACCAGGCAAAGAAATATCATCTCCATAGCGACCCTCACCAACACCACTTTTCATGCTATAATAAAAAGTCACTGATTTCAGACCAGCCTTGTGGTGACTCCAGGTCTGAGTCTTTTGGATAAATACCATACTTACTCTGTTTCTATTTTAAGTGTGTAGACTGAAACATCATGGTACAGTCTTCTAAGGAGGTAGAGGCTCTGTGTGCGTTAGCGTCTCACAGAGATACGGGAGGCTCTTGGGTCTTGGACAGAAGCTGCAGCACACGCCCTTTTAAAGTCATGGCTATCTGCGGCTGTCACTCTTTTCATTTGCTCAAAGGTAAAGTTCTGCTCTGTTCTGTGGACTCTCTCTGACACGGACTCTCTCTGGATTTGTTGGGGTAAGAACAAGAACTTTTGTTTAAGCCTTTTATGGCATTTTTAGCAGTTTGCATCTGATATTTGATTGTCCTCGTTGAACTGTTAACAAGTTCAAGTTTTAAAAAAGTGATACTGAGAAATAATCAGATGTAGTTCAGCTCTGTCCTGTTGAAATACGATGGAGATATAAAACACACGAGGGTTTGAAAATACACTGTTCATATTTTTATCAAAGTGTTCCTCAAATGAAGTGCAAACTGTTTGTAATTTAACTTCATTAATCAGCCCCGTACTTAAAAGTGCACTATGGAACTTTTCTTGCTTGTCTCTATATGGATGTTATTGTTGTGCCTGAAATGCTCCACAGTATGGCATTAAACATATCTCTCTATCATGTATTCATTTACAAGTGTTTAAGGCTAAAACAACAATTTAAAAAATATTCTTCTGTTCATTTATTTTAACAGATTCTTTTTGAGACCAAGTGTTAGTTTGTTTCATCCCTGACAGTGTGGACTGCTCACTAGCGCCTCACAGTGGTCACATGATGTTGCTGTGATGTGATTTGTCAGCTGATTTTAAACGGGTTTGGTCTTCGATGTTTGGTGGAGGCAGGACGACTTCTTCAGGGCAGTATCCCAGGTGTGTGAGAGTAAAAAGGCCCCTCGTCCCGGTTTAAAGTCCCGTGGGCACGTCTGTCCTCTCTCCCAATGATGTTTGCTCCGTCCCAGTCCATAATGTTGCTCTCTCTCTCTTTTGCAGTGATCAGAAATGACCCATTTGAGTTGGTCCTGTTTGACTTTGTGTTCTGTTGCTCATGTGCACGCCTTCTGTTTCGACCTCACTTTCTGCCCTGTGTTCTTTTTCCTTGGTCTGAAAAAAAAATCAAAAAAATCTAAATGTAAAGTATAGCAGAATAACACGTTTCATCACTGTAAGGTTTTGAGAATAATTTTGCTACACAGGCAAAGCATCTCCATGGAGACAAGCAGGGGATGAAATGATGAAATGACCTGGACCATGCGGAAAAGTTCCATGTTGCATCTTTTTGAAGCTGTCTGTGTAATCCCTCAGTCGTCCAGGTCTGATCCATAGCAGAGGACGAAGTTTAAATCTGTCAACTGGACAAATCGTTGTAAGAGTGAAGACGTTGACAGATTTAAACTTCGTCTTTTGCTATTTTTTTGAAGTCTCTAGTTTTAAAACACTTTATCCTGATAACTGAAGACGGGCTGATCCTGGAGTCTCTCGTTCTATTGATTTCTGAAGCTGCAGACCTCACCAGAAGCTCTCAGAACACTTCGCTCCTCAGCACTTCCCCCTGACATCTGCTTTGTTTTAAATGAGCTCCTTCGAAGTAACTTGAGAATTTAAAGGTCGTTGTGAAGATTAGAGCCAAAACATGACAAAGTGCCTTTCAAACGACGCACGTAATAATTAACTGAACAATTGCTGTCAACACGGACAGATAAAGGGCTTTACATAACAGCTGTGATGCTACTGTGTGCTAATGCTAGCTGTGTGGTTTGGCACGAATGGAGCTGTGGTCTGAAGGTCAATAGTTTCCCCTGGCAGATGAGGCCAGTGTTATTCTGAATAATGTGCAGAGGACACAGAGGGAGCAAGGCATTGTGGGTCGTAACAAACCGGTCTGCTTCCTCCTCCTCGCTCTCGCCAAGTGGAGCAGCCAGCGCCTCCCCAGACGCTCCAAACACACGGCCGTGGGCGGGACAAGGCACCGGGAATTATTCAGACATTATGTAAGAGGTCTGATTGTGAGAAATTGTTCAAAATGTGTCGGATTCTGGGATTTTGCAGAATAAGTGCTGCCTCTGCTCAAACTCTGTGTCAGGTTCATTTTAAACAGTTTGCCGTTGTCCAAAGTTATTCCTCTCTTACCTTATGCATTCAGAGCATCCTAATTATTCATCATGATGAGTTTATAAGCACTTTTCACAACTCTCAGAGACCAGAGCGGAGTTTTGCTGTCACCATAAAGCTAACAACAACTAGCATGCTAACACACATGTCCTGATTATCTAACAAAAATCCTTAAATCTTAAAATCCTTCATACTTAGATGAAGACAGTACAGAGTTTATACTATATGTATCTGAACTGTAGAAAGAAAAACATTTTGCTCAGATCCATGGGACAGAAATCAGGACCTTTAAATTACCTACATTTTGAGTTTTCTTAAATCAATGTTCAGAATCACTTTAGCTAAACTTTTAATTGTTTTTAAAAGGTCTAGTTTTGTAAATCTTTCAACAACAGGATTAGAAACTTAATCATCTTAAACTTTAAGATGAAAAAAAAATCAAAATTAATGCAATTGATCATAATTCGACATTAGATGTATTGCTAAAAATAGATGTAAGCTCGCAGACACACACACCTCACTCTCAGACACACACCTCACTCTCAGACACAGGACTCACTCTCAGTCACACACCTCACTCTCAGACTCACTTTCAGACAAAGGACTCACTCTCAGACACACACCTCACTCTCAGACACAGGACTCACTCTCAGGCACAGGACTCACTTTCAGACACAGGACTCACTTTCAGACACATGCCTCACTCTCAAACACACACATCACTCTCAGACACACACATCACTCTCAGACACACACCTCACTCTCAGACACACCTCACTCTCAGACCATAGGCCTCACTCTCAGACACAGGCCTCACTCTCAGACACACACCTCACTCTCAGACACACGCCTCACTCTCAGACACAGGCCTCACTCTCAGACCATAGGCCTGACTCTCAGACACACACCTCACTCTCAGACACACACCTCACTCTCAGACACAGGACTCACTTTCAGACACAGGACTCACTTTCAGACACAGGACTCACTTTCAGACACATGCCTCACTCTCAAACACACACATCACTCTCAGACACACACCTCACTCTCAGACACACCTCACTCTCAGACCATAGGCCTCACTCTCAGACACAGGCCTCACTCTCAGACACACACACCTCACTCTCAGACACACGCCTCACTCTCAGACACAGGCCTCACTCTCAGACCATAGGCCTGACTCTCAGACACACACCTCACTCTCAGACACACACCTCACTCTCAGACACAGGCCTCACTCTCAGACACAGGCCTCACTCTCAGACACACACCTCACTCTCAGACACAGGCCTCACTCTCAGACCATAGGCCTGACTCTCAGACACACACCTCACTCTCAGACACACACCTCACTCTCAGACACAGGCCTCACTCTTAGACCACAGGTCTCACTCTCAGACACATGCCTCACTCTCAGACACATGCCTCACTCTCAGACACAGGCCTCACTCTCAGACACAGGCCTCACTCTCAGACACAGACCTCACTCTCAGACACAGGACTCACTCTCAGACACACACCTCACTCTCAGACACACGCCTCACTTTCAGACCACAGGTCTTACTCTCAGACAGAGGCCTCACTCTCAGACACACACCTCACTCTCAGACACAGGCCTCACTGTCAGACCACAGGCCTCATTCTCAGAGACACACCTCACTCTCAGACCACAGGTCTTACTCTCAGACAGAGGCCTCACTCTCAGACATAGCCGTCACTCTCAGACATACACCTCACTCTCAGACACAGGCCTCACTCTCAGACACAGGCCTCACTCTCAGACACACACCTCACTCTCAGACCATAGGCCTCACTCTCAGACACACACCTCACCCTCAGTCCACAGGCCTCATTCTCAGACACACACCTCACTCTCAGACACACACCTCACTCTCAGACCACAGGCCTCATTCTCAAAAACACACCTCACTCTCAGACCACAGACTTCACTCTCAGACATATGCCTCACTCTCAGACACACACCTCACTCTTAGACCACATACTCACTCTCAGACATATGCCTCACTCTCAGACACACTCCTCACTCTCAGACTGTACTTTTTCTTAACTGATCCTGATTAAAACACCCATCGAGCCGATCACTCTCTGTGAACTGCTTGATCACAGGTCAAGTAACTGCACAGCTGTGTGTGTTTGAAACTGGACCTCACACAGAAACCAACCAGACACGAAGAACCAAAGAAAACACACAGAACAACCCTGACTGAGGTCAGAAGACTAACCACTCCAGCAGCACTCTGTACATGGCTGCAGTGTTATTCTATTCCATGTTATGTGATGTAAACCCCTCAGCTTTATGTGGGGTCTGTGGAGCTTCTACCAGTCTAATAAAATAACTCAGAACTCTATCATTCACCCATGCATTTGAGTCAGTGTGCAGAACAAGCACTGGTGAACAGTAGATTTGTCTGTAAAAAAAAAACTGGGTCAAACAAAACACCTCTTACCGACTCCTTCAGGTACCCCCCTGTGTACAGTACTGTGTACCGTACTGTATATACAGTATATACATTATATACAGTATATATTGTATGCCTCTATATATTTGAATATGGTGTAGGCCCACCATCTGGTTCTCCATGGAGATGTATTTTTTTCCTGGCATGTTCCACAATATGGCATTAATCATATCTATTTCCATGGAGACAAGCAGACAACACCTCCAGGCCAAGATTGTCAGATCTGTGGAGACTCGGTCAGGCATGCATGTTTTAATGTATTTATTTGAATATATGTATGTATATATTTGCTTTGGATGAACTGAGCCCTTGATATTTGAAAAAAAAAACAACAAACAAAGTGTTAAAAGTGTTCTTGTGCTTGCAGGACACAGCGGGTCAGGAGCGGTACCGCACCATCACTACGGCATATTACCGCGGCGCCATGGGCTTCATCCTCATGTATGACATCACCAACGAGGAGTCGTTTGGAGCCGTGCAGGACTGGTACGGCTCTTTAAACATCTGTGTTAAACTCGTGCTGGGACACAATGACAGTGTTTTCATATTTACGGGGTCTTTTTCAGTTAATGAACAGATCATATTTTGCAGTGGATTAAACGTGTTAATGTTCCCCCTCAGCACTTTGGTTTATTTAACCTTTTGGAGCTTTTAAAAACAATATGTGAGGTGCTTTCAGTTTCATTCACATGTTTTGGTGATCTGAATCAGACTTGTCCTGGTTTGATCCTGATTTGAGCCAGTTTAGTCCTATATAGACTTGGTTTGGTCCTGTTCTAGTCCAGGTGTAGTCCTGGTTGATCCTGGTTTAGTTCCAGGTTTAGTCCCTGTTCTAATGTGAATTGTTTCAGTGCTCAAATGTCCTTCACTAAGTTTAGCAGCTTTTGGTTTTAGCTTAACTCCAGTTGCTTCTGCAATTCTTGTTGATATTTTTCTTTAGTAGTAATTTTCTTTTGTTAAAAGACTAAATGTTTTAAATATTACAGGAGCTGAAACTGTAGCAAATGAGTGACAGCCCTGTGAGCCTCACGAGTTTTATGAGCCACATGAGCCTCGTGAGCCCAGATAATGAAATCTGAAGAGATCAGATCAGACACATAACCTCCCTGCTCCACTAAACACAATCAATGCCAGGCCTGTGGCAGTAAATAAAACAAACGCACCCACTAAAAACCCACCAACACCCACCAACAACCACAAACACCCACCAGCACCCACCAACACCCACCAACACTCACCAACACTCACCAACACCCACCAACACCTACCAACACCCACCAACACTCACCAACACCCACCAGCACCCACCAGCACTCACCAACACCCACCAACACCCACCAACACCCACCAGCACCCACCAACACCCACCAACACTCACCAACACTCACCAACACCCACCAACACCTACCAACACCTACCAACACTCACCAACACCCACCAGCACCCACCAGCACTCACCAACACCCACCAACACCCACCAACACCCACCAGCACCCACCAACAACCAACAGCACCCACCAACACTCACCAACACCCACCAACACTCACCAACACCCACCAACACCCACCAACACCCACCAACACCGAAAAACACCGAACCAACATCCACCAACACCCACAAACACCCACAATAACCCACCAGCTCTCACTAACACCCACTAACGCCCACCAACACCCACCAACACCCACCAGCACTCACCACGACCCACTAACGCCCAACAGCACCCACCAACAACCACCAACACTCACGAACACTCACCAACACCTACCAATACTCACCAAAACCCACCAACACTCACCAACACCCACCAGCACCCACCAACACCCACCAACACTCACCAACACCCACCAGCACTCACCAACACCCACCAACACCCACCAAAACCCACCAACACCCACCAACACTCACCAGCACTCACAAGCACCGACTAACACCCAACATTACTCACCAAACCCCACTAACACCCACCATCACCCACCAACACCAACAAATACCCACCAACACCCACAAAAGCCCACCAGCACCCACCAACACTCACCAACACTCACCAACACCCACCAGCACCCACCAAAAACCACCAACACTCACCAACACCCACCAACACTCACCAACACTGACCAACACCCACCAGCACCCAAAAACACCCACCAACACCCAACAACACCTACCAACACCCACCAACACTCACTAACACTCACCAACACCCACCAGCACTCACCAGCACCCACCAAAACCCACCAACACCCACCAACACCCACCAACCCTCACCAACACCCACCAACACCCACCAACACCCACCAACCCTCACCAACACCCACCAACACCCACCAACACTCACCAAAACCCACCAACACCCACCAACACCCACCAACCCTCACCAACACCCACCAACACCCACCGGCACTCACCAACACCCACCAACACCCACCAGCACCCAACAACACCCACCAGCACCCACCAACACCCACCAGCACCCACCAACACCCACCAGCACCCACCAACACCCATCAGCACCGACCGACACTCACCAACATTCACCAACACCCACCAACACCCACCAACACCCACCAACACTCACCAACCCTCACCAACACCCACCTCACCCACCAGCACTCAACAACACCCACCAGCACTCACCAACCCTCACCAACACCCACCTCACCCACCAGCACTCAACAACACCCGCCAACACTCACCAACACCCACCAGCGCCCACCAACACTCACCAACATCCACAAACACCCAACAGCACCCACCAACACCCACAAACACCCACCAGCACCCCCCACCAACACTCACCAGCACCCACCAGCACGCACCAACACTCACCAACACCAACAAACACCCACAAACACCCACCAACACCCACCAACACCCACCAGCACTCACCAACACCCACCAGAGCCCACCAACACCTACCAACACCTACCAACACCTACCAACACCCACCAACACCCACCAGCATCCACCAACACCCACAAACACCCACAAAAACCCACCAGCACTCACCAACAACCACCAACACTCACCAACACCTACCAATACTCACCAAAACCCACCAACACTCACCAACACCCACCAGCACCCACCAACACCCACCAACACTCACCAACACTCACCAACACTCACCAATACTCACCAGCACCCACTAACACCCACCAGCACCCAGCAGCACTCACCAGCACCCACCAACACCCACCAGCACTCACCAACACCCACCAACACCCACCAAAACCCACCAACACTCACCAGCACTCACAAGCACCGACTAACACCCAACATTACTCACCAAACCCCACTAACACCCACCAGCACCCACCAACACCAACAAACACCCACCAACACCCAAAAAAGCCCACCAGCACCCACCAACACTCACCAACACTCACCAACACTCACCAACACTGACCAACACCCACCAGCACCCACCAACACTCACCAACACACACCAACACCCACCAACACCCACCAACACCCAACAACACCCACCAACACCCACCAACACTCACTAACACTCACCAACACCCACCAGCACTCACCAACACTCACCAGCACTCACCAACACCCACCAACACCCACCGACACCCACCAACACCCACCAGCACCCAACAACACCCACCAACACCCACCAACACTCACCAATATTCACCATCACTCACCAGCACCCACCAGCACCCACCAACACCTACCAACAGCCACCAACCCTCACCAAAACCCACCAACACTCACCAACACTCACCAATACTCACCAGCACCCACTAACACCCACCAGCATCCACCAGCACTCACCAGCACCCAGCAACACCCACCAGCACTCACCAACACCCACCAACACCCACCAAAACCCACCAACACTCACCAGCACTCACAAGCACCGACTAACACCCAACATTACTCACCAAACCCCACTAACACCCACCAGCACCCACCAACATTAACAAACACCCACCAACACCCACAAAAGCCCACCAGCACCCACCAACACTCACCAACACACACCGGCACCCACCAACACCCACCAGCACCCACCAACACCCACCGACACTCACCAACACCCACCATCACCCGTCAACACTCACCAACACCCACCAACACCCACCAGCACTCACCAACACCCACCAACACCCACAAACACCCACCAACACCCACAAACACCCACCAGCACTCACCAACACCCACCAACACCCACCAGCACTCACCAACACCCACCATCACCCACCAACACTCACCAACACCCACCAACACCCACCAACACTCACCAACACCCACCAACACCCACCAACACCCACCAGCACCCACCAACATCCACCAACCCTCACCAACACCCACCAACACCCACCAGCACCCACCAGCACTCACCAACACCCACCAGGGCCCACTAACACCTACCAACACCCACTGACACCTATCAACACCCCCCAGCACCAACCAACACCCACCATCACTCACTCATAGAACTGGAGTGGACTTACCTACAGCGGGACACCAGGAAGGACTCTGGTACAGCTTTTTTTTTTTTTTTTTTTTTTTCATAGTGGAAAACGGACTAAAATAGAAATAAAAAAAGAAGAATTTCCAAAGAACAGAATATATGAAATATTTAACACAGACTTTTAGATGTGTTCCATAAATGCAGTGTTCTTATGTTTGTTTTAAAGTATACCCTCTATGGTACTCAGGTGTAAACTACTGAGTACTTCTCCC
Organism: Periophthalmus modestus; assembly: GCA_019594935.1. Lineage (NCBI taxonomy): Eukaryota > Metazoa > Chordata > Actinopteri > Gobiiformes > Gobiidae > Periophthalmus > Periophthalmus modestus. Next base: position 30,226,218 of record JAIEZT010000012.1, on the reverse strand, counting down.
AAACCCAAACGTTCTGACTCTGGAGAGAGTTGTTTTTAGGAGCAGTTCTGAGATGCAGCGTCAGCATCTTCTCCTCCTGAATGTGTTTAATCCTCAGTGATTCATGTTCAAATCCGTGACCTCGTTTTAGCTCCAACAGAAATCAGCACTTTTATGACACTGTGGGACAAAATCTCCCCAGAATATCTGTACCAGGGACCTACAGGCAGATGTTTCATTTAGAGCCACACGGGCATCATAAGACTCACTAACACAAGTGTACAAGGTCACAACTGTAAAACTGATCATTATAACATTAAACATACATTCTGTTTCAGACCACACCCCTTTAAACAGGCCAATCGTCTTTAAAACAGATGCCCTCCTTGCAAATACAATGAAATCAATAAAATTAGTGTTGTTTGAGTGCAGATTTATCTTTAGTAGTGCTTTAGGTTTAGGTCCTGGTTTAATCCTGGTTCAGTCCTGTTTCAGTCCTAGTTCAGTCCTGATTCAGTCTTGGTTCTGTTCTGATTCTGTCCTGGTTCAGTCCTGGTTTTGTTCTGGTTTAGTCCTGGTTCAGTCTGGATTCAGTCCTGGTTTTGTCCTGAATCAGACCAGGTTCAGTCCTGGTTTAGTTCTGGGTCAGTCTGGGTTCAGTCCTGGTTCTGTCCTGCTTTAGTCCTGGTTTTGTCCTGGTTCAGTCTGGGTTTAGTCCTGGTTTTGTCCTGGTTTAGTCTTGGTTCAGTCCTGGTTCAGTTCTGGTTCAGCCATGGTTCAGTCCTGGTTTAGTTTTGGCTTAGTCCTGGTTCAGTCCGGGTTCAGTCCGGGTTCAGTTCTGGTTTAGTCCTGGTTCAGTCCTGGTTCAGTCCTGGTTCAGTCCTGGTTTAGTTCTGGTTTTGAGGGTTGGACTGAGCTCTTGCTCTGGTTTGTTTGTTCAGATAAATGTGTCTCTTTGTGCAGCTCCGTGAGCTCAGAGTCAGTCTCACCTTCTCCAGTCACACCAGACAGAAAGGGGGAGAGGTGGAGGAGGGGGGGAGGGGGGATGAGGGATAGAGTGTTGGAGAGGGAGAGGAGAGAGGGAGTAAAAAAAAACAGGGTGAAAAATGAACTGGTGCTAATATTAGCGGCTAATGGCTCACACTCTCAGCCTGAGCTTGGAGCACAGTTGTACAGTTCTGCTGTTTTAGGGACATCTGAGGTTGACACTGGTCCATCGTGACCTCATCCAGAGCCACAGAGCCATCATCCTCAGATTGGACTTTAAAGAGCTCCAATCATGAGAGGAGCAGCTAAATCAGGACTAAACCAGGTCTAAACCAGTACAAAACCAGGACTAAAGCAGTACTAAACCAGGACTAAAACAGATCTAAACCAGGATTAAACCATGTCTAAACCTGGATTAAAGCAGGTCTAAACCAGGACTAAATCAGGTTTAAACAAGGACTAAACCAGGTCTAAACCGGCAACCTATTAATATCTGTATGCACTTGTGTGTATATGATCCTACACATGTTCACCAGGCCTCAGACAGACCACACCCCTTCCCTCCTCCTTCTCTCCCTCTATCTCTCTCTATCCCTCCCCCCCGCCTCTCTCCGTTCTGCCTTTCCCTCAGGCGTTAAATCCACTCTCCCTCGCTCCCTCCTTTTTTGTGACAAGGTTGCAGAAAAAAAAAAAAAATCGTTTCTATGGCAACATCTCCTTCTTCCCGCTCGGCATGAGACGATGACGTTCTCATTTCCTGCCCGTGACACGGACAAATGGAAAAGTATTCCGGCTCTTACAGTTTGCAGAGCATTAATCTAATTGTTTTATTTTTAGGAGTGGAAATGGCAATAACCCATCGTATGGCTCATATTAGTTGTGTTTTTCAAACTCAACAGGAAGTAGAGGTTTAGTTCTGCTGCAGTTTTATTTCAAATCAGACAAATTGAGACAAGACAGGCTCCATCTCATAAACGATGTTATATTTTATCCATTGAATTAAAAGGCCCTGCTGGAGCCAATGTTATTACGAAATGACGTTTAAAGCTTTACCGTGCAATATTATTTCTCTCGAAACTACTAGAGCTGTGTTTTCATTTGGGTGTGTCAGTCTGCAGTTCTACGCCATCTGCCTTTGAAACGGTCACATTTTTATACAGCACTTTTCCACCTTCCAAGTTCATTACATCAAGGATCCACCCATTCACACACACATTCATACACCAGTGTACACAGATACTGGGGGTGAGGTGGGTTAAGTGTCTTGCCCAAGGACACAACGACACCATTCATCTGTGTGAGCTGGATTTGTGCTGCCAACCTGTGGATCAGTGGATCTAATCGCTCTACCTATGATGTTTATTTCGAGAGTGGTGTTCAAACTGCCAACCTTCAGATCAGTGGACAAACACTCCTAAACTTTAGTTCCAGTTTGTGCTGTGGTGCTTGGTGAGTTGCTCCTCCATTTAATTTTTTTAATACACATTCATTGGATAATTCAGACCATTCCAGTGCTCCAGCGCTCAAACCGCCTCGAACATTCTGCAAACCCTGAGAGCAGAAACATGACGTTCTGAGGGCATTCAGCTGAATATGAAACATGTGTACTAACTGTTCCATCATGAAAACAGCACACTTTCGAAAATGTCTGCTCTGGTCCAACGAGCAGCTCCAGAATCCAAAAACATCTCCACTTGTCCTGATGTCCCACCTCCTTCCAGCCTCCAGACCACTGAACCCGACCTGAGCATTCAGACAAGAATCTGACCTTAAAACCCAACATGACCCAGTAAACACTTCATACACTGTCCCAGAATGGAACAAACTACCACCTGCCATCTTTGGATACCCTGAGTTAAGACTTAAAATGAGCACTGGCCGTGGGCTTAAGAGTCAGTCAGATATAATTGGTTTTGGTGAAGGTAAAACTTGTTTGGCCCTGAGACGCAGCAGTCAGAAGAACTGTCTCAGGGTTTAGACACTTTTGGAACAGGTATTAGATTACTATGGAATGAGTCCTGTAGCATGTCTCACACCAAGTACCACTGAAGAAAATTACCATCAGATCTTAACCAGGTCTATAACAGGACTATTCCAGGTCTCTAACAGGACTATTCCAGGTCTATTCGTGGGCCAAACCAGGTCTATAACAGGATTATTCCAGGTCTATAATAGGACTTTTCCGGGTCTAATCTAGGCCTAAACCAGGTCTATAACAGGACTATTCTGGGTCTATAACAGGACTATTCCAGGTCTAATCTAGGACTAAACCAGATCTGCCTGAACGCCTCCCTAGGGAGGTCTTACAGGCACGTCCAACCGGGAGGAGGTCCCGGGGTAGACCCAGGACACGCTGGAGGGGCTATGTCTCTCGGCTGGCCTGGGAACGCCTCGGGATCCTTCCGGAAGAGCTGGGAGAAGTGTGGGTGGAGAGGGAAGTCTGGGCCTCCCTGCTGAAACTGCTGCCTCTGCGACCCGGCCCCAGATAAAGCACAAGAAAATGGATGGATGGATGTAAACCAGGTCTATAACAGGACTATTCCAGGTTTAATCTAGGACTAAACCACGTCTGTAACAGGAGTATTCCAGGTCTAATCTAGGCCCAAACCAGGTCTATAACAGGACTATTCCAAGTCTATTCTAGGATCAAACCAGGTCTAAAGGTGAACTGTATTACATAAGCTATAGTTCTAAATAAAAAACGATGCAAAGGAGGACAAACCCACAAACTGTCCAAGTTCCACCTGAAGGAGCTGGACCACAATTTGAGAAACACTAGTCTAAAACAGTGTCCTAGACTGGTCAGAACCTCATCTCCCTCGTCCCCGTTCTACTTTCACTTCAGCACCACATTCACATATTCTATGTCACAAAAGACTCAAATGTTTGTGCTCAGTCTGGTTCTTATTATGTCACTATTCACTATTCTGTTTGTTTTTGAATGACATTTGGGAGAAAATACTCCAAGAACTGACCCAGTTTGTGTTAATGTGCTCTTCAGACGCCGTGTTATGTAATGGGACATGTTCACACCGTCTGTTGTTTATGGGTTTGTTTGTGTGGTAGGTCGACCCAGATAAAGACGTATTCTTGGGACAATGCTCAGGTGGTGCTGGCTGGAAACAAGTGTGATATGGAGGAGGAGCGAGTCGTATCTGTGGACAGTGGGCGGCTGCTCGCTGAACAACTCGGTAAGTCATGAGAGAACCAGGAAGTGTCCTTCAGTTTGAGAGCTTTAGAAAACGAACATGCAAATGAACTAGAGGTAGAACATAGGCTGAACACCAGTCCCTCGTGCCATTTATGTTCAACTTATGTTCATAAACTGTATAAAGAAGTGGACTAAGTGAGTGTGACGGCACCCACATCGTTCGGCTCCAGTCAAATGAAGCTCATCGAGACCAGCAGCTATAGGGGCGAATTTGGAGCCAACTAGCCTATTAGGAATACAGCCCGCGAGTAACATAGCAACCAAAGAGCCAACCCAGAGCGAGGACTTACCTACTTTTCCTTTTTTTCCTTGCATTTCTTGCAGGTTTTGAATTCTTCGAGACAAGCGCCAAAGACAACATCAACGTGAAGCAGACGTTCGAGCGCCTGGTGGACCTGATCTGTGACAAGATGTCCGAAAGCTTGGACAGTGACCCCGCCGTGACCTCTGGAGCTCCCACCGCCAAACTGACGGACACCGCCCCCCCTCTGCAGCAGCAGGGGTGCAACTGTTAGCGACTCTCCTCAGCATTAGCCTCCAGCTAGCAGCGCTTCTCTGGACACTTCAAACCTTCAGTAGTGACCCAAACCTAACCTGAATACTTACCCATAGGAACAATAGACGTAAACACATAGACTCTCAATAGAACCGTTTGAACGCTGCAGAAACTGAAGCATCCAGGGAAATGACTTGAACTCTGCATTTTAATGTTTATCATAATTTATTATTGTCATCCGCAAAAATTCAGTTGAAGATGGCCACAGTTTTGAGGACCATTTTTACAATATCTCGGGGAAAATTTAAATCTTGTTTGTTTTGCTCAAATACAAAAATTATCTCAACTACTCTTTGTAAAATAAATGATATAGTCTCAACTCGTCTTTAAAATAAACAAATGAATCTAACCTCAGCAGTGACGGAGACTCATACCAAAATATCTGTAGATTCTTAAGGTATCAAAAAATATCAGTTCACATAAGAAACATTTAAATTTCTCAAAAAAAAAATAAATAAAAATCAGTTTTAATCAAATTTCCATTACATAGTTCATATTTTCATAAACAATATATATTGCATATAAACTCATTGACATCTTTATCGAATCCTTATCGAATACTTGACTTCCCATAGTGTTGGTATCGGATCCAAACAAAAATCCCTGGATTTGCCTCTCGCTCAGGCTCTGAATTAAAAAGAGAATTCAAGTCATTTGAACCAGGACTGACTGATTTTTTGCAGTGCTCATCGCTGATAAACCTGAGAATATCTGCTATAGTAAAACTGTACAGTCCACCTTAAGACCTTTAACGTTGATGTCCTAAAGTAAAGCAAGGGATCGTGTGTTTGTTTTGAGACTTTTCCTGTTTATTTTTGTACAGTGTGATTTTCTAGGTTGGATTTAGTCTCCTGAAGCTGCCAGAGTCCTCCTCCTGTTCCATAGATGTTCCATAGACGTTCCACGGACGTTCCATAGATGTTCTATAGGTGTAGCAGCGTTCATTGTGTGTTTGTTGAACTTTAGACTTTATGAGACACGACTGAGTCCAAAACATCATCACAGAGAAGAGCCATTCAAAATATTCTACCTTGGATTAAAGCTGCACTATGTCACTTTTCTGGTGGAGGGTCTGCGCGTCTCCTGCGCGTCTCCATGGAAACGTTATAGCCTTGCCTGGGATGTTTTACAATGTGGCAATAAACTTATCAATCTTCATAGATGGCAAGGTGAAGCGGCTAGGCCAAGCTACTGTTCAGATCTGTGAACGGGTGACCCCACTCTCAGTAAGAATGCATGTGATTCAAAGTATCTTTTAAAGCCACATTGTGAAACTTTTTAGACTAAAATCATTTTTTAAAATGTTTTTATTGCACTGAAATACATAAAATGGTACATTCTTACTGTGAGTGGGCTTAAATCTATACTACATATCCATGGAAACAGCTTGTTTCCAAGCAAGGCAATAACATCACCATGGAGACAAGCAGGAAGCAGACCCACCCTCACCAGAAAAGTTCCACAGTGCGCCTTTCAGTGGCCTTTTATCATCCTCACCCGGCCTTCCTCGCTGCTCTGCTTCATGAACCTGCCACGTTCACATTCAGGTGAAAACAGTCCCTTTTCTGTAGATTTGTTTGTGAGTTTTGAGGACTTGAATGACAGAAGCATGCTGCCAAAAAGCCAGTCGTACGTGCTGTTTAATCTAAGCCTTAGTGACGCTGTGGTCAGCCGGTCAGTGAGCTCGGGCAGGGAAATACAGCCATAAAAATGACCCTTCACTTAGCGCCCGCATGCTAACGTTTAAGCCTTTATGTTGTTGTAGTGACAGTAAAGACTGGAGTCAGTGCTGTGTACGAACTATTATGAAATCACTCAGAAGTATGGTGGCCCGGAAGGTTTAGTTACATATTAAAGTTATGCAAATAAAGAGTCAAATTGTAAGATCAAATATTTTAGTAAAAAAATTTAAAAAGTGATTTCATTTTGCTTGTACTAAACTAAAGTCGCCTTGATTTAGAAAAGTCCATTTGTCTGTTTAAAACACAGCTGAACAGAGACTAAAATCGCTCTTTTTCCTTTTGCTTATTTGAATGCTTTCAAATGTTAAAACATGACAAAAACAGCCAAATTTGTTAAAAGTAATTTTAAAATACAACAACAATATTACAAAACAAATTGGCAAAATCAAACTGCAGAACATATTTTGCAGATTGGAACAAACAAAGCTAATAAACATAAATATTTTCCTTTCAGTTGTTTTATATTTTTAAATCTCATTTAATCAGATTTTACAACCTGAACTCATCAAATCATGAAAAAAAGATTTTTAGAAAAGCGATTTGAAAGTGACTGAAGTAAATTACAAAACAGTTAGCTAGTCGTAGCAGTTAGCTAACTTAGCTAACCTTTGGGCCACCGTACATTTGGATGAGTGAAGCCTTTTCCATATTGTCAGAGTCGCTTTTATATTCTCGTCTCTTTTGTTGAATCTTGTGCCAAACGCCGCTCCCTGACACAGTGTTGTGTGTGACATAGTTTAAGAAGAAGAAGAATCACTCCGAAAAGAAACGCATGACGTATTCACATTATATTGTAGATTCTATCATGTAAATATATATAAATATAAATATATACATCACTCTATGTTAAACTGTAGGGGCGTCTCGCAGCGATTGCTGAGAGATGCAATGGGCCAAACACGTGCAATATGTTATGGATGAACCCTGTACATAGACTTACCCGTGTGAACGAGGCGTCTGACGGAGCCTTTAGGTGTCTGAATGGCGCATGTGATACAGACACTTACCTGTTTAAGTGAAGCGTCTGCAGTGATGTGCTATAGAGCAGGGCCGGCTCAGCCTATAAGCAGACTAAGCAGCTGCTTAGGGCCCCGAGGCCAGCAGAGGGCCCCCAAGAGCCCATACATTTACACACCAGCCCTGTTTCCAATAAGACTCGATATATTTAATATATATCGAGTCTTATTGGAAACAGGACTGGTGTGTTTACAGCAGCCTAAACATCCCTCTAAAACAGTTACATTTGTTTCTATCTATATTATCTATATTAGCAAAATATGTGCCAGAGGCCCCAGAGACAAATTAGGCTTAGGGCCCCCTGAAAACTAAGGCCGGCCCTGCTATAGAGCCTTCAGGTGTTTTGAATGGTATGTGTGATACAGAGTTAAGGTGTCTGAATGGACTTTCCTGGTTTGAATGTAGGTGTGATACAAAGACTTCTGCAGCGCCACGAGCTCTTCTTTAACCTTGGGCCTTGTGAGCGCTCGTGTGAATGTGATGTAATATGACCATATAAAAATGACTGGATATTCAGTGTTTGTGAAAACCTTTTGTACAAATGTATCCACGTGCTATAACCCTCTAACTGTTGTGCTCATGTCCGCTGTTGTCTGGGAGGTGACCGCTCTTTACCATAGAAAAAAGGACGAATCTTAACAAACCAGGAGTGTTTGCGTAGCATCATGTGCTAAAGCATCTCTACTCAAAGAGCTTCATCAAAATAAGACCCCATAAAACAGCACTACACATTCCCTTGTATCTGATAAGTGCAGGCAATGTACCGAGTATGTTTTCAAATGATAATAAATACAATATTATCTGGGAGTCTTGGTGTGTGCTCTTTGGTGGGCTGCAATGGGAGTCTATTAAAACATATAGGTGTGCACGCCATCTAGTGTTCAATGAATGAACCTACATATGTGACAAAGCAGAATTTCTTACTGAAGCAGAGTTTTGTCAAATAAGCTTATTTTATAAGGTTCATTTAGTGCAAGCATCAGTTATCACATCATTGCTTTGCCTGGGATGTTCCATATAAGGCATTAAACATCTATGTTACAGATGTTTTTAATACTAAAAACACATGCTGTGATCACTGTGAGGGTCGCCTCTCTACAGATCTGACCTGTAATTTGGCCTGATGGAGTCATCCGCTTCACTCTATAGAGATGGATCAGTTTAATACAATGCTGTAAAACATTCCAGGCACAGCAATATCAGGTGGGAGACAACCTTTGACCTGAAAAGTTACAGAGTGCACCTTTAGTACAGATTTGAATATGTGGTTTGGACAGAGCACTGCTGAGGACACTGGCTGCACTTGCATGATTCATTTCTGCACATGCTCAGTGATAGTGACAGCGTGTGGCCACAGCTGCCTTGGGGCTAGCAGAGTTTTGGCTGCTGCCCTAACCACCACCAGTCACTCAAACACCACATATTACACAAACAAGGTGAAGTGTCTTTCTCAATGACTCAACAATGAGGCCCTGGTCCTCATGGTATTTAGGTTTGACTCTGCTGCCATCTACAGCCCAAAAGTCACTGATACTTATAAATCTTCAATAGCTCCTATAATTCTTTAGTTATACTCCCCCAATTTTAGCAGTAGGTAAACTGAACCTTCCGAGATTTTTGGCAATATATACGATTATAACTGCGCTACACTGAAGTCATTATTCATTCACTCCACACTTGGTGATGGTAAACTACTATTGTAGCCACAGCTGCCCTGGGGTAAACTGACGGGAGCAAGGCTGCCAGTTTGCGCCATCGGCCCCTCCGACGACCACCACCGATCATTCACACACACACACACACACACACACACACACACACACACACACACACACACACACACACACACATTCACACCACTTTCATACTAGGCAATGTGGGGGGAAAAGCTACTATTGTAGCAACGACAGAACTGGTCCGAGCACTGAATAGACTGATCCGACACACTTTTACATAACATTTGAAAGCATTTCCGGGTTATTGGCTCTTATTTGATCCTCAACATTACGTTTTAAGTTTTTTATTGTCTGAGGTTCATTCACAAACACCTTTTCTTTAAGATAGCCTCACAGGAAGAAATCTAGGGATCTAGACTAGTCAGGCCTGTGGAGATCACATACGACCCCTGTCTTTGAAAACCACTTATTATTCCTTTAATGGCATTTACGCTTGGGGCATCTCTGGTATTAAAATGTCAACGATAACACTGCTGGGTTCTGAATTTGACCCATGTGACTCAAAGTACCACTGTACAATGAGGGTTCGTTCCTCGGTGCTATATTTGCTCATATTAATGTTGGAAGGGTCGTTCTAAACACTTTCTAAAAAATTTAGAAACAAAAGAGTTATGAATTTTTTTCAACTGTCAGTGACTTTTGGGCCACTCTGTAGTAGTGAAAAATACACACCTTTTTATGATTCAGATGATGAAAAGTCAAGTGGTTCCCAATCTTTTTAGTCTTGAGCACCTCCTAAGCCAAGGGTGTCCAAACTCTTTTCACCGAGGGCCATATCTTGAAAAATGGGCCTCAGACCAGATGGTGCATTTAACATAGTTTTGACTTAAAATACTACTAAATATAATATTAGGTCTGCATGACAATGCAATGTGATGTTATTTAGGTTATATTGATAGAAATACTAAAATTTGTCGCAAAAAGAACTGATTATGATCAATTGTGCCAGATCAATTGCAGGCCTGAGGGCCAATAAAAAATTGGTCTGAGAGCTGCATTTGGCCCCCGGGCCATAGTTTGGACACCCCTCCCTAAGCTTTGTTTCACACTTGGAGTTTACAGAACTGGACTTCCTTTTGGAAAAATTAAACCTGTTTACTAGTGCAATGCCAATGATAATTTCTTGTTTTAATAAAATTTATGTCAAAATCCAACAGAAACATTCTCAAAGATTTAAAACGCAGAAGAAAGACTTTTTCCTTAAGTGCCCTCAGGTAAGTGCTTGCGTACCCCAGGGGTCCCCGTGCCACTGTTTGGGTATGGGGCGACCCAAAGAGGGACGACGTATAAAGAAGCGGACTGAGGGAGTGTGACGTCACCCACAGCGTTCAGCTCCAAATTAAGTTCATCGAGGCTAGCAGTTATAGGGATGGGTTTGGAGCCAAGTTCCATTTGGGATTCGGTGTCATAGCAACCAATCTGCAAAGAAGGCACCTGATTTGTCTGTTATTAATGTTCATGTCTTGATTTACGGACACAATAGTGAAATTAAAACACCAGGATCATGGAGAGCGGGTTAATACCAACATTTTAAGACCAAAATGACGAGTCTGACAGCAGCAGTTACAGAGAGAGGGGTGACAGTTTTCCAATGTAAAGTGAATTGGAGCCAGAGTCGATGGAGCAGGAAGTGCACCCATTATCACTTCCTGTTTGGAATCTGTCAGCTAGTAGGTTAGCTATGTGCATTTATATATACAGTCTATGGGGACGACCAAAAGGTAAAACTGATAATGAAAAGAGTGTGAAAAAGAAATAAAAATAGTTTTCAAATTTGCTGATGGGTCAAAATGGCGTCCAGGCCTTTAAGGAAACACACAAATGAAGCAGTAATCAGACTTAGGCAGAATCAACCCATGCTTTTATTGAATCCATTGCATATAAAAGTTTTTTTCATGGTTTTTTATGGTTTTATACATAAAGTCGTATGATCTACAGTGCTATCCAATAGACTGCAATTAACAAGGACTCCATTAAAATAACATTTTGAATTGTCCTGTGAAAACTTCCACACATTTCATTCTAAAGACAAAACCCAAAAATAAAGTGTCCTGAAGACCTTAAAGTTACAGTTAGTGTTTATCTCTCAGACCAAAAAGAGAATGACCAGAACCCACTGTTCCCATTGGTCCAGGGCTGTTTTAAATCTACAGTATGCGTGTCAACATAAGAGCTCTCATTGGGCGGGACCATTATCAACTACCCCCTATCCCCGCCCACTGTACACACAAGCCCCTCCCATCTCCCAGTGTAGCCCCGCCCAGGCAGAACGATGTCAGTGATAGTATTTTTTGGGATATTGCAAGTCGTGTGGGTGGAGCGCTATGTCTGAGGAAACTGACCGGAGAGCGGCCTGCGCAGCTTCAGCCATAATGAATGCAGCAGTGGCCGAACCTACAGGTGGCGCTCTCCAGGACTGTGCTTTGGAAACAGGCAGGTATAAGGGACTGGACACCTGAAAGGTCTGTGGGGTTAGATGCCTATGGAGGCTCTGGAGGGACAAGTCACAGAGAGAAAACGGCAAAGTAGAAGAAAAACTGTGAAAGATATTGGGAAACTGCAAAAATTTTAAATTAAATTAAAATAATGTTGAAAAATGTAAAGAATAAAAAAATTGACAAAAATAGTTTTAAAAAATGACCAAATCTATGTGACATTATATATATGACCAAATTTGACAAAACAATAAACAGCAAAAACATATTTGTACTGAAACATCTTAAACTCCACAGATTCAAAATCCCCTTGTTACATCAGTTGTGCTTTGTGATCTGTGACTTGTCCATCAGCACCGCTCCCACAGCGCCCCCTATCTACAGCTTGTGTCAATGGTTCCAGACCTTTCGGGCGCTCAGTTTGTCCTCACCATGTTTACATCAAATCCACAAACATCCACACTCCACCCAAGGAGCAAGCCTACGACTGGAGCTTGTGTTGAGTCTCAAACGTCTCTTATTTGAGCCTACGTAAGTTCAGTGTTTGTGTAAAAAGGCGTTAGAATCGTGAGACCAGGACAGCTCAAGTCGAGAGGTTCGCCAATGCAGCAACTAGAAAAACGACAGAAATCAAAGGCTAAACGACATGAGCTTAAGGCACAGCCCATGGGCCAAGGAACAGGTCGTATTAAGAAAAACTGAATTTGGCTTCCCCTCGGCGTCACCGAGCTCGTGCTCAGATCAAGTCGATGGAGCATTTTACACGGAACATTCTCTTAACGAGGTACTTAAAACACACCATCACCAAAAGGGATGAAATCAGAACCATTTACAGCAAACGGCTTCATGATGGTAATAACATTAATAATATACTTTATATACAGCACAATAAATATGTTTGTAAACAGCAAAAACAGGAGTCTTAATACACGTAAGGGCATCAGGTGGAACAGGGGCTGATCTTGGCACTAAAATAAGAGAGCAAAAGTGTGAAACAAAGAGTGAAACAAAAGAGTAAAACACAGAGTGAAACAAATAGTGAAATAAAACAGTGAAACAAAAGAGTGAAACAAAGAGTGAAACAAAGCGTGAAACAAATCGTGAAACGGCAGGAGAGACGAGCACTTTGGGAGGTGTCTGTGATGTTCAGGTTCAGGCCTCATGAAGGTGACAGTAGATTTCACTGTACCAGGAGCCTGGCCAGCCACACTCACGTGGACCTGATCACGAACGTGCACTTTATATATCTTCTATATAACTACTTTAAAGGTGAACTCATCTGCTCGCTTCCGTGGAGACGTGGCTGCTTTGCCACAGTATGACATAAAATTTCTCTGTGGTAAAAGGTAAATAATCACATTTTATATAGTGCTTTTCCACCTTCAAGACTCAAAGCTCTTTACCTCAAGGAACCACTCAGCCATTCACACACACTTTCACACACATTCATACATCAGTGTGCACAGACACTGGGGGCAAAGGACAGGTCAAGTGTCTTGCCCAAGGACCCAACAGCTTGGAGCTGGAATTGCACCGCCAACCTGTGAATCAGTGGATCTGACCACTCAACCAATAATGTTTATGTCAAAAGCAGGATTCAAAGCGCCAACCCATCAGTGGGCAAACACTCTACCAACTGAGCCACTGTATATCTTCATGTAGACGAGTTGAAATGCATGCCAATAAATGAATGAATGCTTTTTATGAAATACTGTGGAACATTCCAGGAAAAGCGATAACATCTCCATGGAGACGAGCAGGTGGCGGACCCTCCACCAGTTCCATAGTGCACCTTGAAGTTAACAGTTTGTATAGTGGCCTCTAAATGACATTAATGTGTCTCTGTGTCAGAGTGAGGTGGATTAAATTATAGTAAACAATGGCAGATTATAAACTACCACACTTTAAAAACACTTTAACGCCATCTGTTTTTAAAATGGCTGACCAAGGCCTGTAGAAGTCAAAAAATAAAACACCAGCTTAATGTGTTTGAATGAGCTGTAGAAACGAGCGCACATAAGAAAATGAGAATAACAAATGTGAGGTGTGCACTACAGTGCATTCTATGCTGTGTGAGGCTCGACGAGGCCCCATGAGGCCTGACAAGGTCCCATGAGGTCTCTTGAGGCCCAGCGAGGCTCCATAAGACCCGACGAGGCCCCATGAGGTCTCATGAGGCCTAACAAGGCTGTATGAGCCCCAACAAGGGGCCATGAAGCCCTATGAGATCTGATGAGGCCCCGTGAGACCTGATGAGGTCCCGTGAGACCAACGAGGCTCGATGAGGCCCGACAAGGCCCAATGAGACCCGATGGTGACCATGGTGTGAGACGTGATTGTCTTGCTAACAGAACAGACAGTGACTGGAACCAAACAAAATGAAACTAAGCAAAAGAGGAGTAAAGGCTTAAGGGACAGAACAGCAGCACATGATGGACACACATGATGGACACACATGATGGACACACATGATGGACACACATGATGGACACACCCAGGAGTTCTAACGTATCTAAGGTGCAAAATGCAACTAGAAGCATTGCATTGTCTGATGTGTTCAAACCAAACTGCAGGCAACAGTAAGGGGAGTTAAAGGCTTCGCCCACATCATGGTTCAAACGAGAGTCAACATTTTATCAATGAAATAAAAAAATAAAATGGCAAGGGTTTAGTATAAATGCTGTTTGGAGCAAGTGTGATCTCACTCTCGTTATAAGCCCCATTCACACAGGTCCCAGTAAGACGCCAGGGACAAAATGCCAGAATCACTCAGCAATGGCCCCATTCACACAGACACCAGACCCAGAACACTGCCGAGTCTGTTTCCATAGAAACGTGCCACTGCATCATTTAAAGAGGGGGTATTACACTTCTATGGGATATTAAAGAGGGGGTATTAGCATATAACATTTTTAGATCACCATGTTAAGTTTTACTGTTTTGAAAAGAAAATATAAAAACAACGTAGATGTTTTTTTAGTTTCACTTTTGTTTTTGACGCTCTGAGTCTCCCCTCCCTTTGTATTGTGATAGCGCTCTGAAGGGGGAGGGACTTAGCACGAAAAGCAATCAGCATGCATCCTGCCAATGAAACTACTGCACATCACATCATCATGTTTTTGTATATTTATGGAGAATTGTTGTGTGGGAGCATGGGTGATGGAGGCTTGTGAGTGGAGCCTTGTACATACTCATACCGCCAACCGGTAAGGAGGGCTTGAATAGGGCCCAGGAGAGATCGCTAGATTAGTCAAACATGCTTGAATATCTATGAACATCTAAAACCTCTTCAGGCATGTTTTTGATGAGGAAACAATGTTAGAGCGAGGGCGAAAGCTAACACATAATAATACTCCCTCTTTAAAGTGAATGACAAAAGACTGTAACCACGTAGCATAACCAAAATGGTAACCAAGGAAACCAAGGTAGTAACCATGGAAACCGAGATAGTAACCAAGGAAACCAAGATGGTAACTGAGTAGAACTGGCAATTGTCTGGCTTAATTCACTAATAAACTTTCACTGCGTTCTCTGCTTCAATCACACATGACCCTGTTCTGGAAAAATGCAGGTAAACTCCCGGGTCAGGCTGTGTGAATGGGGTTTAAAATTTATATATCTATATATGTGTATATATATGTTGATTTTTATATCCCATCAAACACTGGCAAACTTCTTTCAATGAACTCCAAAAAAGTATTTGCTAAGAAAAGAAAGATTGCAAAAGTAAATTCTAGAAAATCTCTTCTTACAGTACGATACAAAAGAATCGGAGGTTGAGGACAGCGTGAACAGCTGTAAGGTTCCAGCTCGTGTCAGTCATGGTTTTTTGAGTTTTTTCCAGGAAGACTTCCATTTCGGATGTTCGTAAAGCTCCCCACGCGCTGCAGCTTTCGGCCAGAATCCTTTCTATTGTTTCTCCAGGAAAACAGCAGAATCTGGTTCACAGTGGGACAGAGGACCGATCAGAGCACGCTCTCTGCAGTGAGTCGAATGGGCACTTGTCAGAACACAGGCAAAGATGTGAGGGGAATGCTGGATGTTTATAGGATGTGTTCACGGTCACTGTTTAGAGTAAGATCTGATCATTTCAGACGGAGGGGCCAATACACGTCTACGGGCCAATATAACAATATGGGCCAATACAACTCTATGGGCCATTCAGTGTTTTTGAATGAAATATTGAACTGAAAACACACATCTGAATCTGATCCTTTTGTTTGGATCCACACATTTGCCATGTTAAATGTTCACGGGGTAACTTTTCTGAAGGAGGGTACACTACCTGCTTTATCCACAGTGATATAATTGTTTTGCCTAGCATGTTCCACAGTATGGCATTAAACATCTATCTCCATGGAGACAGCTAGGCAAGGGAATAGAAACACCTGTAATCCATCTATTCTAGATGGATTTGATTAATGCCACACTGCAACATTACAAGCAAAGCAATAAGATCTACATGCAGACAAGCAGGTGGCATAGGCTTCTACCAGAAAAGTTACACAGTGCAGCTTTAATGTTGTGGATAAAGTCCTTTCTAAGCATGTCTGTATTTTGAATAATTAAAAACGACTTATATTAAAAATATATAAAATATTTCACTCTAGTTAATTTGTGCTGACGGCAAAGACGCTGAAGTTTGAATCAGCTTCATCTGGCCCATTAAAACCATATCCATCCATATGAAACGCTTTTTAAATGTCCCGTGAACTCAGCCTATAGGGGGAGATAGAGGGACACACCACGAGAGTTTGTTGAAGGACAGGAATGAAAAGAAGATTTCCTGAGTGCAAAAATAAGTGGGGAGTACCAGTGGGCGTGTCTGAAGAGAAAGGGGGAGTGGTCAAAGTGGAGAGCAGCACGCGCTTTGGAATAAAATATAAACAACACACAGAGGCTACGTCCACATTAGCACGTCCACGTTAGCACAGTTATATCGTTAGCACACTGAAATACACGGGGCTGTGTTAGAAATGACCTTCTGAGAGTGAACCAGGCTCACAGACGCCATTACACAGTTCATCTGTTTTGTCTTGTTCTAGAAAACCTTTTGAGCGACGGCTAAAACTGCAAAACTGCACATTCCACATCCATAACTTGTTGAGCATGCAAAGGATGCTGGGATATTTGTAATAGTTAAAAAAACTAAATTATAATGACAAAGTTCTAAAATTCATATTTATAGAAATTTCATTCAGTGGCTAAACTAAATCTTCATTAGCCTTAATAAAGCATGAACAAGGACTTAACTCATAGTGAACAAGTTGTTTATTAAGAATGAGTCAGGCTTAAAATCCTAACTCCAACTCCTAAACCTGACCTCTTGAAGTAGTTGCTGGCCCTGTTTGTATAAGCAGCAATGAGGTCAAAATAAGTCTGCTATGTACTGTGTGCATCTAATTATAAGCCATTCATTGTCAAAATATCAGGATGTGCGCAATTAGCATGTTACTTGTTGTTAGCTTTACAGTCACAGCAAAACCCGGCTCAGAAAGTTGTGAAATGTGCTTATAAACTCATCTAGGTGAATAATTAGGATGCTCTGAATGCATAAGGTAAGAGAGGAGTAACTTTGGGCCACTGCAAATTGTTTAAAATGGACTATTTAATCCCCTGACTCTAACACCTTAATGAAGATGTTACTATGATCCTGAATCATTCTTAATAAACTGATTTGTTCATTAAGTCTTTGTTCAGACCTTGTTAAATTATAGCTATTAAAAAGTGGAACCCAATTGTCTAATTACTTTGTGCTAAACTTTAAACTGTTAGCTTAATGTGCTAGTCTGTCAGGAAACTCAAATCATTACACAGACAAAACAGATATGTGAAAAGCACCCATGCTTTAAGTTCTTTTGTATATTGCACTTTGAAAACTACTGCTCCGACGTTTTAAAACACAGTTAAACAGTGTGTTAGTGTGGACGTAGCCGCAGACTCCCAAAACCCCCCAAAAATATTCTATAAATAATTCTCTGTCATTACTAAGAAGAGTACTTTAGGTGCGTATAAACTGCTATGTGTCGGGGGTCCTGTCTTCTTCTGCGTCCTCCTCGTCTTCCTCAGGGACACAGGATGAAGAGCAGAGCGCCTCTCCCTCCTCTCCCTCCTCTGCCTCCTCTGCCACCCGCTCGTCCTCCTCTGGGACAGATGGAGAGCAGACAGTCCCCCTCTCCTCTTCTTCCTCTGGGACACACGGAGAGCAGACAGTCCCCTCCTCCTCTTCCTCCCCCTCGTCTTCATCGTCCCCCACTTGCTCATCTAGGGGGATCTCAGTGCACTCAGAGTCCTGCGTACATAAAGTTTTGGAGTCAGTACAGCTGTTCTCCTCTTCCTCCTCTTCCTCTTCTTCAGGCTGGCTGGCGCTGTCCTTCTCCGTGTCCGACTCTCCGTCCTCCTCTAGGGTGAGTTCGAACTGGAATTTGTCTCCCCCCGGTGGCCGCCCGCTGCCATCGTCAGGCTGGTCCAGGGCAGGGGAGGGACTCTGAGGGATCGTGCTCTGGTACCACTCGCGGTTGTCCTCCAGAGTGTCCAGGATGTCCTGGGCATCGGGGTGGACCAGGTCTGCCCACGTCTCCCACAGCGGATGAACGATGTAATCGATGAAGCCCACCTACAACAATAACAACAGAAGCAGTTTGAGTTTAAGCAGGAAGTCACAAGTTATTTTCAGATTATAATAGTAATAACAATAATGCCTTACACTTGTAATGCACTTTACTTTGTCAAAGCCTCTCAAAGTGCTACACTATAGTCATTATTCATTCACTCCACACTTGGTGATCGTCAGCTATTGGCCATCGGCCTCTCCGACCACCACCAACCATTTGCACAGACACCATGTGGGTAAAGACACTTCACCAAAGTGTCTTGTCAAAGGACACACCGACAGAAGTGGGACTTGATCCTCCAACCTTCAGGATGGGGGACCAGCACTCTAACCCCCCCGAGTGCTGGTATATGCCTCTGTATATTTTAACACATTAGCTCTTGATAAAGCCACTTTTCATTTTTTCTTGCTTCTTATTCTTTTTCTTCCTTCTACACTCAGCTCAAATATAGAAGGGTCTGAAATCAACCCATAGACCTCTGTCCTAACATGGAACAGTCCAATCACAGCCGCTCATTTGTGTCACGTGACTCTCAAATGCAGAAGACATGTCCTCTCCAAAACTCGTCTCATTTAGAACTAAATGAGTCACTTCTTTGACCTGCGATAAAGGAGACTTTGGAGCTTCCATTATTGATTCTCAGTCCTGTGTGTTGTTTTTTTCCACTTTCATACGGTAAGGTGCCATGGAAAGGAGACACATGATACAAATGAGTGGCTGTGATTGGACCGTCCCACGTGAGGATGAATGTTCGATGCCTTTTATGGTCCAGTCCCAGACCTCCATGCAATTCAACTGGATATAGAAGACACTGACTGGTCAGGAAAATATATTCCTCTGTGTATTCCATGTCCTTCTGTGTGCTCCTCTGTGTGTCTCATATTCCTCTGTGCATCTCGTACCTGGCTCTTCTCCACTGAGGCGTTGTGTTTGTCACACATGGGGCTGATCTCCATGCCCCTCTCTCTCTCTCTGTCGCCTTGGCTGAAGAACTCCTCCATGATGCGGTCAGTCCATTGTCTGTAGAGCTGCAGGGGTTTGGTGGGGTTACTCAGGTCTGCACAGTGCACCATGTTCTGAAGAACCTACAACACAGAAGATCACACACACACATCCATGAGAACATGTTTTTGGTCTTTCTGATGTGTGGCCACCAGAGGGAGCTGTGGGGTCAGGGGTGAGGAAAACTGAGCCCACCAAATGCCAGGGTTGGGAATGTCGGAGTGCAATATTTTTGAACACACATGTTACAACAAAGTCAAACAGATGAGGCCTGTGGGTTTAAGTGTCTAATAGAGAGTGTCTGTATCGTGTTGCAGTACTCACCTGTATTCTGTCACAGTAGTTCTCAGTACACACCTGTATCATGTCGCAGTACTCACCTGTATTCTGTCACAGTAGTTCTCAGTACACACCTGTATCGTGTCGCAGTACTCACCTGTATTCTGTCAGAGTAGTTGTCCAGTAGCAGCACTCCTGAGCTTGTCACCTTCTTCGTCTCCACCATTGTCTTCAGATCAGCCAGGAGGTTCATGTGCTTAGACATGTCTGTGGCCAACACCTAAATCACACAGAGGAAATATAAGGCTAACTGAGCTCAGCTCTGTGGTAACTAAAGTACACACACAGAGTAAAGAAACTACAAACACAGAGTAACTAAAGTACAAAGAGTACACAGTTTAGGGTAAGGCTTGAGTTAGTGTTGAGATTAGGTTTGGGATGGATTGCGTTGGGGTTGGGTTATGTTGGGTTGGAGTTTGGTTGCTTTGGGAATGGTTTGTGTTGGGGAATGGGTTTTTTGGTTGAGGTTGGGGTCGGGTTGTGGTAGAGGTTGGGTCAGTGTTGGATCTGGGTTCGGTTGCATTGGGAGTTTGGTTGTTGAGGCATGTCCTGGACTTACTATGTCGATGACCATCTTTCGCAGTGATTGTCTCTGTTTTTTGGTCAGGTTTTGGAAGATGTCACAGTTCTCCTCCTGGAGAAGTTTGAAGCCCACGGCCAAATGATGGTTCTCCAGCACAGACGAGTCGTTGTACATCAGAGCGAGCTCAGAGTCTGGGGGCACAACATTTTTACAGTGTTAAAGGGACGTTTGAGCAGCACTCAATGTTTCATTTCACAGTAACAAGCTGTGGATTTTGTGTGTTTTTAAACCTTGTGTGTGTATGACCTGGAGTCTGATTTATTTTATTTTATTGTCTTCTGACTCACTCGTGTTGATGAGAAACTGGTTGGAGACTCCTGGATGGTCGACATCATGGATCGCACTGGCAAAGATGGCCGCCAAGATCTCCAGGTCTGTGAATACAGCCTACGACAGGGAACAAGAGAGGGAAGAGTCAAACTATATTAAACGTTGAACATGGACTACGACAGGAAGAGAAGAAGAAGAGACTCAAACTATTAAACTTAAATTTAGTGAACACAAAGGAAGAGAAGACAGTCAAACTATATTAAACAGTGAACACCGACTACGACAGGAAGAGAAGAGAGTCAAACAGCATCCCCCCCAAATACTGTGAATTTTGTCTATATAAACATTCACCTTGCACTGACCCGAATGAATCAAAACCCTTTGTGTGTGTGTGATTACTCAAACATGAATCACTCCAAATACTTCAGAGGCTCAATGAGAAGAAATGACTAGAAGATGGTTAAAGCTCTGAAAAGGTCTGATTTAAAATCACCTAAATAATTTAAAATCTCGTCTTGTTCTCATGTCTTTTCTATTGGGTGTATTACAGTCTTATACCACAGGGGGCACTATTAGGAGGTGTACAACTTAAGGTGACTGCACTGTTACCTCGAGGGCGGGGGTGGACAGCAGCACGTGTGTGGACTGGGTGACGTCAGCAGCGTGGATGTTGTTGTGATAGGCCACATCGCCGTGGTAATGATCTTCTAAGGTCATCAGGTATGTTATAAAGGTGTCCAGGGGGATTTTAAACGTCTTCAGTAGATCTCGCTCCTGAAACACAAAACAAAAGAGCAGAGTCAGCAAAACTTGTAATATAACCTGTTTACTTTAATTTAAAGTGAGTTTTGTTGCCAGCTTCTACAGAATCAATGAATATTTAAGTGAATCTTATGAAGGAGGGAATAATACTACTACTACTACGAATAATAATAATACTGACAGTTTGTGTATATAAAAAGTACAACAGATTATTTCTGTTCTATTCCACGTCATACCTGGAATATGGTGTACATCATGACTGTCAGCGGCCGATTCCCAGAAAACTCAGAGATTTTAAAAACATTAAGGCCCCATTTATTTACATGTTCCAGCTCCTGAAACAGAAAAGGCAGATTTAAGTTTTGTTTTTTAGATCTCAGCATGTAAATATTTCAACCTGGTTTATGGTACTGAGCCTATGTAAATGAGTCTATTCTTATGAAACACACACTGACATAAAGTGCAACCTCTGCCTTCCTAACCATTATCCAACCAGTGGATAATGGTTCGGTGATGTTTAAGTGATATTTTGCTTGTGTTCTGCTGATGTTTTGGTGATGTTTTAGTGATGTTCTGTTGATGTTTTGGTGATGTTTTGCTAGTGTTCTGCTTATGTTTTGGTGACGTTTCAGTGATGTTCTGGTGATGTTTCAGCAATGTTTTGTTCAGACCTTTGCCAGTGCATCCTCGGTCTCTGTCTTGACTCCGAAGCGAGGGATGTTGGAGTTGGTGAGACTGGACGAGTGCTGCAGCTTCTTCACTCCACTGATCTGAGACATGGGTTTGTTCTTCTCTTTGTCCTTCTGTGTTTGAGGACATGGCATCTCCACCTCATGCTGCTTATCTGGAATACAACAGGAAAATACACATCAGGGACTGTGGACCTTATTCAGGAAGTATCCAAAGGGAAGATGTCATTTTGAGGACTTTTGATCATTGGACAGGATTATTAATGGAAACAGTCTCAGCTGAAACTCATTCACAGAGGTCATATCATTGCCCACTCCTCAGAACATAAGCAGATGTACATCTACATGTTATATAGATATACATATATATATATATAACTTTCAGGCGTGGAGTTTGTCACTTGTTTGTCT
Organism: Periophthalmus modestus; assembly: GCA_019594935.1. NCBI lineage: Eukaryota > Metazoa > Chordata > Actinopteri > Gobiiformes > Gobiidae > Periophthalmus > Periophthalmus modestus. The sequence continues at coordinate 30,203,885 of JAIEZT010000012.1, read as the reverse complement.
GTCTCTAGCAAGATGTTATATTTTTGCCCGGAATGTTCCATAGTATGGCGTTAATCTTATCTATCTCCATGGAGACATGCAGGTGGCGCCACCAGGCAAAGTTACGTCCGATCTGTGGAGCGTTGACCAGAGTTAGATATGTTTAAAGCCATACTCCAGGCAAAGCAATAACATGTCCATAGTGACAGAAAAGCAAGTGACAAACTCCCCACCTAAAAAGTTCCATAGTGCACCTTTAAACACCCCATAAGTGCAGAACAATGGAGGATTTGTAAAACATGTATCAGTCAAACTCTGAATGAGTCAATGATGAGGCAAAACTGTTATAACAAAGGTCAAAGGTCATTATAGTTCATTTTCATTATACTTCTCCTTTAATTAAACTAAAATCACTCCAGGTGTTTTTTACATCATCTGCTTGTTCTAGTTATAATGACATGGTATTGTGTATTGTATTCATGGCTGACCTGTCCTGGAGATGACACTTTTCACCATTCAAAAGATATAACCATTTGTTTTAATTTGTTAATCGCTATGGCAACATTCCTATTGTTGGTTGTACTGACCTAAGAAAGTGCTGGAGATGAACTCGGAGACCTGGTTCCCGGAGCGGCTCATCTCGGACAGGTGTGTGAGCTCGCGGTTCAGCATCCTCTTGAACTGGAGACAAACACAAGAGAGGGTTTAAAATGAAGATCTGTAGGCGGCTATATATATGCTAACATATAGACTATATATGCTAACATATATACTATATATGCTAACATATATACTGTATATATGATCACATATAGACTATATTCATGCTAACTTGCACATGCGTGGTAACATATGCGGCTGCACAGTCTGTCCTGTCGAGTTCTGTTCTATAGGTGAAAATAGAATCACAAAAGAACATGGAGGTTTGTCTTTATGTTAATGTGAAATAAACAGAAACAGAACAGCTCCAGTCCAAAGTCAAACAGGATTCAGACTGTGCTGTTCACTGTTCCACACAGACCACACACTGATGTGCTCACAGGGAATTCTGTGTTTTAAGATTTAAATGTTTAAGAAAAGTAAAAGCTTAGCTCTTAATATACAAATATGGAATAAACAGATTCAGTAGATTTAGTCTTTTCTCATTAGAACCATGTAATTTTTATATTCATTATTTTAAGTTGAATATTATATATTTTGACAGTTGCATAGTTAAAATGTCCTTAAATAAAGGCATTTATGCAGTGTATTCACATTTGAATATTTTTTTTTTTTTAGAGCTGTGGAAATAATCCACTCTCACTCTCTCCCTCTTCTCTCTCCCTCCCTCTCATCTCTCTCTCTCTCCTCTCTCTCTCCCTGTCTCTCTCCCCTCTCTCTATCCCTCTCCTCTCTCCCTCCCTCTCCTCTCCTCTCTCTCTCTCCCTCCCTCTCTCTCTCTCTCTCTCTCTCTCTCTCTCTCTCTCTCCCCTATCTCTATCTCTCCCACTCTCTCTCTCTCTCTCCCTCTCTCTCTCTCTCTCCCTCTCTCTCTCTCTCCCTCTCCTCTGTCTCTCTCTCTCTCTCTCATATTCCTCGGCTCTTTTGCCTCTTCCCCTCCTCTTTCTCTATTTCTCCTCCTTCTCCTCTCCCCTCTTCATCTGCTCCTCTTCCATCTCTTCTCCTCTGTCTCTCTCTCTCTCTCTCTCTCTCCTCTCCTCCTCTTCTCACCTGTCTCATCCTCCGTCCTCTCCTCTCCCCCCTCCCTCCTCTCCTCCTCCTTTCCTCTGTCTCCTCCTCCCTCGTCCTCTCCTCCTCCTCCCCTCCTCCTCTCCTCTGTCTCGTCCTCCCACCTGCTCCTCTTATAACATCATGTCTCTGGTGTGTCTGCTGTGGACTGAAGCAGCACAGGCCCCTCCACAGAACATCAAACCTTCTGTTCAAATGAAACATGGACACGATGAGTTCAGAAAAATATATGTATTTATAATGTAAATATCAGTATTTATACTGGTTTTATGTGGATTCTTCTCGTGTAGTTCCTTATGTAACACTGGAAAATATGAAGAATAACATGATCCACACACGGCCTGAGAATGGCAGCTGAGATAAAACAAAAAAATGAAGGAGCATAACACAGGTAACTATGGCAACTATGGTAATAATTAAGACAAGTGTTTATGATGGCCACTCTGCCGGTTTTTGGGGAGGGTTGTAGACTCTTGGGCTGCTGCAATAACGTGATGTAATGAAAAAAAAAGAAAAAAAAAAGCATCTACTTTAAACTAGATTTGGTCTGTTCCATTTGGTGAACTGGATTCATCAGTGAACATGAACAGGACGATTGTGAATGATTATAATTAAGAGTCCCATATAGAATTGCCACTTATCTCTACTGAACTAAAGGCAAAAGTGGCTGTTAACTTGAAAACTACCACTTCATGACATCATAAGGTGGAACAGATCATTTTGAGCTGTGGAGGTGCAGACAGACTAATAATAAAATGTGTGAATGAAACAAAAGACAACTCCAGGTGTGTTTTTGAGGAGGTAACAGCATTAGAACATGGCTTAAAGCTCACAATGGTACATTTTGTGCCATATGGAGCCTTTAACTCAAGCTGAACGGGACATGCCTCAAAGCAAATCAGAGCATTGACTTTAAATTGGGTTCAATATTCAGTACTTAAAAATAAACACAATATTATTTGAAGAGTAAGTTGACACAAAACTAAAAAAAAAAAAGTAAAAAATCTAGTTTAGTAAATGGGACCTAAAATGTTTTCAAAAGGTATCAAGATGTTCATTTAGCCAACTCACATAAACTCAGACAAACACAAAAAAAAGAACATAAGGATGGAGGAAATAGGTGACAGTAACCATGGCAACCCAAGTTTAAAATACTGTAAAAATAAATAAATGTATTCATTTCCAGTGTGAATAGATATAAACAGGGCAAATCAAATCCAATCTAAAACCAGATGAAGACATTTTGGCTGTTCTGGCAACAATGATACCTCCATTATTACAAAAGCTGTACACACGAGGGCTGTCAATCAAAAATATCAAAAACTAACACTAATTGATACTAAAACTAGTATAAAAACTAGATCCTCATTTTTTTTGCAGGTATCAATACTAAAAAAAGTCTCATTCACAGGACAGAAATGAACCTTTCCTGAATATCTTTAGAATGATCTTGAGCTGTATCAGAACAAGTACAAGACACATAGACTAGTATACACCCATGGACCACTATGACCCCACTGGACACTGAGGGATTACACAGATATAAGACAAATGGGAATAGAACAGAAAGTACTACAATTTAATGTGGATCACAGTACATTGTCTAAAGAGAGAATGTTTTTATTATCATCGTGTGTATTGAGTATCAAGTCTATTCCTTAGTTTCCTCACCTTTATATATCCCCATGACACTGACAGGAGAGAATTAGCTTCAGGCATTTTGACAAAAAAAAACAGGTCCCCACGGCGCGATAATGAAGGCACGGTCCAAACACAGCTCAAATTTTAGGTCCCTTTAGACGTCAATCCCAAACAAAATATGCTAAAACTAAAAGAGTCAAACTGATGCATCCATGTCTTAAAATCCGACAAGACCAACCCCCGCTCCTCGGACAGGCACCATGTCCCAAAACACTCCATGAATCTGAAAACAACATCTGAACGGACTCGGCTCTGAAGACAGTTTTATGATTTAAACTAGCTCAAGGTTAGTAGTATTTTTCTCCTCTCCTCCTGTCTGCTCCCATGTGAAGAACTGAGTCTGCTTCCATCCTTCCAACGTGTCACACAGCATTACACCAATCACAGCCAAGCACCAGCTCGACCCCAGCCTCTGATTGGCCGAGAGCCGAGGTCCACCTGCAGCGCGATTGGGCGATCAGTGAGGGAACATTTGGGAGTGGTGCCATGGGTGGGCGTGATTATCATGACCTACTGTACTGAACAGATGTGACGAGACAGGAGAGAAAGAGAGCGAGAGAGGAGAATGAGAGGAGGGACAGATAGAAAGAATAAGGGAGAGGAGGGAGATGGAGGGAAAGAGAGAAAAAGATGGTAGAGAGAGATAAATGTGGAGGGCTGGGAGGGGGGACGAGAGTGAGAAGGAAGAGGGAGAGACAGCAATAGAACTTGAAGACGATTAGAGACATGGGAGAAGGTAGGGAAGAAGTGAAGAGGAGAGAGAGAAAGACAAGGAGGGTGGGGCCCGGGGAGAAAAGGGGAGACAGAGATGGAAGAGGGGATGAAGAGAGAAAGCGAGAGAGTTTGAAATAGTGGAGAGAGGGATGAGGGAGAAAGGTAGAGGCCGGAGAGAGAAAGAGAGAGGGAGGGAGCTGGACAGGGCAAGAGTGAGAGAAAGGAGGGAGAGATGGAGAGGGGATGACAGGGAGAGAGAGAAAGGGGGAGGATGGGGAGTAGAGAGGGAGAGATAGAGATAAGGGAGGGGAATATGGACAGGCTGAGGAGAGAAAGAGAGTGAGCAAGGGGCGAGAGAAAGATGAGAGGGCAGTAGAGAGAGAGGGAAGAAGAGAGGTAGAATGAAAGAGAGGAGACCAAGTCAGAAGGGAGAGATACAGAGATACAGAGAAAGAGGGAGAGGGAGAGAAGAGCAAGTGAGTGGGGGATATACAGCAAGAGAGGAAGAAGGGGGAGAGGGGGAGTGAGAGAAAGACAGAGAGAGAAGGGGGTAGAGATGGAAAAGAGGGCAAGAGAGTGAGGAGATAAAGGAGAAAGAAAAGAGAGATAGGGGAGGTAGAGAGAGACAAAGAGGAAAAAGAGAGAGGGAGAAAGAGACAGACAAAGCCAGAGTGGGAAGAATCAAAATAATAGAAAGCAGGATGAGAGATAAAGAGATAGAGAGAGGAGTGGAGGTCCATAATAAGAGGTGGGCCAGTGGCCTATAGCAGTGACTCATAGTTCATCAGCGGAGAGGGGCAAATGCACAGGGACAGTAGTGATGGACGTCAGAAGGGCTCTGAATGAGATGATGGACGAGAGCAGTGTAAGAACCTTACATCAACTTTACATCACGTCTAGATCATCTTCACATCATGTCTACATCCTGTCTGCATCATGTCTGCATCATGTCTACATCATGACAGAACCACACATGGAACACACTCAGGTAAGAACCACATCTCCCTATTGTCCTATTTACACACAGGGCTAAACTGTGTGTTTGAACAGCACTATCCTGCTTATTTCCAAGTGTATTTGACAACTTTAGTACAGTATAGTATATACATTTCAAGTAGCTGGTGACATCTCACAGGACAGCCCTGATTACAGTCAGGTGTTTCTGATTACAAACACCTGGCTGCAGGGGCGGAGTTAGAAGTGTGGATACCTGTTATGACATTATTATGACGTTATGACAAATGTTATGACACGGACCTCAAAACAATGCTCTATATTTAGGCTAACGGCTAACCGCAAATGGGTTAATCAGCAAATCAGTGAATCAGTGGGCAGATCCTTTACTGTCATAATGAGGCGGTGGTTTAGAAACGCTTTGGTGAAAACAACAACTCATGTGACACGAGAATGAAGTCAAGAGGAAAGACGAGGGGGCATTGAGTCAGCTAATGGTAAACAGTGACATTTTTATACAGCACTTTTCTACCTTCAAGGCTCAAAGCGCTTTACATCAAGCGAACACTCACCCATTCACACACACACACACACACACACACACACACACACACACACACACACACACACACACACACACACACACACACACACACACACACACACACACACACAAGGGATGAGGTGAGTTAAGTGTTTTGCCCAAGGCAACAGCATTTATCTGTGGGAGCTGGAATCGCACCGTCAACCTGTGTGTCAGTGGATCTGACTGCTCAACCAATGGTGTCAAGACTTGAACCACCAGTCTTCAGATCAGTGGACAAACACTCTACCAACTGAGCTACTGTCGCCCCTACTGTCTTAAAATAAATGAATACATTTGATGACATAACACAAGCCGGTTTAATTCTCAAGTTAGATCTCTATGTCCACTATTTTTAAAAAAAAGCAGGCTCAGGGTTATGGTTAGGCTCGGGTCCCAGGATCGGGCACCGAGCTCAGGGCCGTGACTCAGGCCTCATCAGTGCACACACACTAACCAGTGTACACACACACTGGCATCACTGACCAGTGTGAACCACTGTCAGGTCATATATACAACAATCAAACATATCTGAGTGTCACTAGTGAAGAAGAACTACATAAAGCCAAGGTTTAGACTGGACCAGCTAACTGGACCAAATGAGGATCTGGATTAGCTCAAACAAAGTAAAATGATATGACGAGGGTGAGGCTAAAAGCTGCACCATGGAATATCCCTGGAGGAGGATCTGACACCTGCCCATTTATTAACATGTTATTGCTTTTTATTAAATGTTCCACATTATGGCTTTACATTTATCTAGTTCCTTGGTGACAGGAGGATGCAGAATGGCAATGCACATTTTTCAGTAATAACATCTGTAACTGAATAAATGGAAGACACATACATTTACTGCCAGAGTGTGGAACCCAAACATGGACGAGAGGTCAAACCCTCCAGCCAAGACCAAGACCTGCTCAAGATCTGGAGATGGGTCCAGGTTCCATTAAAGGGTCAAAGGATGGATCAAATGTAGAACATGAATTTCCACTCTCAGAAGAACAATAGAGGAGAAGCCTGTTTCCTTGGACATTAAACATGAGAATAAAAATAAACAGGAACAAACCAGAGACAAAACCATGTCTGATAAGTTTGAATTTAAAGCTCCTGTGTGACACAAAATGTATCCCTGTGAGCTTTAAGCCATGTTCTAATGCTGTTACCTCCTCAAAAACACACCTGGAGTTGTATTTTGTTTCATTCACACATGTCTGTCTACATCTCCAAAATGCTCTGTTCCACCTTATGATGTTATGAAGTGGTAGTTTTCAAGTTAACAGCTTCTTTCAGAAAATAGTCTAAAATAGTCCCTTCAACTAAAATCTATTTAAGCTTCTAATACCAAGAATATAATTTATAAACACACCAGGACAAGCCCATCGTCCCATTATCCCCCCTCTGTCCTCTCACCCTCACACGCACGCACACGCATGCGCACACACACACGCACGCACGCATGCGCACACACACACACACGCACACACACACACGCACGCACGCACATACACATGCACACACACAAGTACACACACACACATTCACACACACACACACATTCACACACACACACACACACACACGCACACACGGACACACATGCACACACACGCACACACACAAATGCACACACACACAAGTATACACACACTCACACACACATTCACACACAAACACACACATGCACACACACAAGTATACACACACGCACATGCACATACACAGATACACACACACAAGCACACACGCGCACGTGCACACACACACACACACACAAACACACGCACACACATGCACACACACACACACACACACACACATACATACACATATACTGATGTCCTTTTCTGAGGTGTGAGGACAAAGTATTGGGTATAAATTGCATTGGGTCACACTGGGGCCAGAGTGTTTGGACAGAAATAGCTCGCCCCCTGCTGTTCAGAACACACCACAATGGCATTCTCTGTCCAATGTTTAAAACAATTTTGTGTCTAGACCCACAATAGCCATGGGGAGTTAATGCCCCAAACAGAACGTGATCATGCAGACGACATGCACCAGTGTGGGGCAAATCAGGGATTCACTTGAAAGGTACAAAACATAGGGCAAAAATAGTCACATGGTGTTATTATTATATTTATGTGTGTATTTGACAGGGACAAAGCAGTCATGCAGAGTCACAGGGAGAACATGCAGCTGATGCCACACATACAGAGTGTAGTGACAGTGCTTGTGCTAGTGCTCAGCTCCTGTCCTTAGTTGGGCTTTTCCTACATAACATGGGTGCTGGATCAGATGATGATAACAATTTGAGAGATATAGCAAAAGAAAAAGCAAATCTGTCCACTGGACAAGTAGTTGTAGGAGTGAAGACGTTTCACTGCTCATCCAAGCCGCTTCTTCAGTTCTGGTCAGATTACTGGTGGACACTGCCTTAGTCTATCTGAAGAGAGGAGCTAGCTACAGTGAAACTCAAAACAATTGTTGTTTACAGTTTACAGCCTACAAACAGAAACTCTCAGTCTCTCTCTCTCTGCTATGTATCAGATCTGGACGACTGAGGGATTTACGGGAATCTGAAAGATATGATTTTTAAAGGTGAATGCTGTTTTTAATCTTAAATATTTTATAAGCATATCTATGTCCTTTGATAATTAGTAAAAGTGAAATACTGTAGTACCAATTTGCAGTAGTTTATGTTTGCAGTCTGTGTTTTGGTTCTTAAGGGGGCGATGTGTAGACTGTGATCATTACAGTCAAACTGAGCCTGTCCAGAGGCTTTACCTGCAGATACAAACATATACTAAGTCACACACAAGTGTGTTATATACTGAGACACATACAGGTGTGTCATATACTAAGACACACACACAGGTGTGTTATATACTGAGACACATACAGGTGTGTCATATATTAAGACACATACAGGTGTGTCATATACTAAGACACACACACAGGTGTGTTATATACTGAGACACATACAGGAGTGTCATATACTGAGACATACACAGGTGTGTCATATACTGAGACACATACAGGTGTGTCATATCCTGAGACACATACAGGAGTGTCATATACTGAGACACATACAGGTGTGTCATATACTGAGACACATACAGGTGTGTCATATACTGAGACACATACAGGTGTGTCATATACTGAGACACATGCAGGTGTGTCATATACTGAGACACATACAGGTGTGTTATATACTGAGACACATACAGGTGTGTTATATACTGAGACACATACAGGTGTGTCATATACTGAGACACATACAGGTGTGTCATATACTGAGACACATGCAGGTGTGTCATATACTGAGACACATACAGGAGTGTCATATACTGAGACACATACAGGTGTGTCATATACTGAGACACATACAGGAGTGTCATATACTGAGACACATACTGGTTTAGTTTAGTTTAGTTTATTTATTTGAAGGAAAACGTGCAGTTACATTTTAAAAATGGCTGCACCAGATTTAGCACAAAGCTACTTTCCATCTGCAGTCCTCGACATGCAAACATTTAACATATGTAAAAATATAACATTACAGGTTAAATTCAATTACACAAAAAGGCAAAATAAAACATTACAAATTAAATTCAATTATACAAAAGTGCAAAATATTCAGTTTTCAGTGCACAGAGTAGTTACAGTACAGTAAAATAGCAGCAATTTTCAAAAGTGCAAAATATGAGTAAAGTGCTTCATCTTGTATTAGTGCATCAAAGACAATAGTGCAATAGCTACTATCAGGTGTACCCACGAGGGTAGCACCCGATAGTTACATAGCCAAGTGGTACAGATGTACATGTGGCAGTATTATTACACCGATCATCTGATAATCTGATGGCCATCAGGTTCTACCCACAAGGGTATCACCTGATGGCCAAATACCTGTCTGGTACTCTACTGTGCACAGGACTGGTGCTCCAAGAGCCAGTCTTTGACGGCCCACGAAAAACTGTGAAAGTGAGCTCATTCCACTCTTTGATGGCTTTATAGGAAAAGGCTGATTGAGCAAAAGCAGACTTTCTTTTAGGAACATTACAATCACCCCTCGAAACAGACCTTAGCACTCTGGTGGTTAATTGAGAGCGTGGCTATACAAAAGTTTTCAGAGGGGGTGGGGCGGCGTCATGCAGGATTTTATGCACCAGGTGGATATCAGAGTAGCTGATCAGATTGTCAAAGCTCAGGATTTTGTACTTGTCTAATATATTGCAATGGTGGTAACCATTGCAACCATTGTAGATTTTTTGTCAAGAATTTAAAGAGCCTGATTATGCAATGATCTTATAGGGTTATGGGTGTGTGTCATATACTGAGACACATACAGGTGTGTCATATACTGAGACACATACAGGTGTGTCATATATACTGAGACACACATACAGGTGTGTATATACTGAGACACATACAGGTGTGTTATATACTGAGACACATACAGGTGTGTTATATACTGAGACACATACAGGTGTGTCATATACTGAGACACATACAGGTGTGTCATATACTGAGACACATACAGGTGTGTCATATACTGAGACACATGCAGGTGTGTCATACTGAGACACATACAGGTGTGTCATATACTGAGACACATGCAGGTGTGTCATACTGAGACACATACAGGTGTGTCATATACTGAGACACATACAGGTGTGTCATATACTGAGACACATGCAGGTGTGTCATATACTGAGACACATACAGGTGTGTCATATACTGAGACACATGCAGGTGTGTCATATACTGAGACACATGCAGGTGTGTCATACTGAGACACATACAGGTGTGTCATATACTGAGACACATACAGGTGTGTCATATACTGAGACACATGCAGGTGTGTCATACTGAGGCACATACAGGTCATATACTCAGAGAAATGCAGGTGTGTCTCGGTACAAGAACAGGCGTCATGGGAAAGAACCTCCAGAATTCACCATCAGTCTTCAGCTGTTCTTCTTATGTGTGAACATAACACTGAGTGTAGAGCTCATCTTGGCCGTCCTCATTCATGAGCCTGTGTGCTTGTGTTGTGTTTGGTGCTGGCACCATCTAGTGGCAGAGTCATAAATTGCAGTTATGTCTCAAGGTTATGAAGTGTTTCTTAAAAAAATATGATCCATTAAAATGTTTGTCACTTTGTAAATGAGCTGTTTTTAGAACAAGACGCTGATGTAACAGGTGACACGTGTAAACTCTGTTCAGAGAAATGGTTCAGACATCTTTGTTTAATACACAGATGTTTGTCAGTATGTGCTCTTATTCCAGCTCATTACAGACCTGTATGTAGTAAATGCATTAAAAACACCTGTAAACAGAATACAGATGTCATTAAGGAGCTCTGCATAATTATTATTAAAATGTTTATTAGTGCTACTCACTACATGTTCTTCATACATTAGTTCTATACAGTTAAACCAATAAATAAACATTCATGTGTGTTTGTTCTAAAAACTTGAGGAGGATCACACTGATGTGATGTAGATGTGATGTAAATGTATTACGAGGCCCCATACTCCACAGTCTGATCTGAGCAGATTCACATGGATATGAAGTAGATGTAGGCCTAGACTCCATATTCCGCAGTCTGATGTGATGTAGATGTATATATACTCCACAGTCTGATGTGATGTAGATGTATATATATACTCCACAGTCTGATGTGATGTAGATGTATATATATACTCCACAGTCTGATGTGATGTAGATGTATATATACTCCACAGCCTGATGTGATGTAGATGTATATATACTCTACAGTCTGCTGTGATACAGATGTATATATACTCTAGAGTCTGATCCCAGCAGATCCACTCTGCCCTCAGTCTCAGAAGGTGAGTCCATTGTATGTCGTTCCTCTCTGCGCATGTGTGTGAGTAATTCAAATTGTGTTGAGAGCGAGGAGCTGGGCCGGAGCCTGTTGCTATGACGACCATGGTTAGCTGTGTGTGAGGAAGCCGTGATGAGACATACAGTAGCATGTTGTTCTTGTACACAAACTGTAGCCACCATGCTAACGTTAACACATGTGCTGTCACGCAGACCTCCACAAAGAAGGAACTATGTCCGACCGCTGCACCCGCGTGACATCACCCTCTGTGACATCATCAGCTCATCAGCATTCAGACAGCACCCGCTCCAGCAAGCTGCTACTGAGCATGCTCAGAGCGCTGCTCCCAGGCCGCATGACGATGCTATCACTAACACACTTGGCCAATACAAACAATACAGGCTGAGGACAGAGTGGCCGGAGACACCACCACACACTGTAGATTATATGTGTATTATATATACACTACGCGCTGTAGGCTATATGTGAATTATAAATAAACTTCATATAGAACACTGTATATATAATATGTGGATTATATATACACTACACACTGTAGATTATAAATGAATTATACATACACTACATATAGACACTGTAGATATATGTGGATTATATATACACTACACATTGTAGGTTATATGTGGATTATATATACACCACACACTGTAGATTGTATGCGGATTATATATATATATATATATATATATATATATATATATATATATATATATATATATATACACACACATATATATATATATATATATATATATATATATATATATATATATATATACTATAGAATACATACGCATACATACATATATATGGATTATATATACACTACATATAGAACACCGTACATTATAGGTGGATTATATATACACTACATATGGAACACAGTAGATTATATGTGGATTACACATACACCACAGACTGTAGATTATATGTGGATTATACACTACATATATACACTACACACTGTAGACTGCATGTGGTCTATATATACACTACATACAGACTACAAGAGGTCTACCTGTAGATTATAGTAGTAATTGTCTATACTGACACCACATATACCCCACATATATATACTACCTGTAGTCTACATGTAGTGTATAGATAATCTACATGTAGATCTCCTGCAGTGTATATGTAGTGTAAATATAATTGACATATAGCCCACATGTAGTGTATATGTAGTGTATATATAATCTTCATGTAGACCACATGTAGTGTACATTTAGTCTATATATAATCATTATGCAGACCACAGGTAGTGTATTTATAATCTTCATGTACACCTCCTGCAGTGTACATGTAGTGTATATATAATCTACATGTAGACCTCCTGTAGCGTATATATAGTGTGTATATAATCTACATGGAGACCTCCTGCAGTGTATACGTAGTGTATATATAATCTTCATGTAGACCACATGTAGTGTACATGTAGTCTATATATAATCATTATGTAGACCACAGGTAGTGTATTTATAATCTTCATGTAGACCTCCTGCAGTGTACATGTAGTGTATATATAATTACATGTAGGCCTCCTGTAGTGTATATGTAGTGTATATATAATTACATGTAGGCCTCCGGTAGTGTATATGTAGTGTATATATAATCTACATGTAGACCTCCTGTAGTGTATATGTAGTTTATATATAATTACATGTAGGCCTCCTGTAGTGTATATAGTGTATATATAATCTGCATGTAGGCCTGTAGTCTTTATGTACTGCACACACACACACCACATGACTGAAGTACAGAACAGTGACTTCAGATCAGCTCAGAACAGGGTGATATCTTATCTAACTGTGAATCCTTAAAACATAAATGGAAAAACTGTTCCCAGCAGGGTCTCACCAAACCAGACACATGAATAAAATGGTGTTTTAAGTTTAACAACATGTATGTTTCATTTTGTGTCCATAGATCTGAGTTTGAAATGATCTAAATGAGGACCTGAGAACCACACATGCAGACCTGTTCAGCCTCTGTTCGGGTTTCTAGGGTTTTTGTCTTTGGTGTCTCTCTGTTTGTTTACATCTGATCATAAGTGACTCAAATTACATTAAAACTTTAATATGAACCAGAACAAACCAAGCCAAGCCCCAGTATCACGTCTGCAGTTATTCAAGAACCGAACAAGTATAAGTATGTTCTAAGTAGTTCTAGAGAACAGTGAGGTGTGAGGCTCAGTGTCCTGATCACAGACGAGAACAGAAATAACAGCATCACTGAACACTGGAGTCAAACAAAAGACAAAAGAGAGACACACTGCTCAGTTTGTGTGGATGTACACATTATATACACACACTATACACACACACACACACACACACATGCGAGCGCATACACACTAGCACAGGCTAGTGGTGCAATTCCAGTTCCTACAGATGACTACAACTGTGGTGTCCTTGGGCAAGACACTTTGCCCCTAGTGTGAATGGGAGAGTGGTTCCTTATAAAATCAACCATTTAGCCTGTACACTTGTGCTGACCACAACCAACACCAGAAACAGAATGAAAATACAGGTAAAGGTGTATGTTTTTATATTTTATTTTCAACCTTTGCTTTGTTTTTTCTGTACTACATAATTCCATATATACTTCACATATTTCATGTCTTCTGTTTGTATATAAAATGTAGAAATGAATACAAACTGACTGGTCGTGTTTGTGTACTTTTGTCTATGTGTACTTTTGTGTACTTACGTGTGCATGCGTGTACTTTTGTGTGCTTTGAGCGAGTCTTACCTTATTGGAGGCCATCTCGCTGACCGAATGCCGGGTCTGGAGCGTCTCGAGCTGGTCCAGGCACCAGTCCAGCTCCTCCAGGGTCTCTGTGGCCAGCTTTTGGTAGGCCTCCTCTGTGGGGGCAAGACAGGAGGGCAGGGGGTCAGTCAGGGCCCTCTTTAGCGGGCTAGAGGACACGCCGGGTTTGGGCTCTCCTCCCCGAACCCCACCGAAACCAACACCCCCTCCCACCCCCACCATGGCCACGCTGGGGTACCCAGAGTACACACATGGGTGACTCTTCATAGTGGACCCCCCAGCCAGGTGAATGGGGCTTTTGTTCTCCCGTACGACCCCCAGGAAAATTTGAAAAAGTCTGAGTTCCAATCCAAGAAAGTAGGATTCAAAGGTCAGAACATTCAAAACATTATCATTTTATATCTGGGATGGAATCAGGCATTATTGTCCAGGAAAACTCAAAGTGTAAAGTTCTGAAAGTCCGAGAACAAAAACAGGTCAGAACATTTAGAACAACGACCCGACATTTTCGTTCAAACTTGGACAAACGTGAACATTCATTACAATGCCAAAAAATGTTTTCAAAAAATATAAAAATAACTGTTGAATGTCAGGTGTTTTACTTCCCAAAAAACAGGGTCAGGTCCAAAATGTCCAAAATAGTATTCTTATTCAGACCTCAACAAGCTCAAATCTTCTGCACAAAAAAATAAGTTAATATAAGATCCCAATTGTCCAAATGCAAACAACTGTTCGTACATTTATATGTCATTGTAATTCCAGGTGTATTTGAAAATAAGTGAGGTCCAAAGTGTCTAAGACGGTGTAGATCTCCCAGAATCTTGCCAGTACATTTCAGATAACAACACTGAAATATCCTTATTCAGACTTAATACTGATGTACAAGAGGCTGTCATTCCTCCAAAAAACACGGGAAGGTTTGGTCCAAATTGTCCAAGTTTGTATAGAGCTCCAAAAAGGTCACTCAGTACATTTTGGTTAACGACATTGTAATATTCTTATTCAAACATGGATATATTGACGTATAGGAAGCTATCATGACGATGCCAGGTGTAATTCCAGTCGTGAAGCAAGATGAAGAGGAGTCTGTGTATCAGGCCCATGGTGCTGCTTCTGCTTCAGGTAAAGATGAACAGCCGAGACACCAAACCCGCTCAAGAACGAGCTGAGGGTCCGGAAACACAATCCCGCTCCATCTCGACACCAAACACACCAAAGATCTCACAGCGAGTTAGACCCTCACACGCGCTAACCCCTTTGCTAACCACAACACATCATGCTCTGGCCCCCTCCCCTCTGTCACAGCAGCCATAGAATCCATAGAGGAGGATGGAGTAGTCCCCGGTTCTATTCACAGCCAAAGAGGTTGCAGCTAGGGACAAACTGCTAATAAAAATAATATTAACAGTAAGAGATGGTTTGTTGATGTTGGTTTAGCGTCCCTGGTAGCTAAACGTGGTCCTTCCTCTCCCAGCTGTATCTAAAGCCAGAGAGGACTACTGCACCGTGCATGGGAAAAAACGGCTATCTCTAACACCCGGAGTGGAGTAAAGGAGGAGGCGGAGTCAGGCCGGGAGCTTGCACTGTGCATGTAAATGTGGCCTGCATACAAATCTGAGGCACAGGGAGGTAAACAAAGCCATGCTAGCAACAGGGAAGGCTAACGCTACGTGCTGATATTAGCAAACAGAATGTAAATTTACAAGACAATTACCACTATTTGAACCTTTTGCTAAAATATGGTCCAATGCTAGTAACTAGGTGGACAATATATCGTCTCCATGGTAACTGTTGTTATGGAGATGTGCACATTGGGACAAGCTAATGTTTAGAATCAAGTTAAAAAGCAGTAAAATAAATAATCAATCAAATTAAAAGATTATAGTAGGAGTGCAATCTTAAAGGTGCACTATGTAACTTTTCTGGTGAACAGGTTTCCACCAGCTTGTTGCCATGGAGATATTACTGCTGGACCTGGAATGTTTCCTAATGTGATAAAAAAAACAACAACAAAAAAAACAAACATATTCAGCATGGAGAAAAGCAGGTCAGATCTATGGAGAGGCCGCCCTGCTCACACTCAGTGATGTCCATGTTGCTATGAGTGAGTTTGGCGTGTTTTTATTGCTCTTATACAAAAGCATGTATTCTTACAGTGAGCTGGATCTCCTCTCCACAGACCTGACATGTAACTGGCTGTGGCTTCACTTGCTTGTCTCCATGGAGATAGAAAAGTTTGCTATCGTACTTTGAAACATTCCAGGCAAACAATAACATCTCTATCGAGACGAGCTGATGATGCATTCCCATCAGAAAAGTTACATAGTGCATCTTTACAGAAGCAAGGGGAGATTTTTTCACCTGTGTGTTCACTTTTCATTCTGTGCAACAACAAAAAGCATTTTTTTTATGGACTGCAACAATCAGATCTGATTTGTATTTTTATTAGAAGAATAAAACAACGTAAAGATTATGTGTGCTTTTGCAACATGTACAATTTAAAATAGTAATACATTTCTTACATTTTTCGCTTTGGGATCTAAAATAGAATGCAGATTTGTCTATATTAAGACCGACCAGGTGAACAGCGAGCAATATTCAATCATCATAAAACATTTACACATGAATTACAATTTAAAATAAAAGGTTTGAGTTTTGTGTTGTGTTTGTGTCGATGAGCAGGAGACTGAGTGTAGAGACACGTCCTGGAGTAACAACACGTGAGACGTCCTGGAGTAATGACACATGAGACATCTTGAAGTAGTCCTCGGTTCTCTGACACGTCCTGGAGTAACGACAGGTCAGACATCCTGGAGTAACATGTGAGACGTCCTGGAGGAACATGTGAGACGTCCTGGATTAACATGTGAGACATCCTGGAGTAACATATGAGATGTCCTGGAGTAACATGTGCGACATCCAGGAGTAACATGTGAGACATCCTGGATTAACATGTGAGACGACATCTTGGAGTAGTCCTCGGTTCTCTGACACATCCTGGAGTAACGACAGGTCAGACATGTCCTGGAGTAATGACATGTGAGACGTCCTAGAGGAACATGTGAGACGTCCTGGATTAACATGTGAGACATCCTGGAGTAACATGTGAGACGTCCTGGAGTAATGACAGGTGAGACATCCTGGAGTAACATGTGAGACGTCCTGGAGTAACGACAGGTGACACGTCCTGGAGTAACGACAGGTCAACAACCTGGAGTAATGACAGGTCAGACATCCTGGAGTAACATGTGAGACATCCTGGAGTAACATGTGAGACGGCCTGGAGTAATGACAGGTGAGACATCCTGGAGTAACATGTGAGATGTCCTGGAGTAACTACAGGTGACATGTCCTGGAGCAAAGACATGTGAGATGTTCTGGAAAAACAACAGGTGAGACCCCCTGGAGTAAGGACATGTGAGACATCTTAGAGTAACAACAGGTGAGACGTCCTGAAGTAACGACCATTGACCCTTCCTGGAGTAACGACATGTGAGAGGTCCCGGAGTAATACGTGAGACGTCCTGGAGTAAAGACGTGAGACGTTCTGGGGTAAAGATGTGAGATGTCCTGGAGTAACAGGTGACATGTCCTGGAGTAACGACAGGTGACACGTCCTGGAGTAACAACATGTGAGACGTCCTGGAGTAACATGTGACAAGTCCTGGAGTAATGTAACAGTTGACCCTTCCTGGAGTAGCGACATGTGAGAGGTCACGGAGTAATACATGAGGCGTCCTGGAGTATTGCCAGTTGAGACGTCCTGGATTAACATTTAAGACATCCTGGAGTAACATGTGGGACATCCTGTAGTAACATTTGAGACGTCCTGGAGTAAGAACAGGTAAGATGTCCTGGGTAACGACAGGTGAGACATCCTGGAGTAAGGACAGGTGAGACGTCCTGGAGTAACATGTGAAACATCCTGGAGTAAGGACAGGTGAGACGTCCTGGAGGAACATGTGAAAGGTCCTGGAGTAAGGACAGGTGAGACGTCCTGGAGTAACATGTGAGACGTCCTGGAGTAAGAACAGGTGAGACGTCCTGGAGTAACATGTGAAACATCCTGGAGTAAGGACAGGTGAGACGTCCTGGAGGAACATGTGAAAGGTCCTGGAGTAAGGACAGGTGAGACGTCCTGGAGGAACATGTGAAAGGTCCTGGAGTAAGGACAGGTGAGATGTCCTGGAGTAACATGTGAGACGTCCTGGAGTAAGGACAGGTGAGACATCCTGGAGGAACATGTGAAGGTCCTGGAGTAAGGACAGGTGAGATGTCCTGGAGGAACATGTGAGATGTCCTGGAGTAAGGACAGGTGAGACGTCCTGGAGTAACATGTGAAACATCCTGGAGTAAGGACAGGTGAGACGTCCTGGAGTAACGAACGACATGTGAGACGTCCTAGAGTAATGATATGTGAGATGTCCTGGAGTAACGACAGGAGAGCGGAGCTGCCATTCTCAGT
The DNA here is from genome assembly GCA_019594935.1 of Periophthalmus modestus. NCBI lineage: Eukaryota > Metazoa > Chordata > Actinopteri > Gobiiformes > Gobiidae > Periophthalmus > Periophthalmus modestus. Next base: position 30,185,123 of record JAIEZT010000012.1, on the reverse strand, counting down.
GTGAATGTCACTTTGAATATATTTAGGCTGAACACTCACATAGAAAACACAGGTCCTGAGAATCGTTTGGACACAGGAAGCTCAGAAAATCAGCTCCTTTCATTTGCATAAGGACGTCTGTATCTTTATCACTGACTTGGATCCCCATCAGACTTCACACTCTTCCAGGGGTCCAACATGAAAACATAGATACTCTTATGAGCTTTAAGGCATGTTCTAATGCTGTTACCGCCTCAAAAACAGACCTGGAGTTGTGTTTTGTTTCATTCACACATGTTTGAGTAACACTTTATAATTAGTCTGTTCATCTCCAAAGCTCAAAATGCTCTGTTCCACCTTGTGATGTCATAATGTGGCAGTTTTCAAGTTAACAGCCCCTTTAACCTTTAGTTCAGTAGAGATTCCAGGGCTGAAATGATCTGTTTGAGATGAGGGGATATCTGAACAAAGATCAGAGAATAATGTCATATGGGCTTTTAATCTACATTTAAAATACCATCTCACCATTATTGTCAATATGTTCCTTTCAAATACAGGTCTCTCCCGTCGTCTGTTAGTCCAGTGTTGTAATGGGATCATTTTACTAATAAGACTTTTACAGGAAAAACGCTGGAGAACTTAGAGGCAAACTGCAGCAACTATAATGAAAACATGCAACGAAACAAACAGAAAGTTCTGAGAATTGAACCCTAACTCTAACTCTACCCCATAGGCTGTTTATATAAATGGACATACAGAAGCTAACCCATTCACCATTGTGTTTCAAACAGGAAGTGATCATGGGCGCTCTTCCAGCTCCATCGACTCTGGCCCCAATTCACTTTCTCTGTAAAAACTGTGGCCCCTCTCTCTGTAACTGCTGCTGTCAGACTCGTCATTTTGGTCTTAAAATGTTTGTATTAACCCGTTCTACATGATCTTGTTTTTTGTATTTCACTATCATGTCTGTGAATCAAGATATGAACATTAATAACAGGCCCCGAGGTCGCTCCCGCTAGACTGACAAGTTTGACTGACACCATTGCTAAGCGCCTGCTCCTTGCTAAACCAGCGGTGCGGGCGGGACGGGACATTACCTTCAAAAGCTCCACTCCGGATTGGCTCTTTGGTTACTATGATATTCACGAATTCCAAATATGGAACCTGCTCCAAATTGGCCTCTATAACTGCTAGCCTCGATGAGCTTCATTTGACTGGAGCCGAACGCTGTAGGTCATGTTAAACTGTTGTAGCTCTGCAAACATATTCCTCAGTTTGTTCATTCATTCTGTGTATCTTAGTTATTCACCATGTTGAGTTTATAAGAGCTTTTCACAACTTTCAGAAGCTAGAGTGGAGTTTAGCTATCACTGCAATGCTAACAATGCTTACTTCCTGGTTCACAGACATTAAAGTGCTTTAAGAGTAGATGCAGGCAGCACAGAGAAGTCTCATTTTGACCTGAAGAGCTGCTCATAAAATATATCTGTACTGGGACACATTTGACTTAGGGAGAGGACCGTCCCTTTAATTCGGCCATGCACAGGTCATACAGTGAGATCACTCTATAGATATAAGAACATAACAGATATTATGTTTTACACTGAATGAGAACTTTGCAATATAACACTAATATAATGATATAATGCACCACTTTATATATATTCTTATTTCACTTTAACCTTTAACAAAACACCAAAACCATCTCGTCTCATGCACCTGTAGCAGCCTTTACAACAGCCTATATAAACACCTAAAGACCTAAATGAGCACCTCCTCCACCTGTCTCTCCTCCACTTGTCTCTCCTCCACTTGTCTCTCCTCCACCTGTCTCTCCATCTGTCTCTCCTCCCTCTGTCTCTCCATCTGTCTCACCTCTGTCTCTCTCTCCTCCTTCTGTCTCTGATCCAGCTTTAAGTATACTTGATATCGACTGATGTCAGAGATGTCTCCCCCCTCTCCCCTTCTCTTCCCCTCTCTTCCTTCTCCCTCTCTCCTCCTCTCTCTCCCCCTTCCCCCCTCCTTTTCTTTCACCCCCCTCTCCTTTGTCCCTTTCCTCCTCCCTCTCCCTGTAGCAAGGAGCTTCTGTCTCAGCAGACTCCCTCTCCTCCTCTCTCCCCCCCTTTTCTCCCCCCTCTCCCTTTCTCTGGCCCCTCTCCCCCCTCCCCCTCTCTGCTCCCTCTCCCTGTAGCAGGGAGCTTCTGTCTCTAACAGTGGACTCCCTCTCCTCCTCCTCTCTTCCTCTCTCTCCTCCCTCTCACCCTTTCTCCTCCTCTTCTGATGTAGCGGAGAGCTCCTGTCTCTGAAAGCAGACTCCCTCTCCTTTCTCTCTCCTCTCCTCCCTTTCTTTCTCCTCCTCCTCTCCCTCTCCGGGTGTAGTGGGGAGCTTCACTCTCTTCGCTCTCTCTGACACCAGACTCCCTCTCTCCCTCTTCTCCCTTTCTTCTCCTCCTCCTCCTCTTGTCCTCCTTTTCTCCCCCCCTCCTCTCCTCCCTCTCTCCTTCTCTCTCTCTCTGTCAGCGGACCGCACTGACGTCAGTGGCATTCTTCTCACGCTTAGTGCGACATCAGACACCGGCGTTCAGAGAGGCCACGGAGCTGCTCAGACGCCAGGAGAGACGCAAAACACGGAGCGGAGTGAGAGAAGAGGAGGAGCTGGAGTGGAGGGAGAGAAAAGACTGAGAGAGGGAGGAGAGCGGAGTCAGAGAGGAGGAGGAGGAGGGAGAAGACAGACTGAAAGAGGAAAGAGAGCAGAGTCAGAGAGGAGGAGGAGCTGGAGGAGCAGGGAGAGAAAAAACAGAGAGGGAGGAGAGCAGAGTCGAAGAGGAGGAGGAGGAGAAGGAAAAGACAGAGAGGGAGGAGAGGGGAGGGAGGGTGGGAGGGAGGGAGGGAGGGAGAAGGCGGGAAACGCACAGTAAACGAGAGAAGGACTATGGGGCGTCTATATATTTCTTTGTTGTTTTGTTTTATATGTTTTTTTCTCTTTAAGAGAAAACTGAGAAAAAAAAAACATCTCTTCAAAAATCTCTGTAAATGATAAATCAATTTTAAATAAAAAAATCTGAATCATACACACTTCATAAGGTCGTCTATGATGATGTCATTCCTGGGGGGTCCCTCACCTGCTCGTTTCCGTGGAGATGCTTTTACTAAAATGTTCTACAGTGTGTAAAAGTTACACAGTGCATCTTTATGAACACTAATAACTGTCCCATGTCAGCACACACTCGGGCCACACTCAGGTCAGACTCGGGTCACACTCGGGCCACACTCAGGTCAGACTCGGGTCACACTCGGGCCACACTCAGGTCAGACTCGGGTCACACTCGGGCCACACTCAGGTCAGACTCGGGTCACACTCTGGCCACACTCAGGTCAGACTCGGGTCACACTCTGGCCACACTCAGGTCAGACTCGGGTCACACTCTGGCCACACTCAGGTCAGACTCGGGTCACACTCGGGCCACACTCAGGTCAGACTCCAGTCAGAGTCGGGCCACACTCAGGTCAGACTCGGGCCACAATCAGGTTACACAGAGGCCAGACTCAGGTCACACTCAGGTCAGAGTCGGGTCACACTCGAGTCACACACTCAGGTCACACACTCAGGTTAGACTCGGGTCAAACTCAGACATGGGTCACACACTCGGGTCAGGTTCAGGCCAGACTCGGGTCAGACTCAGTTCAGACTCATGTCACAATCGAGCCACACTCAGGTCACACAGTGGTCATATTTGGGTCACATTCAGATCAGACTCGGTCAGATGCAAGTCAGACTCAGGTCAGACTCAGGTCAGACTGAGATCACACTTGGGTCACACTCAGGTCACGACCGTCAGTGTTTCCAAACCTGAAAAGAAGCTGATCAAATCCAAATGAAACTCACCGGTGAAGGTGGTCTTGGTGATGGGGGGAGGGTTGCACATGGGCGATCTCCTGTTCAAGACAAAAAGACTTTTACAAACCATGAAGCAGCAGATCACATGTCTCCAGACCAAACAGTTTTATTTAACACATGCAATATTATACTAAGTTTTATATAACACATACATTATGATTATTTACTCTGGATATTTTATGTCATTCCAGAGCTTTTATTTATTTTTCTTGCATTAGTCTTTTGGGTCATCTGCAAACTATTAGTCCTGTTAAGTGAAGTTTAATTATTTAAAAAACGCTGCATAATCAGTTAATAGTATTTGTACTTCATAGTATATAACTTCATAGTATAAAACTTCATAGTATTTGTACTTTTTCTCTATATCCACCCCATAAACAGCTGCTTTTAACAGATTTAAGGAGCCAAAGTGAACTAAACACAATATATACACAACAGCAGGGCCTGTAATACTTCTACAAGAAATCTTCTTTGAAATCATAAAGCTCTAGAATAGTTTTGTGTAACTCCACAAACCTCTGTTATATCCTGTATAAGGGTCAATTCATCTTGTAATTAGAAAAAGGAGCAGCTGTAAATCTGGTTAAATGAATTGTGAAGGTGGAGGAGATAGAAAGAGAATAAAATAAAAGTATTAAATATTTATGGAACAACTCTAAAAATCTGTAGTTGAAAGTTAAATCCTAAATATAAAAGAACAGCTCAAACATCCTGCATTCTGCTGTGCATGGAGTTTGTAATGTTGTTTTAATACCACTGATAAACAGCAGAGGGCACTGTGCACCAAAAGGAGCAGCAGCAGAAGGCGCTGTCACAGTTTTCACATTTCAAAGAACTCACTTGTTGGACGCTCGGTCTTGTTGGAGATTTGTTAATGCACCAAAGTTGTTCCTCACGGTTCTGAGACTGGCGAGCACCTGAAACCAAACAGCACAAAAGACAACAGAGGGTTTCAAATAAAAATATTAAAACACAAAATGATACAAAATACAGTATGACACATTAAGGGAATGTTACCTGTGCAAATGGTGTTACAATCATATCGTCGCCATGACTGAAACACAAAAAAAGACCATGTTAGAGTCACTGACAGATAAAAGTCTCTCCTGAAGCAACATCACGTAAAGTCCTTAGATTAAACATCAATTTGAACAGTTATGACCAAATATGTTCAACTCTGAAACGCAGAACTTCTGACTTTTACTGAGGTTTACATTTTAAAACTTATTTTTCAAACTATATCTGCTGTTCAAATTAAAAGCTCCACAGATCTGACCTATAACTCGGCCTAGTCATGTCACATGTTTGTCTCCATGGAGAGAGGTTTAATGCCACACTGTGAAACATTACAAAGTTGAATAGTCTCCTTGGAGACAGGCAGGTGTTGGTTGCAGTTACAGAGTGCTTATTTAAGGATCACCACAGCAAACCAGGCAAACACTGATTTTGCACATGTTTTTTTCTTTATGTCAGATGCCCTTCCATTACAGTTCCTGGATGGGCAATAAAGACGCTGAGTGTTTTGCACAAAAACACAATGAAGTGCTCAGGCAGGATTTGAACCAGCAACCTACCAGTCCCCAAACAAACACTTAGATCACTCTGGCAGATACAAGAGTGGTTTTGATAAAGGTCACAACCTCTAGGGGCGGGGGCCTGTGAGTGTCACATTAGATTAACACGAGTGCGCTCCGTGTCTGACAGTGACTCCAACAGCAGCTGAGTCTGAAATAAACCAGAGGATCCAACGTCCACACAAATAAACCTTATAAGGATTTATATTGTGTTTTTAAGGTTATACTACCCTTCAAACGTGTGTGTACTGTAGCTCAAAATAAGGCTGAAAAAATATATCTTCAAAGTTTAGATGCATCTTAGTGAAGATAAACAGGGTTATTATATAATGAGAAATACCACATAACACACGTGTTAATGAGATGTGAAATAACGAGACTTAAAATGTGGCTAAAAACCAAACGTCACAGAGTATAACAGGCTCTTTAAAACAGCAGCTGTAATATAAGTTGTTTTGGCTGGAGTCATAGTTGCCCTGCAGCTCGCTGATAGAAAAGTGGCTGACATTCTGTGCCTATGACGTCTTTGACCTCTGACCCTCTGTGTTTCTTGTCTGTGGCGTTCAGCTCGACCTGGACATGATATCTCCGTGTTTTACTTGTTCTGTATTTTTTTACTCTTGACTTTCATGGAAAAGGTGAACCGCCACCTCGTCTCCATGGGGATGATAATGCTTTGGCTGGAATGAGTCATGGCATTAAACCAATCTATCTCCATGGAGACAAGCCGTTAGCACCTCCAGGCCAAATTACAGGTCAGATCTGTGGAGAAGCAACCTCACTTACAGTAAGAAAGCATGTTTTTGAGCAATAAAAACAGTAACTGAATAAAAGCAAGATGAAACAGGTTCAAAGCCATACTGTGGAACATTCCAGGAAAAGCAATAATGTCTCCATGGAGACAAGCAGGTGGCAACCAGGCCACAAGAAAAGTTGCATAGTGTACCTTTAGGCTAAAGTTGTTTTAAATGTGCTATATAAAGCTGCTGCACGTAAAACTATGCCACATTAAACTTGTGACTGAATATTTCACTGCTCCTTTTGATAAAACAGATCAAACATGTTACAAATGTTACAATGTAAATCAATTATAACTATAATGTTATTTGTAGTTTAATTTCTTGGTGCTGATTGATGTATGTATATATGTATATACACACACATACATATAGTGAGTTTGTCCTGTGTAGTCATCATCACGTTGTTCAAGTTTATTTCTATATCACATTTAAAACAGTTTGATCAGACCAAAGTGTTTCACATAAAGTCTAATATATAGATAACATGATACATAGGAACAATAAAACACCTGTATACATTGTCTAGTGATAAATACCAGGGAGAAGAGGTGGGTTTTAAGTCTAGTCTTAAACTGCTTCAAAGACTGAGAGGATCTGACAGGCAGAGGGCGCTGTTACAAAGGCTCTGTCACCTCTGGTCTTGAGTCTGGCTTTGGACACAACCAGCAGGAGCTGGTCAGATGACCTCTGACCTCAGGGCTCTGGTTAGAGTACAGGGCTGCAGTAACTCCCTCAAATAAAGAGGACCCACAGAGAGCAGACATTTAAACACATATGAAACAGGAGCCGGAGCTGCACACACAGGCCTGATGTGTCTCGTCTCTTAGTTTTAATCCAATCTGAGCTCTCTACTTCTATTGGGCAAAGCACCTGTCAGTAAAAGCATTCGCCCAATCACAAAAATCACAATAAAACCTGCTCTTACATCAAGGTCGTGTTTGACATCATGGTCTTGTTGATGTGACCTGTGTAGAACAGGAGGTCTGATCTGTGGTTAGGGACACAGTATGAAAGCACAGAAAATTCTTGTTTTCACCTGCCCCCTGTCTCTGTCCACTTTTCTCTACTAGTGATAATTCAAAATATTAAACAGCATAATATGTCGTCTTTAGTCCACCTTTCAGGCGACAGTGGCTCAGTGGTTAGAGCATTGGTCTCCCAACCCGAAGGTCGGAGGATCGAGTCCAGCTCAGACCAAGTTCTGTCGTTGTGTCCTTAGGCAAGACACTTCACCCACATTGCCTAGTATGAAAGTAGTGTGTGCGTGAATGATCGGTGGTGGTTGGAGGGGCTGATGGCGCAAACTGGCAGCCTCGCTTCTGTCAGTCTACCCCAGGGCAGCTGTGGCTACAATAGTAGCTTACCATCACCAAGTGTGGAGTGAACGAATAATGACTTCAGTGTAGCGCTTTGATAAAGCGCATTACAAGTGTAAGGCATTATTATCATTATTATTTCACTGTACGGTGCAGCACTATGAAAACTACTTCTGTTTCTAAAATAAATGTAACTATATACGTTGTATTGGATGAGGTGATGTTCATATAGAGACTCCTCATATTACCCATAATGCCTCTATAATCATCACATTATGGTGCGTTTACAACAGGGCGTCAGAGGTGTTGAGTTTACATGCAAAGTCTATGGTGGAGGCGCGTTTTGGCCACCCTGCATTTTTGTGCCATGTTTTCAAGCGTCAGAGTGGCACAAATCTGGCATTGATGCCACGAGTGCATCCAAAGCGTCACATGCCTGTTGTCAACCAATCAGAGACCACGCTACGGTGATTTAGCAGTGGTGGTTTGTCATTATCTGGAAAAAGTACAAATATATCAGCCACAAACTAGCGGCAATTTAATTATGCCGGGCTGGGTTTCATGTAATAAATACACTAAAGCCACTCTCTCAACCTGGTCTGCAGCGTTCACAAAGACACAGGGAAAACATCCAAAGGCACTCGCAGACTGCAACTCATGCCCCGGATGTGCGTAAAGTATTTTTCACTGATGTGCGTCCACGGCGTCCATGACGTGCGTAGGAGGTGTTTGTTCTCAAATGCAAAGGCGTCCAACTAGAGGCGTCCAGCGCATTCTTGGCTCCTCAGTGTGAAAGCACCTTTACACTTCTCCTTTAATGAACTCTGGAGACCACAGCTGTTTTAAACATAGATCTTTGGTTCATCTAGAGATGGGGCTGGATATTGGTTTGTTTTGAGTGAACAGATACACAAACAGAACAGGCATTCTTCGCATGGAAGCCCACTGTGTCCAATCCAGCGCAGGTGTGGAACTGTGGAGCAAAAATAAACCAGGACCATGTGACTGGGTTTGGGTGTCTTTATTCCATTCTCTATGGGCCTCACACGCTCACTTACACGCTCACACGAGACTGAACGAGGTCTTCAAACTCCATGGAAATTATTCACCCTAAATTCCTCAAAAAAATCTGTATGTGTTCATGTATTTAATTTTTAGATTAGCTCAAAGTGTAGATGTGAGAGTGTAGATAATGATACTCTTCATCGCAGAAGAGTTTGAATGCATTTAATATAAAACTGGTATCGTTTGGGATCAATATTGCATAACACAGTATTTCCTCGTATCAGATCAAAAAAAAGTCAATGGTGCCACCGATCACCACTCAGCCCAGCCCATCTGCAGAAGCACTGCTCTGAGGTTTACTTTACCTGTACTGGAGTCATTATTATGATTGAAAGCTCCAGTTACACTGGTTTAAGATGAGCCTGCTGTCTTCACCTCAGTACTTCACTTTCTCTAATGAGGTTTGGTTTCTTATGTTTCTAATGGAGTTTGATGGTGTAGACCTGGTTAGGTTTTAGTTCCGACAAAGTTTTGACCAAGTTGAATCTGAGTTAGACCTGGATTGTTTCTGGTTTAGTCCTAAAACATTAAACAGGTCAGATGAGCCTGCTGTATTCACTTGAATGTCCTCCCTCAGTACTTCACTTTCTCTAATGAGGTTTTGTTCCTCATGTGCAGTCTTATAAATCCCTGCTGTGACTCTGAGTAGAGCTGAACTGTGGAGTAAGAGACGACACTAAATATTTCACAAGCCTAAGACAAGAGGACCAGGACAGAGCAGCATCTGGACACGAGCTTCAGACAAAAACATGAAACTATAGAGTCTCCACATCAAGATCCAAACAGAAAAATATGGAGAAAAAAATGAAACTGAACGGTATTTTTATGCTGTGGTCCCAGTTTAAACATAGGGTCTTTATATTTTGTAAAGTAATTAAAAGTGGAACTAAACTAAATCAGCTTTTTTCAGTATTAAATTGAGTAAATGGAGTTTGCACTGACAGCACTGCTCTTAGTGCTGTTTTGGGCTTTTTAGTGCAAACTAGGAAAATGTGTGACTTTCTGGTCAAATACAGTCAAAAACTGAGTGTGTGCTGCCTCCGGTGCTCAAGTGCGTCTGACAAACACTTGGCTGCAGGGGCGGAGTTTGAAGTGTGGATACCTGCTCCACAATCCAATCACAATGTTCCTTATACCTCCAGACCCCGCCCCTCCTCCCCCCTCGCTCTCCTCCAGACCGCGCCCCTCCTCCCCCCTCACTTTCCTTCAGACCACACCCCTCCTCATCCCTCACTCGCCTCCAGACCCGCCCCTCCTCCCCCCTCACTTTCCTCCAGACCGCGCCCCTCCTCCCCCCTCACTTTCCTCCAGACCGCGCCCCTCCTCATCCCTCACTTTCTTCCAGACCCCGCGGTCTCTCAAAAACTGCAGGGTTTTATGATGCCACGTGTAAGGTAGATCCGGCTCAAACTACGTCACTTTACAGCAGGTGTGAGGAGGGAGACTCTATTTACATAACCCTTCAGATCCGAGTTCTCTGGAGACTTTACTGGTTCATGCTGTAATGGTCTCTGCTGGTGGTTTTAGTTAAGACAAAGTTTGGACCTGATTTAGTCTGATAGTTAGATCTGGTTTAGTCTGCATTAGACCTGGTTTAGTCTACGTTAGACTTGGTTTGGTCTAAGTTAGACCTGGTTTAGTCTAAGTTAGACCTGGTTTAGTCTACATTAAACCTGGTTTAGTCTACGTTAGACCTGGTTTAGTCTAAGTTAGACCTGGTCTAGTCTACATTAGACCTGGTTTAGTCTACATTAAACCTGGTTTAGTCTACGTTAGACCTGGTTTAGTCTAAGTTAGACCTGGTCTAGTCTACGTTAGACCTGGTTTAGTCTACATTAGACCTGGTTTAGTCTACGTTAGACCTGGTTTAGTCTAAGTTAGACCTGGTTTAGTCTACGTTGAACCTGGTTTAGTCTAAGTTAGACCTGGTTTAGTCTACATTAGACCTGGTTTAGTCTACGTTAGACCTGGTTTAGTCTACATTAGACCTGGTTTCGTGCTGAAGCAGACTTGGTTGTTTCTGGTTTAGTTTTGGTCTTGTTTGATCCTGTTTTCCTGGTTTAGACCTAATTTAGATGTTGGTCTTAATACTGCTTTCAAACTCTGATCCTGGTTTAGATCTGGTTGAGTCCTGGTTTAGTCCTGATTTAGTCTTGGGTTAGTTCTAGTTTGGTGCTTGATTTGACCTGATTTGATCCTGGTTTAGACCTGGGCAAATTCTTCAGTCCTGGTTTCGTCCTGGTTTAGTCCTGGTTTAGTCTTGCATTAGTTCTAGTTTAGTCCTTGATTTGACTTGATTTGTATCTGGTTTAGACCTAGGCAAATCCTTAAGTCCTAGTTTAGTCCTGGTTTAGCCCTAATTTTGTCCTGGTTTAGTCCTGGTTTAGTCCTGGTTTAGTGCAAGTTCTAGTCTAGTCCTTGTTTTTTTGGTATAGTATCAATCTGACTTAGTCCAGGTTTAGTCCCGGTTTAGACCTTGTTAAGACCTGATTTAGTCCTGGTTTAATCCTGGTTTAGTCCAGGTTTAGTCCTGGTTTAGACCTGGTTTAGACCTGGTTTAGTCCTGGTTTAGTCCATGTTTAGTCCAGGTTTAAACCTGGTTTAGTCCTAGTTTAGTCCTGATTTAGACCTGGTTTTGTCCTGATTTAGTCCTGGTTTAGTCCTGATTTAGACCTGGTTTAGTCCTGGTTTAGTCCTGGTTTAGTCCTGATTTAGACCTGGTTTAGTCCTGGTTTAGTCCTGATTTAGACCTGGTTTAGTCCTGGTTCAGTCTTGACTCAGACCTGGTTCCATCTTAGTGCTTAAGGTGGTCTGACCTGGCTTAGACTCGACTTCTTGAAAATCAAAATTCAAAAAACATTGAAACATTATGATCCCACATTGCATAATTATGTTTAAACATTTAAAGACTTCGGGACTCATTCATAACACAGTAATCCAATATCAGCTGCTCATTGGCTCCTGGCTCACATGAAACTCAAACTCATAACATTACAGTGTCGTTCTTTTGTATTGGCTCGTCTCTCGTCTCTTCTTTCCTCTGTGACCTAAATGATGTTTTCAGTCAATATTTGTACTTCCTGTAGTGTTAAGCCCTCTGCATATGTAACAGAACACCTCTCTCTGTGTGGGAAATGGACCCCCTTCTACTGGAGAGCAGCTTCACATGTATCGATAAGTCAAAGAGAAAGATACAAGTATGAGAGGAAACCACAAGCTATTTCTGTGTTCCGATCAAATGTGTCGACCTGCTGGAGCTTTTGCACACAAAGGCCTAAACATAACACATACAGAAACGGTGAAGAAAGCTTTGAGTTTATGTAAAAGCATCCATTTTAATATTTTGGTCCATTTTGTTTTGCAGATTTTGCCAGAAATGTGTAGTATTAAATGGGTTTAACGCAAGCAGGACCTCTAAAAGATAACGCTGAGGGCATAGACTGTATGGACAAAGACGGTAGAAGTGGAATAAGTGAGTGTGATGTCACCCACAACGTTCGTCTCCAGTCAAATGAAGCTCATCGAGGCTAGAGCAGTTATAGGGGCCAATTTGGAGCAGAGTTCCATATTAGGTATTCCGACTGTGAGTATCATGGCAACCAAAGAGCCAATCTGGAGCGAGGCTGTTGAAGGTAACGCCCATTCCCGACCACACCACTGTTATTAATGTTTATGTCTTAATTTACAGACACAATAGTGAGATAAAAACCCCAGGATCATGTAAAGCGGGTTAATACGAACATTTTAAGACCAAAATGATGAGTCTGACAGCAGCAGTTACAGAGAGAGGGGCCACAGTTTTTACATAGAAAGTGAAATGGAGCTGGAAGCGTGTGTATGAACACTGTCTATTTGGAACGTGCTGGCTAGCAGGTTAGCTATGTCCATTTATATATACAGGCTATGGTTGAGGTTTTAGCCATGGTATAGTCGAGTTTACAAATGTATAATGTCGCTGGAGTTGTGTTTTTTGTGTTGTATCATTCTCACATCCTGCTAATTTAGTTAGTTAGTCTTTTGCTTAAGAATTTGAAATTCTCCGTTCCAGGTTATGATGTCATTTGGTTGTAATCCAAGTGTTCCTCCATGTTTTTAAAGTCACTTCACCTTCCCCAAAACTAATAATTTCAACACTCTAGTGACTTACACCGAGATGCATTTTAACATTTATGCTGGCTTTGTTTAAACCTGTCCATGGGCTTCATAGTGATGAGAGATTGGGACAATTGCTATGGCAATTAGCAATTTAAGATTATGCATTTTGTCTATCGGATTGGGGAAGGTGGTGGGGAGGGAGGTGTTCTGGGCATGTCCCACCGGGAGGAGGCCCCGAGGAAGACCCAGGACACACTGGAGGGACTATGTCTCTCGGCTGGCCTGGGAACGCCTTGGGGTCCCACCGGACGAGCTGGAGGACGTGTCTGGGGTGAGGGAAGTCTGGGAGTCCCTGCTTAGACTGCTGCCCCCGCGACCCGGCCCCGGATAAGCGGAAGAAAATGGATGGATGGATGGATTGGGGAAGAGTCCTCATAATGTTGCATATAACAGAAAGCTTAATTCTGTAAATACTTTTCAAATCATTCTTAAAAATTCAACTAAAATGTTACTGGCACCGGCTCGAGGCGTTTATTCAGACTTTTATTCCAGGAGCTTCTTTCTACAAACAGCTTTAAACACCACCTCATATTTTTGTATCAGTCTCACATGATTGATCTGTGATAGAGTTTAATTGATCTGTGATAGAGTTTGATTGATCTGTGATAGAGTTTGATTGATCTGTGATAGAGTCTGTGATCTGTGTCTATGACAGGTGATTGACAGCTGATCTGACAGGCCAGTCCGTCTAATCAGACAGCTGGCCGGGCACTCTGATTGGACAGCTGGCCAGGCACTCTGATTGGACAGCTGGCAGGTGGGACCGCTGCAGTCGTTGTGTATCACTTCCTGTTTGTTGGCTCTGAATGATATTATGAGAAACAGGTGTGAAAAATACATCAGTTTGGCTGAAGGAAAGAAGAGGGAGAGAACCATGGTCCTATTAAAGTCACTGGATAGGCTATTGCTGCTTAGAGCTGTCTCGAGTTGGAATATTGACCAATCATTGGTTCTACAACAAAAAAATCCCTCTTGCCCAGAAAGGATTTTTCTCATAGAGTGCAATGTAATCACAAACTGCTCATGTTCAGCTGACAGGGCATCTTTTTCTCAGCTCGAACTGCGTCTCTTGTTTTACAAAAACTCTTTTTAATTGTTAGCTTCGACTACGCTCTATGTCGCTCCAGCTAAGATCAAACTCTGATTGGTTAGATCGGTCACCTGGTACGACATAAAGGAGCATGTGAGTGATACGGACAAGCCCAACTGTTGTGAGTGAGCCGTAAGTTTAGAACATGGTTCAGAAGCTCGTGGAAGGACAAACATTAGCTTTTATAATTTATTATTTATGTACCTAGCCACTGGAAGGCTAAACTCACGACATGCGCCATTGAGCATGGCCCATTGACTTCATTGGTCGGCCATGTTTAGACTATGTTTAGGCTTGTAGAGAACAGGGAGAAACTACACTCACCACACAATAATAATTATTAGACACACTTTAAAGGTTTATATTTTGGTAACCCTTGTTCGTCGCTCGTAATTGTTCCCTCCATTCTGGTCTTGTTGTAGAGACACATGTCTTAGAATGGTTAGTGCTGATAATGTGTTAGCTTCTGTTGCTATGAACAGGCCTAAAATGTGATATTTGACTGTTTTATGGTTTATTTTATGGTGTAAGGTGAGATAAGGCTATAGACGACATTTTGTTTTTTAAAGTGACTTCTGCAAACCCTTGGGCGACAGTAGCTCAGTAGGTTGAGTGTATGTCCACTGATCCGAAGGTTGGCGGTTCAAATCCCGCTCTCTACATAAACATCATTGGTTGAGTGGTTAGATCCACTGACTTGAAGGTTGGCGGTGCAATTCCAGCCCTCACAGATGAATGCTGTCGTTGTGTCCTTGGGCAAGACACTTAACCCACCTACCCCAGCCCTTGGGACAACGGGTGGAAATTAGCCTCTGGCTATAACCCGGCGTGTTTACATTCATGTCTGTCATGTCATGTCTGTTCATTAACATGCACTGTCCCAAAGAAAAAAACAAAACAAAACAAAACCAAACCCTGACCTTTACCAAATAAACCTGTTCTTAAACATCACTTGACTGACCAATCACAGCGGAGCATTCCTCCCCACCACACACTCTATATTAACCCTTTAGAACTCACCGCTACTTCCTGTATTTTTGTACTTTTATTTTTTATCTTTTTTTCCACAAACTGCAACTCAACTGAGGTAAATATAAAATATTTATGGTCACCTCACACCAAAATATGTTTTTTTTAACTTGTAATGTTTCTAGTAGGGGCAGCCACCTGTTTGTCTCCATGGAGATGTTATTGCTTTGCCTGAAAAGTTCCACAGTATGGCATTAAACTCATGTATCTCCATTTAGACCAGGCCAAGTTACATGTCAGATCTGTGGAGAGGTGACCCCAGTTTTACATTATCATTAAAATCTCTGTGTTGTTTTAAGCTGTAGTACTGGCACTCACATATCGCTGGCTATGGAGGAGTTTCGGGACATGGACTTCGGGGACAGGTCGTAGTCGGAGTCGGAGCGGTACAAGAACGACTCCCTCCTCTGGCTGTGTACAAAGTTGGCCTGAAGGATGAGGCCCGAGCCTGGACTGGCCATGGGGTCCAGGGGGCTGCGGCCGGACGAGGTGCCATTGTCCACGTCGAAACTGCAAACACAAAACAAACAACAGACAAGCATTAGAGACGGAGAGATATCAGCCAAACTGCTGATAAAGCAGTATGAAGCAGTAGTAGTAGTAGTAGTAGTAGTAGTAGTAGTAGGAGTAGTAGTAGTAGCTCTAGCAGTGTGGGTATTGAACTTGAGTACTGAACCAATATTGTGCAAAATAACTGTAGTAGCAGTAGCAAAACATAAAGACATCTGTTTAAATGTTTCTTCAAAGACAAAAGTAACATTATCAGAGTAAAACAATGCAGTTTCCTTCCAGACACAGAACATAAACTAAATAAACACAGGAAGAACACGCAGAGCGGAGAACACGCAGAGCAAAGAACACGCAGAGCAAGAACACGCAGAGCGAAGAACACGCAGCGCGGAGAATACTCAGCACGGAGAATACGCAGCGCAAAGAACACGCAGAGCAGAGAACATACAGAGCGAAGAACATACAGAGCTCCGCCTCACGGACACACAGGTCCTGATGGAGGTTTTCATTATCAACATAGACGTTACAATCACAGTCTAAACCTCTGACAAACACACAGTACTGAATGAACAAGATAACTTTATCTCCTACTTCCTGTCATGTGTCTGTCTCTCAGCCAATCACAGCCTGCTTTCTTTAGCTCGCAAACCTTTCAAACCAGCAGCGTTGGTAAGTAAGTAAATATGTCCTCAGCCCATCTCCACTGCAGCAGTAAAACAATCAGCCTCCTCAACCTGTCAGTCTCTTCTTCTTCATCACAGTGTCTTTTCCAGAACATCACGCTCATGTTATCTTTGGCGTTTGGTTCGGTTTTAGTCAAAACATAAATGAAAATCATATCTGGCAATGAAATCTTGATTACACTGCAGCATTTTAAAGTGCTAGTATTATCAGATCTGCTTCAGTGTGCTTCAAATCTCACTTTGAAGAAAAAACCTCCTCAGTTTTGTAAATCTCATGACGACGTGTCTGCTTCATAAAAGTCGAGGTTGGATCTGGAGACTTTGATGCAGCTAAAATAAATATTGGTCTTTCAGTTTAAAATAAATCATTTAAATGAATATGTAAAGTGCCTCTACTTTCAACTGGAGCATTAAACATCCTGAGACGCAAACACAGTAACAGTTTAGACACTTATAGAAGTACTCTCTGTACAAATGATGAATGGATAGAGAAATAAATAAATATATACAAACTGGTACAAACAGAAACATTTTTACCACAAACAAACTAGAATGATATTTTTAAAGATTGGCATCAAAACCCACAGTAGTATCATGATTATGCCACCAGAAGGTCAGACAATATCTCATCTCCATGGAGACATTATTGCTTTACCTGGAATGTTCCATAGTATGGCATTAAATCATCTATCTATATGGAAACAAGCAGATGACATCACCAGACCAAGTGGCAGGTCAGATCTGTGCAGAGGCAATCCACTTCATTGCAAGAAAGTAATACATAAGGCATTGTAAGACAAAAGCAATACAGTCCCCATCAGAAAAGCTACACAATACACCTTTAAAATGGAACCACGCTGAGATTGCGACATGTGACCCCAGTCTATCTATGGACTTTCACAGTGAAAATAAATGAGAACTGTTACCATCGTGATTATCAATTAAAAACAAAACATCATTAGGGCTCTTGGCCCTTTAGTCTTTAGTCGATTAATCGCTCGATGAAACCTCAGTCGATCAAAATGTGTTATTTAAACAATGAGGATTTCTGTGGGACACAGCCAAAGGAGACATGAGAGAGAGAGTTGAAGTTGATCTGGTATTTTAAATATTTATATTTATATTATTTACAATTCAGTTTAATCTGTCTTTATATAAATACACAGTTTCCTAGTACTTTTTTCTGCATAAATAGTAGTTTTTGCATGAATCTCCTCCTGCAAGTGCAGTTTGGGTCAGATACACAGAGACAGAATAGTTTTGAGCACTTTTGCAACGCCCCCTTTTGATGTCAATAATGGATGGATGGGCAGAACATGTCAGCTCTAAATATTAAATCTTTTGAACAGGGATAAAGTCAAACTGTTTCATAAAACATGAAGCTAAACCCTGTATCGTTTTGTGTGCTGTGTTTGTTCCTGACACGATCCCTGTCTGTCCTGCCTTGTGTGTTGTCTTTTCCCCTCCCTCACGTGTCTGAGCCTGGAGCTGGGCGGAGATCTTGTGTGCACCTGGAGGCAATCTCAATCAGCTGCACCTACAGTGGATAAAAGGAGTCAGGACCCGACACTCGGTGTCAGATCATCCGTGTGTTCACGTGAATACTCCTTGCTTTTTTTCCCTGTTTTACCTTGCTTACCGGATACTTTTTGCTCCTCACCAGATCCCGCTCCTCGGACCAGCTCAGCTCTCCCGTCTCCGACCCTGCTCTGTTCTCCTTGTCTCTGACTCAGCACTCACGTTTCACCCTTGGACCATGGCTAACACCCTGCTCCCAACTCACCATCTGATCTACTGTCATTTGCCTCACAATTGTAAATAACACTGTTAAAACTTCCCCGAGTTCTGTATCTTTGGTCCCTCTTGCCTGAACGTTATGACAGTTCCATAGTCGGGGGTCAGACAGTGATGAGATGTGAAACCTAAACTCACATATCCATGTTTAAGTGTGGTGCTCTGCTACTGTCAAACTGCTCCTGTCGCTCTGCCCCTGTCGCACCATCACTGTGATTTCAGCACTGGTACTAGTATTCTTCTGTTCTTAGTAACATAATCAAGTTTGAGATTTTTATTTAAAAGATATATAGAATTTCTAGGACAGAATTTCTTGGTGCAGCCAGGGGCCGGAGGGGGTTCGGTTCAGGAGCCAGAGGGGGTCCGGTTTGGGAACCACAGGATCTCATCTCTGCTGTTTGCAGATGCTGTTGTCCCGATGGCTTCATCGAGCCAGGACCTGCTATGGACTATGTCTCTATGTCTGGCCTGGGAAAGCCTTGGGGTCCCACCGGAGAAGCTGGACGATGTGTCTGGGGAGGGGGAAGTCTGGGAGTCCTGCTTAGTCTGCTGCCCCTGTGATCCGGCCCCGAATCAATGGAGGAAAATGGATGGATGGATGGATTTAAATGATGTAATAAAGTTTAGGATCAGGTCAATTAAAATAAAACCTGCAGATAAATTGATTATTATGGGACAAATGCCCAGCACTGTTCAAGACTTCTCTGCTTCTGTCCTTCCATCTTTCTTTTTATATTGAAAGTTTAATGTGAGACACAGCCTGAAAAAGAGGTTTTAAAGAGAACGCTTTGATATGAGGAAGAACGAGTCACAACCTGAAGAAGAGAACACTCTGACATGAGGACGAGTCCACGCCAGGGACCACAGACCAACACAGTCTTTACAGGAAATAAAACACAGATCAAAATAAAAACATATCTGCTCTGTGATAACATGAGGTCATCTTCATCATTGAGCTTGTGGCGCCCTGTCGTCATGGTGAGCCGCTTACCGCTGACTAAGACGAGATGATCGGGTAGAGCTAGAATGCTACAAAGGTCTCTGCTTTTAATAGTCACATTCAGAAGTGTGAGATGCCATTAATACAGAGGAGGGCAGTTAAAGGAGCTGTGTGCAATATACTCAGAGTGAGACACACTTGGATGTGTCTCTGTCTGCAGGTTCAGTGGACACAGCCTCAGTTTTGATCGTCATAGCATTAGTTGAAAATTTTAAAATTAGAGAAAGATTGTCTGGACCTATTCAGAAGAAAAAAAACTTGGTACAAACTAGAATGATCTTTTTCAACATGGAGTCTAAATCTCTGGTACTATTTTCATCACAAAGGCGTGATCTCCGTCATTTGAATGTCGCCACTCACCATGTTATTGCTTTGCCTGGGATGTTCCACAGTATGGCCTTATATTTAACAATCTCTATGGAAACAAACTACTACGAGGTCAAGTTACAGTTCAGACCTGTGGAGAGGCGACCCTGTTCACTACCCCTGTGTTGTCATGGTGAGCTGCTTACATCGGCCTAAGAAGAAGAGGAGATTGATCAGGTGAAGCTAGAAGACTGACGCAGTGGGGACATCTGCAGCGTCACCACGGTTACCACGGAATCCCATAATCCCCATGGACGGGAGGACATAAAGATGGGATTCCCTCTGAGGGCGCTGGGTTTGTTAACTTGCTGTAAAATGCGCCAGATGTGGAAATGATGAAGAAATAGAAATGCAAATCCAACAGGACTGATCAGGGCCAGGTAAAAGTTTTATGTCAATGTTTTAAAATAAAATTTCAGGAGCTTTGGCAAAACTAATGATGCAAATTTATGCAAACTCATCGCAGAAAGCTAAAAGCTGTTTACAAAAAGGTTTAGAGAAAAAATGACAAGACTGTATATATAAATGAGTAATGCTAACGTGCTAACTGCTACATTCCAAACAGGAAGTGAGCATGGGTGCAAAGTGGTTCCCTCGAGGTCAGGTTGCAATTTACTTTCTATGTAAAAAGCATCGCCCCTCTCTCTGTAACTGCTGCTGTCAGACTCATCATTTTGGTCTTAAAATATTCATACTAACCTGCTCTACATGATCCTGGGTTTTTATTTCGCTGTTGTGTACGTAAATCAACATCTGAAGTGAATAATAATGCGATAATGAGATCGCTCCCACTAGTGTTAGCAACAGGTTTGATCGACAGCCTTGTTGCGAAGTGCCTGCCTCCTGCCAAACCAGCAGTGCGAGCTGTAAAGGGGCGTGTACCTTCAATACCCTCGCTCCTGTTTGGCTCTTTGGTTTCACGTTCAGATGCCCAAATATGCTCCTGTTTGCAGATTAGCTGCTATAACTGCTGGCCTCAGTTAGCCTCATTTGGTTGGTCCCTCAGCTCACTTCTTTTATAAAGTCTATTTCCTCACAACAGTTTTACTCCCAGAACATTTAATCTGGAGTTTTCCATGAGTTCAGATTTCTTTAGGTGAGGTTCCATTAACAGCATCAACTTAAAACTTGCAGAGTCAACCATCCAGTGCCTGATATCTGTCTAATCCCTCCAGGGCCGCCCTAGGGGGCCCTAAGCAGAATGTGTCTCTGGCCCCTGGGCAGTGGATATACCTGGGCTATTAAGGACTCGCATTTGACAACATTATGACTCTCATGACCTTGTCCAATTGTGCTTATATTTATATGACCAAAAGATTGAAATATTTTAATCTAACTTGTAAAACAGCTATTCAGAAGTACCTCAGTGGCCTCAACACACAGATAAAACAGATGTAGGCAGCAGATATTTTGCTACTATAAAAAAAAACACAAAAAAAAAACACCCCTCCCCGAAACCCCTGAGGGGGTTTAAGCGCCCGAATGATCCTGGGAGCTATGTTATCAGGGGTTCCATGCCCCTGATAGGGTCCCATGGCAAACAGGTCCAGGGAGACGGGTCAGACTAAGAGCAGTTCAGAAGCCCTTATGATGAGTGTGAAAGCAAGGTCAGCTACATCGCCTAGACTGGCGTCAGTGGGGCCCCACCCTGGAGCCAGGCCTGGGGTGGGTGCTCGAGAGCGAGCGCCTGGTGGCCTTGGGGTCCCACCGGAGGAGCTGGAGGACGTGTCTGGGGTGAGGGGAGTCTGAGAGTCCCTGCTTAGACTGGTGTTCCCGCGACTCGGCCCCAGATGAGTTGAAGAAAATGAATAGATAGATGGATATATCAAAAAACAAATGTAATCTTTATAGAGGAATATTTAGGCTGCTGTAAACACCCGAGCGCTGTTTCTAGT